>OU892286.1:12868974-13468974 GCA_917834065.1 Ceutorhynchus assimilis | reverse complement strand
GTCAGGACATGTAGTAGAAACCCTCAAATATATGTATTATGTATGGAAACGGTCTGATATTTCAGAAACAGCTTGAAAAAAAATTACAATATTTTCTACCTGGGGGTTTTTAAGAATGCCCGATTCAATGGTGGTATTTGCAATGTTGCTAAGTTTACCGTTTCTAAGATGTATGTAACTTGATTTTTTTAAATGAATGCACCTCTTTATTTTTATTGTAACTAATTCAGCGTCTCGACCTTACTAAAACCCCTAAATGCCAAAACTCCTTTTCACTTGGTTTTTGAAATATAGCAACACAGATTTTCTGGTGAAATGTATGGAAACAGTCTTGTATTTCAGAAAAGACTCTAGCAAAATGTACAATATTCCCTACCTGCGGGTTTTTAAGAATGCCCGATTCAATGGTGGTATTTGCAATGTTGCCAAGTTTACCGTTTCTAAGATGCCGTATGTAACTGCCCGTAAGAGCATCCATTAAAAAAAAAATCAAGTAACATACGGCATCTTATAAACGGTAAGTTTGGCAACATTGCAACTACTACCATTGAATCGGGCATTTCCAAAAACTCCCAGGTAGGGCATATTGTACATTTTGCTAAAGTCTTTTCTGAAATACGAGACTGTTCCCATACATTCCAACAAAAAATCTGTGTTGCCATATTTCATAAACCAAGTAAAATGGAGTTTGGGCATTTAAGGGTTTTAGTAATGTTGGGACGCTGAATTAATAACAATAAAAATAAAGAGGGGCATCCATTTAAAAAAATCAAGTTACATATGGCATTTAAGAAGCGGTAAACTTGGCAACATTGCAAATACCACCATTGAATTGGGCATTTCCAAAAACCCCCAGGTAGGAAATATTGTAATTTTTTTTCAAGCCGGTTTTGAAATATCAGACCGTTTCCATACATAACGACAATCCTGTACATATAAGTATAGGACCCAAGTTGAAAATTGATCAATTTTCGACGATATCGGTACTTGCTCAATAATTTCAAACTTAGAACATGTTGTCCAACCTTGACTTGAGTTCAGAATATTGATTATGGATAATAACATTTACGTTCCAAAAACATGGCAGTATTAAAAGTTAGGTAAAGATATATCTATGATAAATTCGATAAATCGAAAATCCAGAAAATAAGTTTTTCCTCCATAAACTCGGTGTCAAGAATGCGAAAATAAAATTTTAAATATAATAAATAATAAAAATAGATAATAAAGAAAAAAATATTGGAAGTTATTAATGAAACTTTATACAAGCCTCCATTCCAACAAAAGGTGGATTACGGTAGCCACTTGACGAGGAAGGTTGCACATGGAAGTTTCAGATTCTAGCCTTGAATCAAGGATAGAGGCTAGAAGTTCTCAGTTATCATCAAATATGGAGGTACAGGAGTAAATACGTGAGGGGCTTGATTCCTTTAGGAATCCCTCCAAAAGCTCTATGCTCACGCTCCACAGAAATAGTAATCTTTAAAAACGTGGGCTTGTTGCAAAGAGATTCGTTGAGAGAAACGGCTCCTCGGAAAGACCTAAGTAATGGAGGCACTCCATGAACAACCATTACATAAAAAAAATTGAAAAGGACTTTCCACGAGAGGTTCGAAATTCAAACTTGAATAAAACGGTAATCACAAGACTTTTGATTTAAATTTTTTCGGTAATCAACGGATTATTGCCTTACGCAACTTTATTTCGGTAAAATAATGCCTGATGGCCGATAAGGTACTTTTCTTCACGAGAGCGGTATTCACAGTTGAAGAATATGGCTGCCTCCCAGGCCAGAGTCGGCCCAGGGCGAACGGCAAAATTTAAAAGGGACGGAGAAATGACAAGCTGAACAAGCAGAGCTTTCCTTAAAAAAAAAGCCAACGGAAAGTGTTGGTATTATTTGTCATTTAATTTTGTGTCAAAATGTCAAAAATCCTGACCAATAAAGAAACAATAATGTGACGTACGTTTTCGTAATCAAAGCACTCTTTGATAAACCTAGTTTTGAAGACCTGCTAGCTCTGTTCCAACCGATATGAGAACCGTTCTAAAATCAGTAATTTCTAGTTGCCCACCTATTTTCCAATAAGTTGAACGTTTATCCTACTTGACAAATGAATTGATCGACTGGAAACTACCAGTCTAGAACGGTTCTCATGTCGGTTGGAGCAGACCTCTCATGCTACGAACGATTTCCCTTATAAATATATTATACAAAAAAATCAGCTTCAAAAACTACCACACGACGATGCAGGTTGAATGGATTAATAGATTCCAATCAATGATCACGAATGTAAAACCCCAACCTTACACTAACCACTTCGAGTTTCAGTAACCGCCGCTTACTCATTGAAAGTGACGAAATACTTGAACGACTGGGTAGAAATGAGCCCACTGAGCTACCGAGGTAGAGATGGTAATGCATCGAATAGAGTATTCTTTCTATGTTCTTTGAACGCCTGCATAGGTGCTAAGTTGGGTTAATTTACAAGTAACCGGTGCGAAAGGTCAGTAGAGCTCCGTCAAATCCGTAGATTAAAATCCCACCGAAAGACTTCAAAAATGTATCCGGTCGTTAACACTCGGGAACATTGTTTACAAAGGCATTTGCGCTTTTAGCGAATAGCGGCGGCGAATATCGAGTCATAATATAGCCCGAGCGCATACAGGCCCATCCTAAGTGAATTATATTCGGTTCCTAGATATCTGTTATCGTTATAGGATCAGCTTAATTGATTTGTGCAAAACTGCATTGATGAACTGGCAAAATTACATTCATTTGATTGTTTCATTTGGGATTTCTTCTCGCAATTCTGCTGGTGGATTACTTTATGGGATTTTGTCGAGGATTTTGTCAAACCAAAGCGGCAGACACTCAATTTCTGGATATAAAGACCACACAACAGTTTACCAATTGCTAGTAGCCGAAATCAGAAGCAGCAATGGTCTCTCTTATAATTATCAGAACGCTAACCAGACTGTAAGCTGAAACCGGATGAAAATGGAATGAAGTCACGACAGAGCCTGTCTAACAGATCACCAATTTAAATGCCAACCAAAACGTGGTGGAATTATTATTTTATTAAACAAAGGGAGAATTTTTGTCGGTTATAGGTACCGAAACTAGTTTTACAAAGAAAATTTGTGGAGCCGAGTGAGCCATTGGAAAATTGAAAAACGTTTGGAGTGAGTAGGAGGAGAACGAAAGTGATCATGTATTCGCCGATCTCTACCAGGCGGGCTTGTTAGCTCAGTTGGTGGAGTGTCGTACTAGCAATGCGGAGGTCGCAGGTTCAAATCCTGCACAAACCCCAACTTTTTCAATTTTCCTTTGACTTTAATTTCCACAAATTTTCTTTGTATTATTTTATTGTTGTATTGTTGTTATTTCATCTTTTAAATTCAAGAATAGGTCTATAAATAGGGCATTCAAAGTCAAATTGACATAGTTGACCAACAACATCCAAAACAAGATAATCCCTGCTGCTTTACATGATATTATCTGATATTGTTGTTAGACCCGGGAGTGTTTTGCCGCCCTAAATAAAACTAGCGCCATCGTGTATGTAATTGCCAAGCACAATAGGTCTACACGTAAATCACCAGCTCTGCGTGAGCCCAATTATGTTTGCCCAGAGACGGTTCGGTTCGGTTGATTACCTGTGTAACCGACTCATATTAATAATTGTCTTCGTTTTGTTGACCGACGCCGACAATATAATCAAGTAATTCAATACCTATTTAAGAATGAAATATCAACTAGCTTTTGCGAAATCGGGTTTGTCGTTCGAGTTCGAGGCCCTAGAAGTTTATTTGTGATTCGGTACCTACCTACTTCTTCCTTTCGCGATGATTAAACCCGACAATTTTAATAATTTATCAATTTTCGGGGGCCTGCGAACATTTTCGACCGATACGATGATGGTTCGAGGGGCAATGTTGAATATCGAAATATTGTAACCGGAAAATGTGACTTTGAAAATTGATCAAGAGGGTCTTAAAATTTGAATTGAGCAATTGAGCATTAGCTGATTGATTTTTAACTGTGCTGACAGTGCAAATCACAAAAATATTGTCATATATTTCAGGACTGTACCTCTATCGCTCTATCGCATGTTATAACTTTTATCAATTTTACATCTATCTGGAATAGTTGTGCCTTCACCTTCAAACCTTCTTAAAACGCATAGGTATGTTTTTTAGCGGACGAGCTTCAATTTATTTGTAATGTATTTCAATTTTAATGTAATGTAAATTTATTCAAATTCCTTCAAAGTGTACAATTTTGTTTCCTAACCTTAATCTAACCTTAATCATATCTCAAGAATTATAATTTCAACATTGTTATAAATTACAGGAATCCGAATAAATAGGTGAGTGCTACTAAGGCAGTTTACCTACCAGCGCGCAGCACATTTACCATATATTCATAATTTAAAACATTTATTTAGAGATGGGTTAAATCTAGTTCTAAATCTAAACCTATATAATTTTTGAGTACCTACTATATTATTGTGCTTAACTAAGTATTCTACAAATATGCCACTCAGAAAGTGTGGAGATTACCACACAATGAAAAAAAATAATAAAAATAAAAAATAAATAAAGTAATTGATTGATGAATTGATTCCTCATTTACTATTTACTCGAGAAATTTCAATCAGTTTAGCATATTATTTTGAGGAAGTAGTCATCATTTATCTTTTCCAAGAGCACAAAACATATTGAGCCCAAACAATACTTCCACCTGATGTCTGTGGTGTATGGACTCTCAGTTTCCAATCTAATTTCCAATCCTGTTATTTTAATTAGGTTTGGTAAAACTTTTTGCTACAATTGTCAAACCTGCAACAAATTCTTTTCACCTGCGCTTCTGCGCTTGTCGAAATAGGAAATGTTTTCGCGAACCGCAGAATGCAGCTATTCTCCCGGAAAAATTATCTTCAGTTACACAAAGTACGGCTTGAATCTTCACAGTCCGCGGCAAAAGCTATGAAAACTACATATTTTATTCATCATAAGAAAAACAATCTAAATCAATAAGTCACTAGCGGCATACGTGAAAAAAGTTCTGAAAAGACACCCAGCCAGAGTTAATCCCTAACACATCTGGGGAATAAGAGAAAAAGTATAACGGATCAGTGGGTTACAAACAAAAAAAGACCGCTATGAGAAAATCTGGAGACTCTTTATCCCACGCTAAACAGAAATACGTGAGACGGATAAATTTTCTAATTTTCTCTAATGCGCTGCTCGGGTTCTCTTTGGTAGTTGATTTCCAGACAAAAGCATATTAGGCTAGTAAAACTAGGTGGGCAACCCTAAACTAATTCGCTACAAGCTGATTTTTATGCCATCGTGTTCCTTTTAGTGTTTTCTATAAAGGGTTAAAAGTCCCAAAAATCCGATAGGGGGCGCAACCCCAAAACCACCCCCAGAGGTACATTTTTTAGGTTTGTTGGAATTTTCTCCAAAACGGTAAGTTAAAACAAAAAAGTACAGGGCACGTTTTTTATAGAGTACGACATTTCGAATCAAATGGTCTACCCATTTGTATTCTTTAAAAAAATTTAAGTGTTGATACAGGTCTTAGAACTTAACATTTATTTATTTTAGTGACAAACACCAATAAAATATTTCGTTTTTGTTATCAATCATTTGTTATTTGGTCAACTTTGAGAAAAAAATACGTATAAACTATGTAATGAATCTATATATATAGAACAGTTGTGTTGGTTCTAGCACTTATAACTCGGGAACGGCTGGACTGATTTTTATGATATTTGCTTTATTGGATTTGTCCTTGTCCCTTGTAACATAATAAATTGAAGAAATAAAAAAAAACAAAATTACTTATTTTACTTATTTATGAAAAAAATTCACTAAGCCCGCACACGGCGCCATCTCTTATAACCGATACCAAGTTTACCGCCACATTTTCATTGCAAACCATTTTGTATACGGCGCCATCTCTGATACCTAGAACGAAGCTGGCCGGTAATTTCATTGCAGATACAGTAGAACAATGCTGCTCAGAAACTGGAGCTATTCCGAACAGAACTATTCCACTATTCCGATTAGATAGAGTGGTGCAAAAAGAGTAGATCAGATAGAATAGTGCAGATAGGGTAGAACAGAATGATGGAGTAGTGCAGTGCATGCAGTGCAGATAGAGTGAAACAGAGCTGCCCTGGAGATTTTTTTTGTTTTCTTTACATTCTTTGAACATTCCTGTGCCTGAGTTTATTTATTTGGTGGTACACTTTACAAGAATAATGCCCACAAGTTGCCTTAAAAGAGATGATGTAAAATTTTAATTTTAGGTGACTTCTGATCTAGAGAGTAAACATTAAGTTTCTTCAATCAAAGCCAAATTCACCATTGAAAAAAACTGAATTTAATTCAGCTAATAGATACGTTCACACAACATTTAATAGGTATTTAATAATTTAGAGGCGGTACGAAGTTCGCCGGGTCAGCTAGTTGTTTATACATCTCAAATAACAGCGGACTAAAATGTTAAAATCAATATTACCGTCACGGGGGAGAGTTTATCTTCAGGTACAGTTGTGGATGGGCAGATAATTAAAGATTGGGGTTGGGTCAAAGTTGACAATGTCAGCCAAAAATAGTTATTTTTGTATCAAGTGCGCGAAATGTCATTTTGGTGATCGAGAACGAACATTTTTTGACGACCGTAGTGGAGTCAAAAAATCGTTCGAGATCACCAAAAACATTTCGCGCCCGAGTTGCAAACCATATTTTTTCTGCAACTCCATTTAAATATTGATCATTCGAAGCCAAAATTGCATTTCCAATCGAAGGCAGGTGAATTTTAATTTTTTTTGGTATCCGGACAGGTATGTGTCACCATGACACCAGTGTGCGAAATAGCTAGTTCGCACACTGGTGTCATGGGAACGTTAAAAAATCAATACCTGGGAAATAAAGTGTCACTTCGCAAACTGTCATGAGTGTGCGAACATCATCATTTTTTGACAGTTGTAGAAAAAAAAATTAAAAGATATCACACCTGAGTTTATTTTAAAAATTTTGTGGCTGTAAGTCGACTTGAACAAAATCTTGTAGTTGCAGAAAAAATAATTTATAATGCACTGCAAGCTGTCGTTATTGCCTAGGACAACTGTTTAAATGCGATGTGTGTTTGTCTCAAGAAGACGAATGTTATTTTTTTTATTAGGGTTTTTTGTACAATAACGTTTTAGTTTGTAGTTTTTGTTATTAGGTACATTTATATATTTTTTCTTTCCATTTAATATTTTCTCGAATATGTAAATTATTTCAATATGAAGACGATCAGAGCAGAGCGATAAAAGGCAAAATAGTTTGTGATTTGACGCCGATTGGGTTGCGTTTTTGGAAATGGATGTGGAAAAATTTATATAAGAAGTTCATATCCATGAAATCTTCTCCGGTCCTCCTCCAATTACGCAAAGAAATGATGGAATTCCCATACGCTGATCTGCCCAAGTTAATCTCGTGTGAGCTCTTCTTCTCCTGTTCTTGCTCCACAACCGTTTTACGATCAAGGAATTTTCTAATCGGAACAACAAACACGTTACATCCATTTTGAAATTATGCACAGTGTTTCCTTGTTACCCACAATGAAGGATAAAATTAGGAGCTAGAAAAACAATTGCAAGCGAGTTACAATCTTTGTATATGCACTTTCTCGCATCGCTAGGAGTCGCTAGGCCTCGCTAATCTCGGTATCGCTTAAATGCGGCTTGTGTGTACACATACACTAGACAGGTATACTGTTAAAAAATTATATAAATTTTAAAATAATAATAAAGTATAAATAATATTTTACATAGAACCCTTTCGTTATAACAATAAATATTTCGAATTGTAAAAACCAGTTAAGTAATATAGGTACATGTCACTAAATAAGACCAATACATATTTAAATCTTACTTTTTTATATTTTTATACTCTTTTATGTCTTAAGCTTATTTAAATAATAAAGTATGTGATTCAAAAAATTTTGTGCTCTACAAAAAAGGTTTTCGGAAAATTTTTCGAAAAAAACTTGTTGATTTGGAGAAAATTGCAAAAAAACTTAAAAAATGTACTTTGGGGTGATTTAGGGGCTGCCCCCATATCGGATTTTTTGGGATTTTTAGCCAGTTATGTAAAACCTCGAAAGAAACAAAATGGAAAAATTAGGTTTTAGCGAATTTGTTTGAGGCTCAGCTCAAAATAAGCTTAGTTTTACTAGCCTATATGTATTTAGGGACACAAGAACCAAGTTTAAGGTGCACGTATCCACCTTACGATTCGAGAGACAATTTGTTTTTTGCAATCAGAATAATCATATATTTCGGAGCAAAGTTTGTGGATCTTGATTACTTGCACTTTCGAATTCCTTCCTGGTGTTAAAGACTCGTGTTGGCCAATTTTAATTTTTTGCATTATCTTTACCAGATGTCGTCGTTTTGAAGTTGGTAATGTCCCATACCATACTCACCAGTTCCCGTTCGAAAAAAAGCAGCTATTAAAATCACATAAAGTAGAAATGGTTTAGTTTTGGCTGATTCTCAACTAAGAGGGCATCTACTGAGCAACCGAACTCCAAAGGCCAAACTAAAATTTCAAGGAAGCTAGCGGATTCAGTGAATATCGTGAGAACTATGAAAACTCCATAAATAATATAAGTTGTATTAGAATAAGTTAGTTTTGTCTGGTTTTCAATTATTGTCAAACCTTTGTGAGTCTAGAGTTATAAATGCAGTTTTTGAAAAGTTAAGTTGGTATATCGTATATTGAGATGTAACATAGGCCGAGTCGGTAGGATTCGTCAAAGTGAGGAGAACAGGAAAGCCAATGGTTGAATGGGGATTAGATTACTATCCGTTAACGAAAGAACCTACAACTCATTTCAGCAAGAAAAAGAACAACTGGTTAATCCCCTTTGAGGTTACCGTAAACTATTTTATTTGTCACTCATTGGTAAAACGTCATTTATCAAGTCAAAACATAAACAACGTAAATTGATTTTTACCAGTTACTGGCTCTACTGACTTGTAAAATTGACAGCTAAACTGTAATAGTTATTTACCTAACAAATGCGGAAAGTGATACTTTACCGCACGCAACGGCAGTTGACCGAACGACGCGAAGCGAAGTTCGGTCAAGCCGTTAAGGGCGGTAAAGGCACTTTGCGCATGTGTTAGGTACAAAATTTTACCTATGAGCATCTACATCTCCAAAAAAAGGCATTGATAAAATTAATTAATGAATCAGCTTAATTAATGAAATTAGATTAGATTTAGGAATTATCAAAAATCCATTTTCTGAAAAAGAAAGGACTTCTGATTATAAATATCAAATTCTACTTTACCGCACACTATGCGGTAAAGTACACTTTACCGCACACTTTGTAGTCCACTTTACCGCATACTATGCTGTAAAGTGAACTTTACCGCACACTATGCTGTAAAGTTAACTTTACCGTATAGTGTGCGGTAAAGTGATACTTTCCATTTTCAAATACGTGCGGTAAAGTGCACTTTAGCGCACGCTCGTAGGTAAACATTTTTTACAAGTCAGTAGGGTCAGAGAAGTATTTATCAAAATTGTATTACCTATATGTATTACTTTTTTATTTATTGTTTGAGATTGTTTACAAATGAGTAACAAATAAATTATTGTACATCATACGCCAGGTACCTATCAGTTTTTACTGGCTGTTGAAGGTGACAAGCTCGCCTGACGGCTCGCTAGTCATTTCCTTCAATCACCAGTAAAAACTGTTTTACCTGGCTAATAATGTAAAATACTATAACGTGACACCCAAGTATAGTTGAATTAGCCCAATGTTCAGTATGAGTTTACTCGGTTAACTATGAGTAAGCTGGAACCAAGAGCTAGCGCAGGCGCAATGCTTCGTTTTTAATTGTAGTCGCAAATTTTCATGGTTCTTTGTTATTATAATTAAATTCTATATACTTTTTTATAACTACTTGTGTTAAGTTTAAGATGGATGGTTACGACTATTACGAGATGAGTTCAAATGGTATAGGAACGCGGAAGCAAGTAGACGTAGAATTAGAGTATTCAGGCCAAAAGCTAACTAGCTCCAGGAATGCCATGACCATGACCATATCTCTTCTTTTGTGAATTCAGATTAAAGGCCGTTGAAAATCTTCTGGATGGTTCTGGAAAGAATCAATCATCTCATTAGAGATCATGTGTGTTCTAATTTATCTGTAATATGAAAATCTGATGCGAGTGTGAGATCTCATAGTGCTCGCAGTAGGTATTGGCCATCGCATATTGTCTACCATAACGGCATCACAAACATAATAATTATTTTGCATTCTAGATACTCATTGTTCATCGCCAATGATATTTTTACCTGCTTCGTTGTTTCTGGATGGGTATTATTTGCTTATCGAATCGGTGCTTGGTTCGTTCAACCAAGATTGTGTTTGTGCGACCAGGTGCTATCGGCTAGAGTGGAAATGAAATAATAGGCTGCACTAAATATTTTCGCGAGATCTATTTTTGTCCTGGTTCAGGTTTGCTGCACCATTATCATCATCACCATGCTCTTGATTTATGTACATTTTTAAATCGCTACATCGGCGATGGTGGTACTTTTTGGCATCATACTTTGAGGAGTGGTTGAGCGGTTTTAATTGCTCCACCTAGAGTTTCTGAATTGGCGTGTTGAGAAATCGGTCGACTTTTGTGGAATATTTTTTTCCGTGGTGAATGGGATGTGTAGGTACCTGATTATCTCAGATTTAGAAGCCGTAGTGCCTTTAGTTACATCTGCCTTGCATTTTACATTGCAGTTTCGACGATGTTATCGGATTTTCATCCGAAATCGTTAAGTTGATTGCCTATTCTTGGTTTTTTTTTTCATGTGCGTATAGTGGTGTATTTTGCGTACATAGTAGAGTTCTCGAAGAGTCAAAATGCGCTTTCTGTTTACATTGTCTTATTAAAAGCTGGAACTTTTTTAAACGGTTTCCCAACCCCGAATTAGGCCAAATCCGTTCTTCGTCAAAAATTTGTCTTGTATATGTACACATGGTGTACACAATGGAAAGAAAATAGCACATAGTTGAATGGGAAACCGTACCCCTTATCGCTCCCTGGATTATAGTGTCTTATTGTTTTAGTATTCGTTCACCCTAACTTAACAACATCTATGCTATAACTGTTTGATTCAAAAAAACGTATATATATCCAATTTTGTAGACTAGAGTAGTGTATGATGGTTCGTTCTACGCCCTCCGACGCCTCCGACGCCCCCGTGACGTCTGCGCATGCCAGGGCGTCGCGATGCCGTGGTGTCATCAGTCAGCTGTCATCTGTCAATGTCATTCAGCTGTCAATGCCACCTGTCAATGTCAGTCACCTGTCAATGTCACTCATCTGTCAATGTCAGTGGTCTGTCAATGCCAGTAAGCTGTCAATGTCATCTGTCAATGTCATCTAACCCAATCTACCTGAACTACTCCAACTTACCCGCTCTCTGATGCGTCATCTATAAACCTCGTATAACATTACACCTATGTGTATTTTTTATATTTCTACATGTATATATAAAGATGAAAAAATACGTGAATTTATACATACATGAAGAAATATAAAGAAAATAGACAGATGGGCTTAAGAAAAAAAAAATACTAACCTCAAACAATTTTTTATTTAAAAACATACATTTTTTAAGACTCAACTATTACAAAAAGCGATATTTGGTTGGGTTGTCCTACATCCTTCTGGCCTCTGTATATTATTGAATATTTTCCATCCATAAACTGCTCAATATGATCTTCCAATGATTTGGTGGTACGTTTTGGAAGAAACACTGCCTTATCGTCAAGTTCTATGAGGATGCTCGGTCCGAATTTACTTTGGGTTTTTTTAGCAGAAAATATTGGGTACTTTCTGCCAGGCTCCATGTCTTGTAATTTCACAAGTGTTTTTGATCCTTGAAGAGGCAGGTCTCGTTGATTGATTTCAAATCCATATCTAAAAAATATTCTGTAGGTATTGATATTAGTATATAAAAGATTTACTTACTTGTTAAAAAAAAATGTGCAATAATTTTATAATAATTATAATGTTCGCTGTTGACGAGTTAAAACCAGACTGAAGCTCGAGTATCTCAAAAACCGATTTAAACCTCAACGTACCATCGTCACCAAAAGTAACTGGGACAGCATCACATTAGCTCTTGTCCTATTATATGAATTTTATTGTCAAATATTTGTCAAACTATGAATATAATGCATTAAAATGAATGACAGTAGAATTAGTCCAGGAGATTATTAGGCATTATTTGTGTCCCAGATACTTTTGGTGACGATGGTACATACAATAATAATTATTTCAGCAGTGTTTGTTTATCTTACAATGGCCTTCACACGGTTCCCAGTACCACAATCGGACAAAACGCGTCGCAAAATATATTTATCATACCAAGGTCGTAAGACGTAAACAACGCCGGTTTCACGGAAAATGCAATATCCAATTAGCAAACTTTCGCAGACTAAACTCGTAGACTAAACAATAAATCCTGTGCTGAAATTTTTATTAGTAAATTGATAATAATAATTGCTTATACTGAGAAGAGTCCATCACGACTTCATAAGGAGGGTATTTATGTTTATTTGGATTGCTTAGAACAGAGAACATCACTTTCCTGCTAGGTATTAGCAACAAAATCAAGCATATGAACCTATAAAAGTTGTGTTGTATATTTTTGTTGGTGATTACTTTCAATATCAATATTTCTAGTATGGTAAAGTGCTGTTCTGTGTTTTTTGATGATTGATTGATTGATGATTCAAAGTTTATTCTCCTTGGCGTCAATATAACTAGAACAAACAAGTTTGCGCTTCAATTCGACCGCAGCCAGTTAGAGAGGCAGCAGCATAGCAGCAGCAACAACAGCATTCAATACTAATTTTAGTTTATTGTGAGTGATTGTGTCGGTTTCAAAAAAACAGTAAGTACTATTTTCAAATATCAAAGTAATTTTTTTGATTGAAATTTATTTCCAATAGTTTTTTTTTTAACAACTTGAGTTTCCTTTTTCACTTACATTTAGACATAATTCAAATACCTTTTTCTAAAATTTAGGTAGGTACTTTAACTAATTTAAACTGGTTTTATTTTTTCATTCATTTTAAAACAAACCTCCATAAACAGCGGATTTTTAATTTCGTGAATATCTGCTTCAGGAAATGTTTAGCTGCGATTTCTGTACCAAATCGTTCACCAGGAGGGATAACCTGAAACGTCATGGAGATTGCCGAACATCTGCCAGGATCTGCAACCAATGTGGTGGGATTTTCAAATCGGAGGGGGCTCTCCAACGCCACCTTCAAGAAAAACACCCAGCCCCGAGAGCCCCCAAACGAAAGGCTGGAGATCCTGCCACCCCCATGACGAAGCAAGCGAGACTTGACCAAGTTGCCGGTAAGTTAAATATTGAATAATTTTTTTTCTTTTAAAATCTAATTTAATTGTTTTCAGGACCATCAACATCAGCTACACGCCGGTGCTAGGATTGCGACTTGGAGACTCCGATAAATCAATGGGCTGGTCATCTTCGGAGTCTCCAGCACCGAGCCAACACCTGTGTGGAGCAGGAGGAAGACGTCAGCCTTGTCAGAACAACATTCAGGAACCGAATTTCTACATACCGGCTTTCATCAAAGCAGGACTCTACCAGCGTAAAGCACTTTTTGGGAAATTTCAAAGTGAAATTCGTCAAGCTGGTAGGGGATATGGTCAATAAATTTGGCCATATCAAAGTCGGTGTGGAGCTTTTCGGACGCTTCCTCCTGCAGGCGAAAGAGCAAGAAGAGGTCAAGTCGTTCAACGTCAAATTCCGACTGGTAAGCGATGGTGCAGATCTGGAGGAGCTGTTCCAGCAGTTTTCTGTCATCCTGGACAAGAAGTCCACAGAATTTCAGGAGAAAGAAAATGGTATGTATTATTTCAATTGCAATTTTATATGCTAAATAATGTCTTTTACAGGCTGGACGCTCCAACAACTCCTCCATCTAGATATAAGTATTAATAAGGTGAACCCTCTAAAAGCCTCCTCATATCTACCACTGCCTAAAGAGATAGATGCGAAGAAAGCTGTCCTGAACATTCAAAATCAGGACCAAAAATGCTTCATGTGGTCAGTCTTGGCTCACCTACATCCAATTCATTGGACTCAGCATGCAAATAGAGTCGCGAACTATTTGCCTTTTGAGAACGAGTTGGACTTTACAGGTATGGAATTTCCGATTAAACTTAAAGACATTAGCAAGTTTGAGCAGCTCAATAATATTTCCATCAATGTTTATGGATTAGATAACGCTTATGAAAATGGTAGAAATATTATTGAAGTTGTTGGTCCCTTATACTTTACTCAATCTCGGAAAGCGAATCATGTAAATTTGTTATTAATCAGTAATGATTCTGGTGATAGTCATTACTGTTTAATAAGAAACATGTCTCGCTTGATCTCAAGTCAATTATCTAAGCATCATAACGTTAAACATCTTTGTGATGGCTGTTTGGTGTATTTTTCAACTGAGCAAAAATTGAAAGCTCATCAAGAACACGATTGTGCCCATGTTTCAGTTAAATTACCAACAACAGATTTGAAGAAAAATAAATACGGTGAAGAGGTTCCCGAGAATATTCTGAAGTTTATAAATTTCGAAAAGAAATTAAAGGTGCGTTTGCTATGCCGATTTCGAGACAATCATTGAACCTGTTGATGCAGAGGAAAATGAGCTGGACCCCGAAAATTCCTATACCGTTAAAACTCACAAGGATGTTCCTTATTCTTTCGCCTACTACATTAAATGCGATTTCGACGATTCTCATTCGATTTTCAAGACTTTCAGAGGACCTGATGCGCATAAAGTTTTTGTAGAATGGTTAGAGGCTGACTGTAAATCAATCTATAATCAATTTATGAAAAATATGGTGCCTATGCATCCTCTGAGTCAAGAACAAGAAAATGAGTTTCGCAATGCAAAAAATTGTCATATTTGCGAGAAACCATTTAAAGTAGAAGACGAAAGAGTAAGGGACCACTGCCACTTTACAGGTAATTTCCGTGCTGCAGCTCACTCTGTATGTAACCTAAATTTTAAAACCCCAAACTTCATCCCCATCTTCTTTCACTGTATGTCCAATTTTGATTCTCACCTGTTTGTCAAGGAGTTGGCTCAAGAAAACGAGAGATTGGATGTTATCCCTCAAAATAAGGAGCGGTACATTTCATTTACCATACATGTTTTGGTGGATAAGATCCCTCTCGATCAGTCAGGCAAACAAAAACAGGTATTTTTAAAATTACGCTGCCTGGACAGTTTTCGATTCATGGCATCAAGTCTAGATAAATTATCTCAAAATTTAAAACCAGAACAGTGTCGAGAAGTTAGGAAATTTTTTCCCGCGGAAGATGAGTTTCAGATTATTCGTCAGAAGGGCGTTTTCCCGTATTCTTACGTAGATTCTTTTTCGAAATTAGATGACATCAAGCTCCCATCTATTGATGGCTTCTATAACGATCTTATAAAAGAAGGCATCAAGCAGGAAGATTACAAGCGTGCAAAGAAAGCATGGAACTTGTTTAAATGTAAAACCTTCGGTGAATATTCAGATATTTATTTAAAATCCGACGTTTTGATTTTAGCTGATGTTTTTGAAAATTTCAGAGACGTGTGTCAAGCAACTTACGGTCTAGATCCTTGTCAGTACTATACAGCTCCAGGGCTATCTTTCGATGCTGCTCTCAAAACAACAGCTGTGGAGTTGGAATTACTGACAGATATAGACATGATACACTTCCTGAAACGCGGTATTCGCGGAGGGGTCAGTCAATGTAGTGTACGGAAGGCTGTCGCGAATAATAAATTCATTCCCCATTATGATGCTTCCAAACCTACTTCATACCTCATGTACTTGGATGCTACAAACTTGTATGGTGCAGCCATGTCTCAATATTTACCAACGGGTAACTTTAAATGGCTTGACGCGGATGAAATTCAAAATTTAGATTATCTAAAATTAAATAAAAATTCAGAAACTGGTTATATTTTCGAAGTTGATTTAGTATACCCGGAAGACCTACATTATAGGCATAATGAGCTACCTTTTTGTCCAGAGTCCTTTGCCCCAGAAGGTTCTAAAATCAAAAAACTTATTCCAAATTTCAACCGAAAAGAAAAATACGTCATTCATCTTCAAAATTTGCAGCAAGCCTTACAACATGGCTTAAAATTAGAAAAAATTCATCGCGTTCTCACTTTCAATCAATCTCCCTGGCTTAAAATTTACATTGACCTAAACACAGCCAAACGGAATGCTGCTTCCAATAAGTTTGAAAAAGATTTTTTCAAACTTATGAATAATGCTGTGTTTGGGAAAACCATGGAAAACGGGTAGATATCAAGCTGATTACCCATTGGGAAAATATTGGTAGGAAACTGGGGGCCGAAGCATGGATTTCGAAACCACATTTTAAAGACGTCACTATTTTTGGTGAAAATTTAGTTGCTATTCATATGGCTAAACAGAAACTCATATACGATAAACTTATTTATGTAGGATTCGCTATCTTGGACATTTCCAAAACAATCATGTACGATTTTCTGTATAGCTATATTAAGCCTAAATATGGAAATAAAGCAACCTTACTATATACAGATACCGACTCCCTCATTTTAAATGTAGAGACACCAAATTTTTATCATGATATGAAAGAAAATTTAGACAAATTCGATACTTCCAATTACTCACAGGACAACCCACACGGTCTTCCTGTAAACCAGTCCATTTTAGGTAGAATGAAGGATGAGTATGCAGGAAAGATCGTGTGGGAGTTCTATGGAACCGGAGCGAAGGCGTATTGTGTTAATGTGGAAGGAGAGTTGACTAAAAAAGCCAAAGGCGTGTCGGACTACGTCACCAAGACAGAACTTAGTCTTGAAGACTACAAGACAGCGGTTGACGTAGAAGGTACGCTTATTCATCGGCAAATGAATACTTTCCGTTCACATAAACATGATATGTACATCGAACTGAAAAATAAAGTAGCCTTGTCTTACGCGGACGACAAGCGTTACGTTATACCCGGTACAGAGTACACGCTTGCTTGGGGTCATCGAGATTTAGAAAAGTATAAGGAATCATCGGAAATTCCTGAGGGTCAAGACTGATTGAGGTAGCTTTCTTAGCTTCAATTGCTTTTGGTAACGGTAGATAAGACGATGCTTCTAGAGGATTATAGTTTAAGATTTTTACACTAAGGAATGTATATATATTTTTTTTTAATTCGTTATTTATTATATCCATGATTTTAGTGATAGTTTTTTTTTTTTTATGTTATAAAGATGATTTTTTTTTTGTTGTATATACTATTTTCATGTATTTAGTAGTGGTAATTTTTTTTTTTTTATGATATATTCTTACAAATAATTATGAAAAATGGCTATAAGTTTTTTATTTATCAATTTTTTTCATTTCTGTAAAAACACTATGGAGACACTTTTTTAAGCAGAATCCAGTGGCGAACTCATTTTTTCTCTATGTCGCTCAGATTTCGAGATATCCACCAAATTCCGATATTTTCAAATGAAACACCCTATATATTAATAGCTCATTGGATAGCTCTCTTTTTGCTGATTTCAATGATATAAAGTTCGATAGGTTTATCTCTAACAGTTTTCGAGAAAAAAAAAATATCTGTTTTTGTCGTAAGGACGAATGTGTTAGAAAAGGATTTTATACGTGTAAGGAAAATGAGGAAGGTCTCTTTCTAACACATTGTTTCTTATAACTGAAACAGATGTAATTTTTTTTTTCTCGAAAACTGTTAGAGATAAACCCATCGAACTTTATATCATTGAAATCAGCAAAAACAGGGCTATCCAATGAGCTATTAATATATAGGGTGTTTCATTTGAAAATATCGGATTTTGGTCGATATCTCGAAATCCGAGCGATATGGAAAAAAACTGATTCCGCCACTGGATTATGCTCAAAAAAGTGTCTCCATGATGTTTTTACAGAAATAAAAAAAATTGATAAATAGAAAACTTATAGCCATTTTTCATAATAGGGGAAAATCGAAAATCGCCCTGTATTAATGATACCATTGAAGATATCGCGATCCGGTTTTTGACAATCGTCGTTTCTCGAAAATCAATCCCATGACATCTAAGTCAATTTTCCTCTATCTGGTCTGGAAGTGTGTTTTTCCTGTGGAAACACTCCAAATTGCAGCACCCTGTACATTGAATTATGCTTTTTTTAAAAAAAATAAAAACACTGTTTTCTGTTTTACTCAGTTGTTGTTTTATTTCATTTTATAAAAATATCTCATACAGGTTGTATTTATGTCTCAAAACTAACTCAAGATATTTTTCGTTCAAAGCCATCACTTCATTGGTTCGAAAATCAGCTACAATAATTCCTCTACTTTCTTCCTCCTGCCAATAGCTCACATAAATGTAATCACCAATGTAGAATTTAATATCACACTGGCCATCTTTATCGTTGATAGTTTCGAGAAAATATAGAAAGTCTCCAAACCCGTCATAGGTAAATTTTATTGCGGGTTCATTGCTGTGCTGTAAGATAACCTCATTTTTATCATCACTGTATTTAATTTGCACAATATTTCAGATTTTGAGGTTGATGCATTATCCCATTTCGAATCCATTTTTAGATTTTTGAAATTCCTAATTAGCGACTTCTTTTGCTCGTAAAATTCTATATCTTTTCTCAAGCTAGAGAGATTTTTCAGATAACTTTCGATTCTTTTAGCTACTATACAGCTCATGATCTGAAAATAGACTGAGCTTATTCAGTCAAATGTTCTGTAATTTATAGAAAACAAAAACGAAGTTTGTAAAAAATTTTTTATTGAGGTAAAAGACTTGTGACATAATTATATAATGCATAGACATTCCTAACACTGCATGAACAAAAATTAATTCTATGGTTTTTACAATGTGTAAAGCTAGGATTTAACTTAGGAACTACTCCACCCAAATATTCTAAATTAACAATAATTGGAGAATCCACGTTCATTTCTGTGTATACTTTGATTAGAATGTCTTTCTTGATGTGTCCTTTAACATAAACAGTTTCGATGCCTTTCAAATTATCCATAAGCAGTTGATTAAGTACATAACCCGCATTGTAGAAGTTGCCGTGAAGGTTGTGGAACACGTAGTTTACTTCTTTCTTTTGAGCGTGACTCAAGTCGCGATATAATATTTTTGGTTTAAATATCCAACTATTGACCTGCTTTCCATCGTAGATAGATAATTCCTTAACTAGAAAATCAGCAGAAAAGTAGTCTTGAGCATCTAGTACCACAAACTTCATCTTCAAATGCTCGACGGTGATTGATTAGATCAAGCTACGGACAATTCCTGATAAAGGCAAATACTCCAAAACTATGTCATGTACAATGATGCAATAGGCTCGAGTATCTTTTGGGAAATTTTCAGAACTCTGAATCTCGAGCTTAACATCGATTGTGCTACTTTTTAGAGCCTCATTCTGTTTCGAACAGTCTATTACAAACATGCATCGATTTGCAAATGAGGTAAAATCCAGTAACGGTTCAGCATAGGTCTTTCCCATATGGGATTTCTGGAATTCGGTGTACATGCGATACACTTCGGTATATTGCCTGTTGTCAAAATTCAGGTTCAAAAATTCGTAGGGGTAAACTTCAGAGTTTAGGTATAGTTTAATATCAGTTATGTTGACATTATCGAAATATGTAACGTCTTTCTGATAGTTGTCTTTACGGTCAGTTTGGAAAAATACAATAACGTATCGTGCTTTCTCCAACATCGATTTCACAGTCCAAACATCTTTCTTCGTGTTTCTCATTGCAGGCAATTCATGAATTTCCCAATCACGGAACCCGAAAAAGATTGGTTTATTTTTGGAAATTTCCTCTAATAATTGCAGTTTTAGGACATCGTTGGGATAAATATGTTTAACTCGTGTGTCGTGCTTGTCAGTCCAGGGTCTCGAACTTTCTCAATTTCTTTACCATTTAATTCATAAGCTATGGTCTCGAACAGAAAGGCTCCCACATTATTTGTCAACGAACATGTTCCTGTCGTCCCACCACCCGCACCTGCCACCGTATTGTCCTCCTTAAAGATGGCTTCAATGTAAAGCTCAGCTTGACTAATGTCCATAAAGACATCTTGCTGGTTGATAACTATCTCAATCACATCACTGTAGTTGAATGATTTTGTGAATGGATGATATGTATGCCATTCTTCTCGAGAAATGGATTCATCCACGTTGACCGGGCGAAATATTTGAAGTTTTTCCGATACGAAAACCATATTTGCGCGATAGAGAGCGTAAATGAATCAGACTCTTGTGTGTGTCACTGTTTCGGTGTCTGACTAAAGACTGAAGATGGGTTGGAGTATTCACTACTTTTATTATATCTTTGCTGTTGCTGATTAAAAACTAAAACCATGTTTTTTTAGTTCTAGTTTCACAACGATTTCTTCTCCTCTAAAATTGACAGGTCTTGCTTCCTGATCCAAAATATTCAAAGTGATGTTATCGATCCTAGATCTATTCACCGGACGATAAATCAGATTTCTCGGCTCAACAATTATACTATATCCTGGATCAACTGTAGGCGTGAATTCGTATAATGTATGTGAAGGATTGTTTGTATAATAGGATCCGGAAATAATGTTGCACTCAATTCGTATAGTAGTTACTTGTATAATCTCAACTGGAATATCTGATTCGTGTAGCGTGTTTGCATCTAGGATGAGTGGTGAGAAGCCCAGCAATTGGCCGATACTATCTTGAGGTTCAAAGTCTATATCGTAAACACTCTTGAGCTCACACTTTAGAGTGTTATTGTTCGGTTTCAAAGGCAGTAAATTATCACCATCAGCACCACTACCGCCATTCGTAGCCAATTGATTTTGGAGGTATCTTTCGATATCTGCAATTTCGTAGGAACCTGTTGGAATTTCAATTACTTGCTCGTCTCTGTCACTCAAATAGTAGTAAAACTTGTTTCGACCTGTTTCGATGTTTGGAATAGAATTCCAGGTACTTAAGGAAATTAGGGCCAGAGAATAACTGTATCTAGAATCTAATTCTATTGGTGGATTAATGTCAACAGTTAAACAGCTGGAGCGACCTTTCAACGTGAACGTCTGGGACATGACTAATGTAGAATGAAACAGTAACTGGATTTTATAATCATTTATTGTATAAAAAACTTAAAGTCAAATGTCCACAATTGTATGTATCGAACGTTTGATACTGATCGTGATTGTAGAAAATTTCGCAATTCTTAAAATAGCGAACAACTTCTTTCGGCGGATTCAAGTTGCCAAAACTGTCGAAATATTCAACCATGTTTCCGCGTTTCTTGTAAGCTACCCAATGTGTTCCAGATCCGCTGAATGTGTCCAAATTAATTACACCACATTCGATTTTTTTCGGTCTAGACGGCAATGTATCACGCATAAACACTCCACGAAAATTGGTTATTTTCAATTTTGATATCAAATTTCTAATGTATTTATCGCTTAGCGGTCGTTTGGGTAGCTTCACTGGTAGTTTTTTGGCATCTTTTTCAAAAACAATCCATGTCCGGTCTTGTGTTTAGCAAGATATAAACCACTTCCTTTTTTACCTAAGGCAATGGCTTCCATGGCCCGATAATGTCTTTGAAATTCCTTAAGGTTCTTGGTTGCTGCTCGGGCATCGTTTACGGCCTTCGCTATACCCGCTGCTCCTCCGCTCAATGCACCCAGCGCACTGAGACCAGCAAATATAGGAATTAAAGGTAAGACTCCTCCAACTTTGGGCACTGGGATTACTCGAGGTAATTTCACTTTCTTTCGGCCACCAACTTGCTTGATTGTCATGCGAGCAGCTTTCAGAGCCAATTTTATGTTTTCCTTTGTTGGTATTCCTTTTCCATAATTTTTCACATGTTTTTTAATTTTATTAAAGATGCAAGATTTGAATGGCTTAGCTTGACTTCGTTTACCCATACCGAGCTTACATTTAGCCTTCATCACGTTTATCACAAGCCAAGCTGCACTCTTCTCACCGAAGCTAGAATCTTTAGCTTTAACTCGTTCCCACGCCCTGTTCTCCAACACCTTATCGGCTAGATGCCTTTTATGTAACTCCTTGTTTTTAGAGTATTCAATGTCGTGTTCTTTGCAAGCTGCGTCCAACTTGTTTATAGACTGATCACCTCGTGCTAAACGTTCAGCAAGCTTCGTGCCAGGTCCGCAATAGGAATAGCCTGGGAGATGGAGCTCGAACGGTAGCTTGTTGATAGCACTATTTAAGAGACCTTTACCCTTCGATGTCTCCATTGATAATGAGGTATAGTATTTTTAATACCTATTTAGAAGTACCAGTCGTTCTAGTGATAAAACGTATGTCGCTTCTTGACACACAAATAAAATTAGGTTAGGAATTTCCTATTCGTACATGAAATTGACGTATTAGCAATCGACGTTCGTTTTTGTTGGTAATTTTTTGTTTAATCTGATTCGTGATTGATAAATAAGGATGGGGTTATTCTAAATGGGTATTACAAATACTATAGTGGTGGAGTAAACAGTGTTTTATATAAGATGCGTGCAGAAAAACAGAAACTTGCCATTAAAGTTGACAACTTTGATTCACAAAAAGTTGTGAGTAATCGGAAAAGACATAGTGAGCTTCTTCCAAATACCATTAGAGCAATTATTTGTGGCCCTAGTAATTCGGGAAAAACCAATGTGATGCTGAGTCTGTTAACCGATCCGAATGGACTCAGATTCGAGAATGTCTACGTTTATTCAAAGTCTCTTTATCAGGATAAATACGAGTTCCTCGAGCAGGTGTTGAAAAATGTTCCAGGTGTAACATTTCAGGCTTTCAGTGATAATGACACGGTGTTGGATCCAGAAAATACAAAACCAGATTCTGTATTTATATTTGACGATGTGGCTTGCGAGAAACAGGACAAGATACGAAACTACTTTTGCATGGGTCGACATAATGCAGTCGATTCATTCTACCTCTGTCAAACATATTCCAAAGTACCCAAACAATTGGTGCGAGATAACGCAAACGTGTTGATTTTATTCAAGCAAGACGATATGAATTTAAAGCATGTCTACAATGATCACGTGAATACAGATATGTCGCTGGAAAAATTTAAAATCCTCTGTTCTGAGTGTTGGAAAGATAAATATGGATTTATGGTTATTGTTAAGGATTGCGATATATATAATGGGCGGTACAGGAACAAGTTTGATACCTATATAATCCCCTAGATGATTACACTAGATTCAGTATTACTAAAGACGTTATCGCATACAGACCTGTCTCGAAAAGCTGTCTCCATAGACAGACCTGTCTTGAAAAGCTGTCTCTATAGACAGACCTGTCTCGAAAAGCTGTCTCCATAGACAGACCTGTCTCGAAAAGCTGTCTCCATAGACAGACCTGTCTCGAAAAGCTGTCTCTATAGACAGACCTGTCTCGAAAAGCTGTCTCCATAGACAGACCTGTCTCGAAAAGCTGTCTCCATAGACAGACCTGTCTCGAAAAGCTGTCTCCATAGACAGACCTGTCTCGAAAAGCTGTCTCCATAGACAGACCTGTCTCGAAAAGCTGTCTGCGTAGACAGACTCAAAGTGAAACAAAAGTATTAGTACCTAGAGAAACTTTTTTATTAAATCAATGCAAGATACGTTCATGCAGCCATATTCAGGGTCTTATTAAAAATTAAACTATAAAAAGTTTGAGTAACTAAGTCATCTGAGTCAGTTATCTAAACACGCAATTTCAATAGGGGCATAATGAAAAACAACACTATAAAGAGGTGAAGTTCTATAATAGTTTCTATAACTAGCTAAGAGCACGTTCAGACTGGAAGATTTCTGACCTGCGCGTTAGGTCCCCCGATCTCCAAACGGATACAGGACTGATTTTAGACTAGTCTGTATACAGCTATACAGGTCTAGAGACAGGTCCGTATACAGCTGCTATACAGGTCTATAGACAGACCTGTCTCGAAAAGCTGTCTCCATAGACAGACCTGTCTCGAAAAGCTGTGTCTATAGACAGACCTATCTCGAAAAGCTGTCTCCATAAACAGACCTGTCTCGAAAAGCTGTCTGTGTAGACAGACCTGTCTCGAAAAGCTGTCTCTATAGACAGACCTGTCTCGAAAAGCTGTCTGTGTAGACAGACCTGTCTCGAAAAGTTGTCTGTGTAGACAGACCTGTCTCGAAAAGCTGTCTCTATAGACAGACCTGTCTCGAAAAGCTGTCTGTGTAGACAGACCTGTCCTGAAAGAAGCTGTTTGTGTAGACAGACCTGTCTCGAAAAGCTGTCTCTATAGACAGACCTGTCCCAAAAAACTGTCGTCAGGCCTGTCCTAAAAGAAGCTGCCTGTGTAGACAGACCTGTATCAAAGTAGTTGTTGTTGGTGGTGCAATGACTCCGCCTGTTTTGAGTAAAGCTGACAAAGATGTCAAGAAACGAATTAATACTGTTGCTAGAAACATACGGAAAAAATATTTGTCTCTGAAGCTGGAGAAAAGTAACGAAGATGAAGCATTGGATAGACTTTTAAACCCTATAACCGGCCCTCTAAATAAACTTGTAGAAAAATCTAAGAAGCAACCAAAAAATGATGAAGTGTTTGTCGATCACGCATCAGAAGATGATTTACAACAATCAATTGGACACCAAACTCTGAGTTATGTAGAATTTATAAAACAATATCCAGAGATAGCTCAAGACTATGTTCTTAAATACTTCATTGGTTCTAATGAAACTGATTCGACCTATGGATTGAAATATAATGCGGAAACCGGTTCTTGGACTATGGGCACAGAAAGAGTTGATTTTCTACCAAATGGTGATATTAATGTTGGTAACATAACTTATCCCAAGAGTCGCGGTCTATATTTCTTGCTATTTCTCAAGCATCCTCGACTGAATACGCAGGAAGACAACGAACAATTCAATGAAATCTTATCTCACGTTAATGCACATAGAAGACAATATAAACCGACAGTTCAGATTTAAAGGAGGCCAACTCGAAAAAATATCAAAATTTTATAAAGCCATATGCAACAACAACAACAACAACAGCAACAACAAAGCAATCAAAATCTCATAAAAAATCATTGTCGGGATCTGGACTACCAACATCGGCATCATCATCACCGTCGTTAATGATGCAGTATAATGAAAAACACAAACAGTATGTGTATTACGATGACGTAAACGAACTGATTGATAGGTTGATTATATTGGATGCGTCTCAAGAGGTTGGAAATGGAAATCACACAAATGAAATATTGAGTATTTTGGAAGAGTTGAGAGAGCTAGGCGTAATAATTTATTGATAAAATAGTCTTCAGATTTTATGTTTACTCATTAGTCTGTTAGCCATGAATAAGTTTGGACATTCGCTGTCTTCTTCGTCACGTAGACCCGTTCAAATTATTCGCCCTCAACCAGCTTTGCCCACCACTACCGATGGTGAATATAATGTTGAAAATCATAGGCTCTGCAATATTGGAGTGCCTAGGGATGACAATGATGCATCCACTAAAAAGTATGTAGACTTGGCAACTACCAGTCTATACAATGAGGTGCTCATCGCAAATGAAGCACTTGGCGCCCTTGGAGAAGCAGTGGATAATATGAGCGATCAAGTTAAAAGCAGTATGAACCGCATTCAGGAATTGGATCAAATACTGAACAGAAACGTCCACGATGACCTTCGGGGCCTTAGTGATCTAGCAAGGGAGACTGGAGAAAAGATGAGTCAGCTGGCCATGACGTGCGAGGAACGTTTCCAGAAAATGGAACAATTTGAAACAACCATCAACCATCGAATTGATCAAATTGAACATACATTGAATATTGTGTAATAGTTATTATAAATATACGTACTCCCATACATATATATTTAGTTGTCTTTGTGAAATGTCTAGAGAACAGGTGGTTAAGGAGCTTCATCGACCGGCTCGTAAAAACTTCAAACGTAGAAGATTTATACAATATGGCCTCGACGATACTTTTGCCACTGAGCTGGCACAACTTGATCAGTATGCTGGAGAAAACAATGGATTCAAATACATATTGGTTGTAATCGACTGTTTTTCCAAGTACCTTTGGACGCGTCCCATTAAATCGAAATCTGCACCAGATGTTACCAACGCTATGGCGGAGATATTCAAAACATCTGGAAGAATTCCCAAAAAAATTATTTCTGATAATGGAAGGAGTATGAGATGGTTCACCCCTATTATATTTTGTAAAGCAGGGTAGAACGAAAGATCCGTCAATCACACGATAGATGGTGGTTGACGGAAGTGACAGTCAGTGACGGAAAAGGTCAGAGAGAAAAAGAGTCACGGTCTTTCTTAAAGCTCTAGCTCTGATTGTTCATCTGTATTTGGTATTAATATAACGTTTTATTGTTCCGTTCTCGTGTTGAATTTATCCACGACCCATATTCGGTGTTGAGCCGTTTCATTGGCGCCCAACTAGAGGCACGAGGCGAAGAAAATTGAAAAAAAAATATTTTGAACCAGATAAAGCGGGTAAGCTCGTTCTGATTACTTATTGGCAAGCTGAATATTCAACGGAGGCTGCGCTCAGACATCGTTTCCGTTCTGAGCTGCGGTGAACCAGGATATTCAATTCAATTTTAATTTTTTTTATTTTGACATTGACAACGAAGTTGGTAGTCAGGTCGATAGGAATCGATATTAATTATTAGAGACTAGTTTCTCGATTCACGAGTCATTTGGAGAAGTTATTTATTTGTACAGCCTCTAGACTGCGTATACTGGTGTACTTAACTAAATTACATTTAGTTATTGCTAAGATTGTACGCTTTGGTCTTGCAATGTTGTGCGGTGTCGTTTAATTTGTAAATGATATTTAATTATACATAAAATGACACCCAGAAAAGTGAAAAGTAAAAATAGAATTTCTGATTCTCGGTACGATTTAGACCAAGATAGTGCGGACGATTCCCAACCAACTGTGTCGATCCGCGCGAACAGTGCACATACCGATAGACTTAGTATGGTTCTCGATAAAATAGTGACCGATATCGATAAGTTGCAGCGAGCGGTAGACGATTTGACGGTGAAACAAAACAGTCAAAACGTGAGCGTGTGTGAAAATCTACCCCAAGTTGCTACGGTACGCGAAGAAATTAAAAAAGATAAACCAAACATTATAGATAGATCATACATTTTAAATTTTAAGGAATTGGGGGGTAATAATCTATATTTCTCTCCTACGGGAAAAATGAACCCTAATGCTTTTTTGAGAAAAATAACGAAAATTTTTGACGAGGCCGGCGTACCGGATAGACACAAATTGGGTTTAGTTTTACCATGTTTGAAAGGTACAGCAGCGGACTGGGCAGCGATTAAAGAAAATACATTCATGGACTTCCACGATTTCGAAGTGGCCTTCATCAATAGATTTTGGGGGGTTGACAAGCAACGAGATCTGGGGGCGGATTACGAACTCTCGATTCGAACCGAAACCGCCATGTTACATCAAAATTTTGATTTCGAACGCACTCCATGCGAATGCATTTCGACGAAAGTCACTCGACTGGTTGATGTCTGTCGAAAAGCTATCGAAACGAAATCGAGTCCAATAAAGTTAAGTTATGTTGGATTTTTGGGGGCCAAAATTCGTTTGATTCTTTATTTTGTTTTGACGTTTTGTAGTATTTTGAACTTTGAACAGAAAAATCGCTGAAAAAAATTGTCTTAAAATTAATGATCGCCATTGGCAGGTTTTATTATCTTTTATAGATAAACATTCTCTATTTGCTAGAGGTCAATTTGCAGGGCCCAACGGCAAAGTCATTCAAAGGAAACTCTGGAACAGCTTACAGAAAATAAAGAATCTGTGGGTAATTGTAGATGAGGTCGTACCAAGTCAATAAGGTTCTGGACCAAGACTTTGCTAAGTCTAAATAGTTCAATAAACCTTGCCTCTGGGTCTTTTTTCTTGAAACAGGGGAGCAGGGTTCCCAAGAGAACGAGTGTTCCGTCTTTGTACCTACTTATGTCGTTATCATTTGCATATCATTGAAAAAGACGGAACACTCGTTCTTCTGGGAACGCTACACCCTGGATGTAAAAAGGAATCATAACTTTCTCTGATTTCTCTTCTCATATGAATTAATGCACGATTTTCTCGTCTTCTTGCATCATTTTGCTTTCGCCGCCTTATGACTCTGATTATGGTAAACATATTACTAACTTTTTCCTTTTATAAAAATTTTTAAACACTTTGAAATTGCGAAATTAATCTTTAAAGAACACAAATAACCACAACACAACAATAAAAAATTAGAATTAGTATTAAGTCAATGTCAAAAAATTGACAAAATTTGGTAAATTTGAGCGAAAGGCGTCACAAATCTCCGAACTCACACGAACACAAAACGAAACTTGTACCTAATCATCTCTGACGTTTCGAGCACAATCGATGCGTATTCACTTTCGTATCGAGTGTCCATTTCGAGTCGTGTTTTCGTAATCCCCCCGCTGTTTTAAGAAATCAGTTACGGGAAATTTGAGTCAGGCAATCGTTCTGAATATTTCTTAAATCTTTTCAACCAGGCTGGTTTTTTATCAACTCCAATCCCAGAACACAAATTAATATCGCTCATAAGTAGATACTTTTCGGCTGATATTCAACGAGGCATCGTGACCAGAGGTCTTAAAACGTTTGATGAAATCGATGAGTATCTTCGCGATATCGATGCGACATACGAGGACGACGGCGACCGCGGGAATCATTTTCGAAGTAATCGTACAGCGTTGCAGAGGCAGCCTTCAAATATTCACGCCTCAGGGAACCGTGGTAATTTGGGGCAAAACAATAATAATTGGCGACGACAGAGTCAAATTTCGAATGAGAGGAATTCCGAGGTGGTCGATGCTAGGGTTGATAGGCATAATATGCGCTCGATGGGAACGACGCGTTTTAATGAGGAATTTCATTTTTCTAGCGAATCAGAGAGTGAGAATGAGGGCGAATTTTCGGTATGCAAACCAATAATAAAATCGCCGGTTATAAAAGCCGTGGTTTGCGAAGTTGGCGTGGAAATTTTTATAGATAGCGGAAGTGAAATAACCGCGGTTTCGGAAACTTTTTTCAAATCTATTTCGAGGGTATCAAAGGTACCTGTTTTACCGGTCTCAAATGTAGCGATTACAGTTGCAATTGGGGGTAAACAACAGAGGGTAAAAACGCAAGTGCTTATTAGCGTGTATGTCCCAGTGGCGAACGTTAACCTTGACGTAAAATGTTTAGTGATACCGGAATTAAATCGAGATATTTTGTTTGGGTTTGATTGGTTATTACAGTTTAAAGCTACTATCGATTTTAATAAATCCTTAATCGCGTTTTACGTAAATAAAACCGAGTACGTGGTTGAATACAGTAAAAATGAGACGAACTTTTTGGATGAACGCAGCCTTAATTTATGTAGCAATGCTACGACTATTTCAGTCGAGCACCAAGGCAATGATATCGTATCTAAACATAAGTATAGTGAAAATGACATGGGTGCAGTTGCCGATGCAGCTAGCGCTTGTGAATCCGATAAAAATCACTTATTCAATCTTTTAAAGGAATTTCAACCGATATTCTCTGAATGTCCGGGTTTTATAAAGTCATATCGACACGAAATAGTTATGACTGACGCTAGCCCGTTTTATTGCCCAGCATACCCCATTCCTTTTGCGTATAGAAGCGAAGTAAAGTCTCAAATTATTGAAATGCTTAATTGGGGTATAATTTCGAAGGAAAAACCATGTTATATTTCACCCTTGGTAACAGTTAAAAAAAAAGACGGAACAGTCCGAATTTGTTTAGATGCTCGTACTTTAAACAAGCGTATGGAAAAGGATTTTGTAAATCCACCCAATCCAAACGAGTTACTTTGCAATTTTAAGAGTGGAATGGTAGTAAGCACCATCGATCTAACGTCAGCCTATTGGCAAATAGGAATTAAGCCGGAACATACTAAATATATAGGATTTATTTATGAAAATGAGTCATACACCTTTAAAAGACTTCCTTTTGGGTTATCTACCTCAATGGCTAGTTTAATTCGTTGCTTAAATTCAGTTCTTCAGGAAGATTCGCGCGACTTTACAGCAGTGTATGTGGATGATTTATTAATTTTTTCAGATACTATCAATGAGCATTTCAATCATTTGGAGAGACTTTTTAAGCGATTTCAATCTGAAGGGGTGACGGTAAAATTGAGAAAGTGTCAATTTCTTAGTAATCGAGTAAAATTTTTGGGACATATAATTTCAAGTAGGGGAATAGAGATGGATCCCACACGTGTTGAGGCCATTAAAGACTTCCCCGCACCACGTAATATTCGGGAACTACGCGGATTTCTGGGATTAGTGAACTACGAGCAGCGATTTTGTAGTAAATATTCTGATTTGACTTTGCCTTTGTTAAGGTTGTTAAGAAAAGGAGAGAAGTGGTCATGGGGAGTAGTGGAAAAAGAGACATTTAACGCTATAAGGGACAGCTATATTGAAGCTACTATGGTGGTACATCCAGATTTTAAAAAGGGGTTTTATGTTCAATGTGATAGTTCCAATTACGCGGTGGGAGGATGTCTTTTCCAAAAATCAGAAAACAGTGAGAAGGAGGTCATAAGTTATACTTCTACTACTCTAAAGGGTAGTTAGCTGCGATATACTACTACAGAAAAGGAGTTATCGGCCCTAGTGCATTGCTTGAGGCAGTGGCGCACATTGTTATTGGGTCAGGAATTAATTGTTATAACTGATCATAAATCTCTCTGTTTCTTGATGACGTGTAAGTTAAAATCAGCCAGGCTATCTCGCTGGATACTTCTTATACAAGAATTTGATTTCAAGGTTGAACATTGTCCTGGGGTACAAAACAAGGTAGCTGATGCTTTATCGAGAAATCCTCCAAATAAAAATTTATTTTTGACACCTGATAGGTCGTCTAATATTCATATTATGGTGATGGGGCTGTCAGAATGTTATAAAAATTTACGACAAAATTTAAAATCCATGCGTGAAGATCAACTAGCGGATGAATGGATTGGAAAAAAAATCAAGTTGTTAGAACAATTTAATAGAGAGCCTCGGGTGTTTTCGGACAAGGAGCACCAACTATTTTTATGGTTCCGGGTGCATGAAGATTTGCTTTTTAAAAGAGGGGACCCTGTAAATCCAGGGTATAAGTTGTGCGTTCCTAAGAATCAGATTCGGGATCTTAGTCGCTCATCATATCGGAAATGGTCATTTTGGCCGAACGAAAACTTATAGTCAGATGAAAGAAAGCTTTTATTGGCCGAAAATGCAGCGACATGTTGGTCAAATAGTGGCTGCTTGCGATCTTTGTCAAAAGTCTAAATGTTCAAAAATAAATAAAGGAACTTTACATTCTGTATCGTTGGATAAACCTGGAGATCTAGTATGCACAGATTTAATAGGTCCTTTACCAGCTTCGCGCGGGGGTGTCACTCAGCTACTTGTGCTGGTGGACGCCTTCTCTAAGTACGTAAAGTCGTATGCGCTAAAACGGGCTACCGCCAGAGTCATTGTTAATAAGATATTCATCGATTACATACCAAAAATACAGAAGCCAAAATGTATACTTAGTGATAATGGAACACAATTTACCGGAAAATTGTGGAATGATAGCCTATCACGAGAGGGTATCCGTGTTAAACATACCTCTGTATATTTCCCTGAAGGAAATATGACTGAACGATACAATAAGGAAATCGGGCGTCTATTACGTCTATATTGTTTTGAAAAACATACTAAATGGGCATGTTTGCTTGATTTTATCGAAGATTGCCTCAATAGCGCTATTAGTGAGGTAACGGGGTTTACACCGAAGTTTCTTCAGTTCGGAGAGAGTTTACGACGTCCGATTGAGACATTTATATCATTTCCCTATGAGGGTGTAAAGCCACCAGACTTGAAAACTGTTCTTTTGATGGCCCGCGAGCGGTTGCTTTCTCGTGCTGAACATCGCGCGGAAAAGTACAATGATCAAATTAAACCGACAGTTTTTAAGAAGGGCGACCTGGTTCTTGTAAAATCACATGCTCAGTCCTCTGCTGATGACCATACCATTAAAAAGTTCTTTCTATTATTCAATGGCCCTTTCAGTGTTTTGCGGCAAGCGGGTCCTAACTCATATGTAATTGGAAATTTGTCAGGCAAAGAACACTCTTGTCAGAATATAATCAATCTCAAACCTTATAAGGACCCGAATGTTTTGCTAATTTGAATAATTGTAGATTAATATTATCTTTATCAATTTGTATCATTAGATTCATCTCCTTGTGGTGGAGTTAATAATATTATTAGATATATATATATATATATATATATATATATATATATATATATATATATATATATATATATATATATATATATATATATTTTTTTTTTTTTTTATTAGATTAAAGTTATTCATGGTGTAGTGATTGAAAATTGAACCCATAAGCTGTTATTAGATTCAATTGGGGGGTCATGAGATGGTTCACCCCTATTATATTTTGTAAAGCAGGGTGGAACGAAAGATCCGTCAATCACACGATAGATGGTGGTTGACGGAAGTGACAGTCAGTGGCGGAAAAGGTCAGAGAGAAAAAGAGTCACGGTCTTTCTTAAAGCTCTAGCTCTGATTGTTCATCTGTATTTGGTATTAATATAACGTTTTATTGTTCCGTTCTCGTGTTGAATTTATCCACGACCCATATTCGGTGTTGAGCCGTTTGAAGTATTACAATGCTCAATTTGCAAGTCTAATGAAGAAATATGGAATACATCATTATAGTTCGTTTAGTCCTTTGAAAGCATCTATTGCAGAAAGAGTAATTCGAACCAATAAAGAAAAACTTTTCAAGCAATTTACATTGAATGGGAACCACAAATGGTTGGATTTAATACGGTCTATAACTGATGCATATAATGATAGCAAACATAGAACGATACATATGAAGCCGAGTAAAGTGAATAAACAGAATGAAAAGGCGATACTTAATACTGTTTATAGCCATATTAAAGTTGCCGGTAAGCAAAAGTTCAAGGTTGATGACGTAGTTCGCATAAGCAAGTATAAACATGTTTTTCAAAAAGGATATACCCCAAATTGGACTACAGAGCTCTTAAAATAGCCAAAGTTCATATTACAAATCCGTTAACGTATCTGTTAGAAGACTTGCAAGGTCAGCCTATAAGTGGAGGTTTTTATGAAGACGAATTACAGAAAACAAAACAACCAGACGTATTTCTCGTGGAGCAAGTGTTACGAAAGGCAGGAAATAAAATGTTTGTAAAATGGTTAGGATTTGATACATCGGCGCATAACAGCTGGATTGATATGCGCAGAGATGTGGTTTAAATTGTAGCTCACTGAGATTTTTTATACATTCAAAATCATGAATCTGTACTGTGATGTTTGTGAGGAAGTCATTTCTTCTTATTCGCATAACCTAAGTCATAAACATAAAAACAAGTGTTGTAATGGACTTGAACCTGAAATACATATTCTAAAACAGCGTTTAAAAATCGACCAATTTCCTATAGACTATCCACAAAGCTGTATCCAACCAGTGTCGAACTTTATTTGGAGGAACTGAAAACAAAAATCATAAGCCTGATAACGAAGAATATTTCCACTCAGTCCAACATAAAATTAAATATGGAATTATATGGTTTATATATTTTGGGAGAGATGCAGGAAATAAAGTCTTTTAATACTTGTTTTACTGTAATTTCTCCTAATACGGATCTGCTCAAGGTACTCGATGAATTTAAACAAGTAATAGTTTCCAAATCTAGTGAATTCAAGGAGAGAGATAGTGAATGGTCATTAGTTAAACTCTTATTTCTAGAGGTTAACATAAACAAGCTCAAACCATTAAAATAAATATGGTGGGGGTATTCTAAATAACACCTTTCTATCTCATGAGCCTTTTGTTATAGTTCTCGCTCAGCATTCGTTGAATAAAGTAGTGCATCATATCGATTATAAACCTCAAATTACTACATTTTCATTATTTTAACGTAGTCACGGTGAAATCAGAAGGTATATCACAGCTCTTTATCGAATTACGCAATGTATGAAGATATCAGTGCCAACGACAGCGATGATTCGCAGTGTTCTTCAGATTATTGGAAATATTTCGACAGTATGATTTTAAGAAGTCGAATGGAAATTGCTCAAAAGAAACGTTTACTAAACGAAGTTATTTACCATGTGAGCAATTTCAAATTTATTATGGGCCTAAGCGTTGCTCGAGGAATGCTGCCAGCAGTCAAAATAATAAATTCCATGCTAAATTTACCTGAAGACCAAACTTGCATAACTCTGTCTGGCCAACAGGCGTTATCCGAGAATTTCACTCTATATGTTATATCGTTTTTCGGTGAACAAACTTTAACTCTGAAGTCGGGTAATTGTACATTGTGTTTTTGTTTAGATGATGTTAAACAAATTTTAACTGTTAGTCATCTTATCAATTATAGGTTAGAATTAGTTGAGAATTTGAATTTCATTGTATACTATGATGATTACCTACAATATTTGAATGTAACTCACAATACCAACAACAATAATCTTATGCAATCAATTATCAGCATGTGTAACCTGAATAAGTGTGAATGAAGCTGCTACTTTCTAGAACTTGCTTCTATGAACCTAGATAAAATTGTTAGGGATTTAGATAAGCTCAACGCATGTATCCAATTTAATTAGTAGTAATAATAAATATTTAAAAACAGTATTGCTTCTTATTTTATCCACAGTCTAATAGCAACCTTCAAAGAGCCAAAATGTCTGAATGTATTACTGGTGGCGAATGCCGTGATCAATCTTCCTGTATAAGAGAAGCTGTTTGTTTGCTACGTACTAGATTAGAATCAGATATGTACTTTTTACTTCGAGAACTTTTTGAACTTGAGAAAAAACCCTCTAATGGATTCAGCTGGATTTCTGCGCAAGATGTAGAAAAACATGAAAATGGTGTCAATTGTTGTAATCTATATCTGGATAATTCCATCTCCTTGGAGGACCTATATGTGCTAATGAATAAATATGAACTACATGAACAATTAAAACAGCATGTCGCTAAATATATGTGTGAAGATATGATTTTAAAATATATAGGTTATGATGAAGTTGACTAATTTATACATTTTTTAAATAATAAAAGTTCCTAATAAAAATGCTTTTCATTAATAATTATCAAAACACCAATGTAATAGTAATTCGTTGGAGCTGCTTGTTTATATTAACTAAGTATATTACCGGGTTTGTTTATTATCATTTTCAGTCCTAATTTCGTGATCTAGACTAGTAGACTAAACAATGACATCATATTTTTTCGATTTTACACTCTTTTTTTTTTGTATTGACGATTGGCTGCTATTTTATTGAAATTCTTTGAAAAAAAAAATGGTCCGCGGTCGGATACATTAACTAAGTGTATTACCGAGTTTGTTTATCGTTATTTATTTTCCAGTACTAATAACGTTGCGTTAGACTCGTAGACTAAACAATGACATCATGTGCTATAAGTCTATACGATGATGGAGAGATTTCGCGCTTCCCAGCATTTCTCCGATCCTGATACAAATTTTCAGCTAGGAACTCTTCTATGGTCTCTATTTCATCATCGAGCAAGTTGAGACTTGTTTGCAAGCTTAATATATACAAGGCAGTAGGTATCATATTTTTCTGATAATTTTTTAAAATAATACCTGTTTTTTATAGTACCAAATTATTAATTATTTAATCAACTAACCCGACAACGTGGGGGGTTCTATGCTAACCTATAACTAACTCAAACTAACCCTGGCATTACCGATGCCTCTAGCCCCGTATCGGTGTATACAACCCTATCTCTAGACCTGTATAGCTGTTTCTTGGCGCTCGCTCTCGGACTATAGTTAAATGTGGTACTCGAGACGCGTGTGAAGGCCATTGTAAGATAAACAAACACTGCTGAAATAATTATTATTGTATGTACGTTGAGGTTTAAAACGGTTTTTATGATACTCGAGCTTCAGTCTTATTATAAAATTATTGCACATTTTTTTTTAACAAGTATGTAAATCTTTTATATACTAATATCAATACCTACAGAATATTTTTTAGATATGGATTTGAAATCAATCAACGAGACCTGCCTCTTCAAGGATCAAAAAACACTTGTGAAATTACAAGACATGGAGCCTGGCAGAAACTACCCAATATTTTCTGCTAAAAAAACCCAAAGTAAATACGGACCGAGCATCCTCATAGAACTTGACGATAAGGCAGTGTTTCTTCCAAAACGTACCACCAAATCATTGGAAGATCATATTGAGCAGTTTATGGATGGAAAATATTCAATAATATACAGAGGCCAGAAGGATGTAGGACAACCAAACCAAATATCGCTTTTTGAAATAGTTGAGTCTTAAAAAATGTATGTTTTTAAATAAAAAATTGTTTGAGGTTAGTATTTTTTTTTTTCTTAAGCCCATCTTTCTATTTTCTTTATATTTCTTCATGTATGTATAAATTCACGTATTTTTTCATCTGTATATATACATGTAGAAATATAAAAAATACATAGGTGTAATGTTATACGGGGTTTATAGAGCATCAGAGAGCGGGTAAGTTGGAGTAGGTCAGGTAGATTGGGTTAGATGACATTGACAGATGACATTGATAGCTGACTGGCATTGACAGACCACTGACATTGACAGATGAGTGACATTGACAGGTGACATTGACAGGTGACATTGACAGGTGACATTGACAGCTGAATGACATTGACAGATGACAGCTGACTGATGACGCCACGGCGTCGCGACGCCCTGGTTGGCGCATACGCAGACGTCACGGAGGCGTCGGAGGCGTCGGAGGCGTCGGAGGCGTCGGAGGGCGTAGAACGAACCATCATACACTACTGACTAGAATCTCAGGATTCAGATGCAGTTTTCGCAATCTACCTTTTTTGCTTTGGTAATTTTGTCTCAAAAGCTGTTGACGAAGACTGTCTTCCATTGGTGGGAGTTTAATGATGTGTTTGGGAGAAGCCATAATACTTTGTAAATGATTTAAACATTGTAAGTACGATAATGTATATAATTTCAAAACGAATTTGATCATATTTCTGAATATGGTTCCAGTCAGTTGACATGATCCCACGTCATCCAGTGGGAGAGTGGAATGTAGGAAGATTTTCAACTAACTGCCTTCTCGTCAAACTCTGGAGAACCTTAAAACTTGAAAACAGAACATGTCAAGAAAAGCTTTCACATTCAATCGAAATCAACCCCATCTGGGGATTGCAGATACTTAAAACATCAAATCATGTATCTCTGGGCACTTCCAATATCGGATCTCCTACCTATTGAGTACCGTCAAGTGCGAACAGCAAAAAAACTTCTCTAAAAGTGTCTACAGCAATACTTTGCAAAAACTTCAACCTTATTGCGTTCAAAGAAAGCACAAGTGTACATTCGAAACGACGCCTAATCGACACCTTCCCAAAATACCAAAGTGAAATAAAAAAATATCCGGACTGATATTCGATGTCAATGCTGTCAATTTTTTCAAGAAAAATTTTTGATTTCAGACATCAAAACTTTGAAACCAAACAAAATTACCATGAGTTCTCTCATTACTTTAAAGAAAGAAAAAAAATATAATAAAAGATTTTTTAAGTAAATTTTAATACTTATATATTTCCACAATTTATATTACATTACAACACTTGTTTTTATGTTTATGACTTAGGTTATGCGAATAAGAAGAAATGACTTCCTCACAAACATCACAGTACAGATTTATGATTTTGAATGTATAAAAAATCTCAGTGAGTTACAATTTAAACCACATCTCTGCGCATATCAATCCAGCTGTTATGCGATGTATCAAATCCTCACCATTTTACAAACATTTTATTTCCTGCCTTTCGTAACACTTGCTCCACGAGAAATACGTCTGGTTGTTTTGTTTTCTGTAATTGTGGAAATATATAAGTATTAAAATTTACTTAAAAAATATTTTATTAGATAATGGATTTCCACCAAGTAAAAGCCGATTCAATCAAAAAAAAATATACTTTCTCTACGAACAGTAAATAATACTTGCTGGATATAAAAATGATATGAATTCTACACGCCCCGTGGATTCCAAACCGGAATCCACGGCCTATCGACCAATCAAATTCTCCGTATATTCAGAATACACGGGCCGCAACGAGACAATAGAAACGAAATATTACTGACGTCTACTGCCAGATCACGAAACTTTCGTTTTTTAAAAACAAAAAAAACTTTTGATGATTGTTATTTCATACAAAAACTAATGATTTTCTTTCAAAAAGTTCGAAGAGAAAGTATAGTCTTGTACTCGCAAATAATGACTATTATTCACACAAATGATTCCAACACTTGTAACCCATTCTCTTATAGTTATTTATGTATCAAGGGAATTATGCAGGTGTTAATACCCCAGGGCAACGTTTGTGTCCCGAGGGCCTCCGGCCCGAGGGACACCAATTGCCCGTGGGTATTAACTCCTGATAATTCCCGTGGTACATAGATAATTTTATATCCTACTGAATTTACTGTATTCTGTCTATTTTTATAAAGGAATAAGCCATAAATCAAAATTTCTATTTTTTGTCAAAGTGTTACCTATTCAAGGTAAAAGCGGGAGTTATGGAAATCCTTAACTCCCTTGGGAGTTATGATATCCTTAACTCCCTTCCTTAACTCCCTTGGGAGTTATGAAAATCCTTAACTCCCTTGGGAGTTAAGACCCTGTTTATGATTATCGTAACCAAGGTATTATATGGTTTTAATAGTTCAGTAGGATATAAATGAATTAATAGGAGGCCCATAATATGCTCAGTTTGCTCAGCGAATAATTATTAGGGGAGGGTCAATAGTTTAATAAGTAAAGAATGGCAAGAGCGCCACTGAATTTGTGAGAAAAATAAATAATTAAATTACATAAAATATTGAAGTGTGAACATTCAGAAACACGCCTAAAAAAAAAAAATCAGCAAACGGTAATAGATAATTCTGAAAAGGAAATAAATAAGAGGTCATTGTAAATAAGGCATAAAACTCAACCAAATTTTGACATAGGTAAAAACCAATAAAACACTCAAGCAATTTTCAAATCAAAATAGTATAAAGTTCATTCCACGAAACGAGATAGTAGAGGTAAACAAACAGGCGGGACTTAAAAATTCAGAGAAGGACTGCTAGAGATAATAAATACTATATAAACTGTCGAGAATGGAATCTCAGTGTAAATTTTGTTGTCAACAATATTGAGCCAAGCCAGCGCCATCTATAATAATAATAATAATGCTTTATTGTCAGGAAAAAAAAATTAACAAAATTTGTTGACAAAGCCTTAAAAATAATATACATCTATCTGTATACAAAGTCAAAACAAAACAAACAAAAGACATAAGTAGGTACATCGAGTTCAAGGTATAAAATAAACTAAATTAGTCTAATAAATTATTAACAAACCAAATTACCTATAAACAATACTCCAGTGTGTGGAATGCTCAAAATTATGTGTTCGCAAAAAAGTCATTTACCTTATAAAAGGCTCTTTCCAACAAATATGATTTGAGAGCTATGCGGAATTTAGAAAGAGAAGATATGGACTTGATTTCTATTAGCAGATGGTTGTGCATTTTTTTGCATTGTACAGAATAGAGCTCTTAACTAATTCTGAGGATGGGGTTGGCAGGTAAAGATCATGCTCCGCGTTTCTAAGAGGATAATGATGGAATGGCCTTTCTGAAATACTTGATAGGTGTTTGCGGATTAAACAGACTGACTCTAGTATGAATAAGGAAGGGAGTGTCAATATTTTATATTTTTTGAAAAAAACTTGGCAATGGGCTCTATTCTTTAGCCTAAGAGAATAACGAATAGCCCTTTTTGCAATTTAAAGATACGCTCAAATTGAGTCGCACCGCATGTACCCCAGAATGGAAGGGCGTATCGAAGATGTGATTCGAAGAGGGCAAAGTAGACTGATCTAGAGGTTGAAAAGTTAAGTTCCTTGGAAACAGATCTTATTGCGAAACAAGCGGAGCTCAATTTTTTGGACAAAGCATCGATGTGCAAGCTCCATTTCAGGGACTTGTCTATAATAAGGCCCAAAAACTTCACAGAATCAACGACGTCAATAATAGTGGCGCTATTAAGTGCAATAGGTTGCAACGTACTTTTGTATGACAGAACTTTGGTTTTCGCGGCGTTGAAACATAGAAGGTTAGAGTCTCACCATGATTTAATGGTAAACAAATCATTGGACATCGTTCTATGAAGTGCCACAATATCCGGATTGCTCCAAGTGAAACTAGTATCATCAGTAAAGAGGCAGATTTTACCGCTGATGTCTAGACTAGCAATGTCGTTGATGAATAGCAAAAATAATATTGGACCCAACACGGAACCCTGCGGAACTCCACATTCAATTGGCCTGCATGAAGACATTGACGTATCAACCCTCACAAGTTGTTTTCTGTTGTTAAGATACGACTTGAACCATTCCAGAGGAAAGCCTCGAATTCCGTAGTACTGCAATTTGTTGATTAGGATATTATGACTTACACAGTCACATGCTTTAGAAAAATCACAGAAAATTGATGCTGTAGAGTGCAAATTGTTCAGGCTAGAGTAGACATTATTGAAGACAGAGTACATAGCATCAATAGTACATCTGTTGGTTAGGAATCCAAATTGGTGAGTAGTTAGTATCTTATATTTATGCAGAAATGATAGGAGCCTTTTCTTAACCAATCTTTCAATGATTTTTGATAAAGTGGGAAGAAGTGCAATTGGACGATAGTTCGAAGCTAGATCTTTATCTCCACCCTTATGCAGAGGAATAATTATAGCCGTCTTAAGGCAATTTGGGAAAACACCCTGTTGGAATGATTTATTTATTAAAGTGGTGAGGAGATTCAATGTACATTCTGGTAAAGTGAGAAACATTTTTAAAGTGAGCCCATCAGTCCCAGATGAAAATTTGTTCTTGATGTCTTTAATTGTACTGCAAAGCTCTAATGTTTCCACGGGTGTTAGAAAAAAACTGTGTAAATTCATATTGGTATTCGAAAGATACGAAAGTGGATCGCAGGTCGGAACTACAGTAGTCATTATATTGGAAACTCACTATTTACTGGTTTTTCATCGACGCTACAGACACCTACTTTACATAGACTTTGGGACATTAATGTTTGCTTAAATTAATTTATGTTTTGTTAATTAGATCAAAAGACAGTTCCTTTATCGATGGTTAATGATATCCTTAACATAGTTATTCAAAGTTCTGATTGATGTTTAATTGAACCTGTCATTGATCTAATCAACAAAGATAAAAATGGACCTTCCAATCTATAAAGTTTGAAGGTCTTCGTGAAACACACAAAACCACTTTGAAATCACTTAGGAACACTTGACAACACAAAGAAAGAAGAAATGCAAGACCGGCGAACGAAAAACATTATGAATTATTAGTTATGATCAAATGAATATTTTGGCATATTGTCATATGTTGACATGTCAATCTCATGTCAATGTTATCGACATCGGACGTGTTCTTGATGTGCTGGTATTTTACAATTCTGTTGTTGTCAGCGACATCTAGAAAAACGGAAAAAAGTTATTATGTGGTTTATTACTGGCAATAAGAGCACGCAGGGCCTGAGGACTGCAAAAATATGAATTACAACTAATGACATTTATTATTGTCAGGTTGTCATATTTTGACGTGCTTGTTGCCACATGAAGAAATGCGAAATTTAAATGAGTTTATAACGATTATACCTATCCTTAATTTTTTTATAATGTAATAAAGGACGAAAATAGTTTCTAGCTAGTGAAATGTGTAATGATTTACTAATGAGAAATTTGGCACCTCGCATTTTTGTTGATTTTCTGGTTTCTGACGTCACAAACCAGTTTTGCGTTTTCGCGCCAGTTTGAAAATTCGATTTTTAAATAATTTTTTTTCGAAAATAAGCGTTTTATTTCGGAAAAAAAATACAGATAGTATAAGAATGACTAAAAGAATAATTTAAATATGTTTTTGAAAAATGTGAAAGTGGCCCATTGGCAACTTCTGTATTTGCAAATCTTTCAAAAATCAATAACTTTTTCCAAAAAGAGACGGGCGGCAAGTTAAACTTACCGCCCGATCGTGCATAAAAGTTCATTAACAGTTGCTGACCATATCATTAATTTGAAAGAAAAATATGAAGGATTAATAAAAAAAGAATGAATGAATGAAAATTATAATATATATATATGGATAAATAATAAATATGGTTAGCTCCTGCAGAAAATAAAATCACTAAAATCAAATTAACACTGTATGAAATCAAAGGTTAAACGTTGAAAGTATAAAAGAGATATAACCGAAATTCTCTAGTATATAAGTTATAGAACCCAAGTGAAGAATTGATCAATCTTGGACATTATAGGTACTTACTCAATAACTTTAAGTTAGAACATATTGTCCAACCTTGACCACAGTTCAGATTAATGATTATGATTAATAAAATGTATTTTTTTTAACATGGCGGTACCAAAAGTGAAGTAAAGATAAATCTATAATAAATTCGATAAATCGAGAATCCAGCAACTTAATTATTCCACCATCACCTCGGCGTCAAAAATGCGAAAATAAAATTAAAAATATTTAAATGAAAAATTTTATCAATTATGTTAATTGATCATAAAATGGATAATAAAAAAAATACATTAAAAGGTAATAATGAAACTTTATACAAGCCTCTATTCCAGTGGCGGCAGGTTAGATTTCAAGTTGGCGGTGCACACCTGGGAGGGAAGCCCACCGCAGTTGCCCCGCCGGAGCCGCGCGTTTTTTTTTTTTTTTTCAAAAGTCACGGCTCCTCGGAAAACCCTAAGTAATAGAGGCATTCCATGAACAACCATTACTAAAAAAAAATTAAAAAGGACTAACACGAGCGGGTTAGAAATTCAATCTTGAATAAAACGGACAAAACGGTAATCAAGAGACTTTTGATTTAAATTTTTTCGGTTTAATGGATTATTGCCTTATGCAACTTTATTCCGTTAAAATAATTCCTGATGGAAAATAAGGTACTTTTCTTCACGAGAACGGTAATCACAGTTGAGGAAGATGGTTGCCCCTCAGGCCAGAAACGACCTTTCAGCGCGAACGACAAAATTTGAAAGGGACGAAGAAAAGGACAAGATGAACCAGCAGAGCTTTTCCTCAAAAAATAGCCAACGAAAAGTGTTGGTACGTACTAAACTGGTACTTCAAACTTAAACGAAAACACACTAGCCTTCAGCTCGTGTTTGAATTTTCATTCTCGTAAATAATAGCTATCATTATAAGCTCGTTGAAGAATATACACTATAATTGTTCAGATACAAAATCAATTGACAAAGCATGCTAACTCTAAAATTAAAAACCCAAACTAAATATACAAAGTAATTAAAAGTGTTGGGGGATCATTCATGAACCCTTCGTGGAGCAATACCAATCCTGGTTTACCATTCTATACTATAACATACTATAACATGAATTGTTGTACCTACTTATCGCTCTTCATATTCTGTCTAAATGTAGATGGAAAAGACTATCAATGATCAGAATGAGGGACCACAAAGGATTTCACTCAAAAGGAGGCATTAACTTTTGACTTAAACGGGCAGTTGCTCATTTGCCCAGCAGTTATTCCATCCACAGACGTGGTTCAATTTATCACGACACGCCAGTGTGCCATAGCGAACCGCAAAAAAATCTTTGAAGGAATAAGGTAATACGACCGGCGAAATCACCAGCTAGTACTTGCATAAAGCTTCAAAATTTATATTTCTACTTCCATTCCACGCACACTATTCTCAATCTGCCTGGTTTTCAAAAAAAAAACTTTTCTTTTTATATCATGATAGGGCTTAATTCAAAATCTGTAACGCCTCAGTCTTATAGGAAGTTGAATAAAGCCACGAGTTTACTAATACAAACAACCTCTCGATATTGTGCGTCGTCTGTCCTATAAAACCTTTTTCCCGAGAAGCCAATAACGCTTTTGGTGGGAAGAAACATATAAAAATCCGTCTCTCCTAAAAAAACTTTTCCAAACTCAATATGGATTAAAGTATTATACAAGAACTATTAACTTGGGCGGTGGAAAGAAAATTGTAGACAAACGGATCTTGCGAGTCCAGAGAAGATTGTATCTCTGCAGGCAAAAAACTTTTTGAAGTTTCTAGTCATATTTCAACGTTCACAGTCTTCTTTGTAAACGTTTTTTCTTTTTTCCTTAGTCTTATTTACCGAGTTCAAGGCTCGGTTTTAGCTTATCTTACGAAAATTTTATCTTAAAAATTCCTCGACCTCCAAAATCTCCGTTTTAGGTATACTGAGGGGTGAGCGTTACATCAAATATAATGGCCTATCAAGTTTTACGCTTTACGCTACTTTTTTTAGTATTTCTAGAAAATACTGACTTTTTCTAAATACATTAGATATTTTCTTACTGTAGGATAAGTTTTCTTTCAATGCATTTATTGTTCATTTATTTACATTTATATTTAGTATCATTTTTATTCTTTCAATAACGGGCGATATTTTTACCTTTGTGGTGCAATCTGACAACACTGGCAATTTCTGAAGCGCGGACCCGTAAGTGGGGAAATGGCGGTTTTTCGTAGAGCACTGGCCAGTAGAGTACTCCCTGTTTTTGATGCGAGAGCGCATGCAAGAAAAAGGGGGAAAATATTTCGCAAGACGTTCTGTTGTTTCCTAACCAGAGTTTGTTTGTAAAGTCGTGGAAGTGATCGTTTTACGATTAAATAAAGACGGTGATTGTGTCTACAGTCTAATTAGGAAGTAGTGCATTCTATTGTTCAAAAGAGCCGCGTGCTGCGGAGTGTAAGAGTGTCTTGCCCGATTATTTAGTGTCTTTTTTGTATTAAATTCCATCTTAAAGTATCCGGCGTGCCTTATTTGAAGTCCAAAACCCCTAGACAACCATAAAACAACCTACATTTTTGGGGGCCTGTCCGGGATAGACACTAAATCGGAATGCAATAAACTGTTGTGGCATTGGAAATATCATCATTCAGTGATTTATTGTTGTAAGAAAGTGGGCGAAAGCCGAAAAGCCTTGTTGGCTTGCTGTGAGAGCCGGCGTTTTCTGTTTTCCCTCCAAAAGCTAATGGCGACGGCAATGTCCGCCATTATTTCCAGTTTTATTTGCTACGAGGAGCGAGGTGACGCCTTGTGTTGAGGCTAGCGGCCTTGCTACAAGAGCTGCGTCAAGCTAGCCCCCCCACATTCGAATTTTCTAAAAAAATTGCAACCACTTACTGTGCTCGAAGTGTGCTTTACTGTGCCGATGATATTCTGAACTGTGCCGTTTCGATAACAAAGTTATAAGAAAAAATAGATGAGGGGCTAAGTTGACGCTCAGCCCCCACAAAATTTTGGAAATCAGATGAACTCGAAAAGGATTCTTATCCAATTTGAATTGTGCTGAACTGTGCTGTATCAGGTTTTTCTCAAAATTTCCACATTCGGTCATTTTCCGACAAAATTCTACTGGGGGGCTAACTTGACGCTCAACCCCCCCAAAATTTTGGAAATCAGATTAAACAAAATTGAATTCTTATCCATTCTAAAGTGTGCTGAACTGTGCTGTATCAGGCTTTTCTCAAAATTTCCAAAATCGGGCATTTTCCGACAAAATCCTACTGGCGGGCTAACTTGACGCTCAGCCCCCCCAAAATTTTGGAAATCAGATTAAACAAAATTGAATTCTTATCCAATCTGAATTGTGCTGAACTGTGCTGTATCAAGGTTTTTTCAAAATTTCCATATTTGGTCCTTTTCCGACAAAATCCTACTGGCGGGCTAACTTGACGTTCAGCCCCCCCCAAAATTTTGGAAATCAGATTAAACAAAATTGAATTCTTATCCAATCTGAAGTGTGCTGAACCGTGCTGTATCAGGTTTTTCTCAAAATTTCCATATTCGGCATTTTCCGACAAAATCCTACTGGGGGGCTATCTTGACGCTCAGCCCCCCAAAATTTTGGAAATTAGGTTAAACAAAATTGAATTCTTTTCCAATCTGAAGTGTGCTGAACTGTGCTGTATCAGGTTTTTCTCAAAATTTTCATATTCGGTCATTTTCCGGCAAAATCCTACTAGGGGGCTTAGTTGACACTCAGCCCCCCCAAAATTTTGGAAATCAGATTAAACAAAATTAAATTCTTATCCAATCTGAAGTGTGCTGAACTGTGCTGTATCAGGTTTTTCTCAAAATTTCCATATTCGGTCATTTTCCGACAAAAATCCTACTGGGGGGCTAACTTGACACTCAGCCGCCCCAAAACTTTGGAAATCAGAATAAACAAAATTGAATTCTTATCCAATCTGAAGTGTGCTGAACTGTGCTGTATCAGGTTTTTCTCAAAATTTCCATATTCGGTCATTTTCCGACAAAATCCTACTGGGGGGCTAACTTGACACTCAGCCCCCCCAAAATTTTGGAAATCAGATTAAACAAAATTAAATTCTTATCCAATCTGAAGTGTGCTGAACTGTGCTGTATCAGGTTTTTCTCAAAATTTTCATATTCGGTCATTTTCCGACAAAATCCTACTGGGGGGCTAACTTGACACTCAGCCGCCCCAAAACTTTGGAAATCAGAATAAACAAAATTGAATTCTTATCCAATCTGAAGTGTGCTGAACTGTGCTGTATCAGGTTGTTCTCAAAATTTCCATATTCGGTCATTTTCCGACAAAATCCTACTGGGGGGCTAACTTGACACTCAGCCCCCCCCCCAAAATTTTGGAAATCAGATTAAACAAAATTAAAATTCTTATCCAATCTGAAGTGTGCTGAACTGTGCTGTATCAGGTTTTTCTCAAAATTTCCATATTCGGTCATTTTCCGACAAAAATCCTACTGAGGGGCTAACTTGACACTCAGCCGCCCCAAAACTTTGGAAATCAGAATAAACAAAAATTGAATTCTTATCCAATCTGAAGTGTGCTGAACTGTGCTGTAGCAGGTTTTTTCTCAAAAATTTCCATATTCGGTCATTTTCCGACAAAAATTCTACTGGGGGCTAACTTGACACTCAGCCCCCCCAAAATTTTGGAAATCAGATTAAACAAAATTAAATTCTTATCCAATCTGAAGTGTGCTGAACTGTGCTGTATCAGGTTTTTCTCAAAATTTCCATATTCGGTTATTTTCCGACAAAATCCTACTGGGGAGGTGACTTGAAGCTCAGCCCCCTCAAAATGTTGAAAATTGGATGAAAGCAAATTGAATTCTTTTCCAATCTGAAGTGTACTAACTCTGCTGTATCAGGTTTTCTCAAAATTTACATACTTATTCGGTTATTTTCCGACAAAATCCTACTAGCTAACTTGGCACTCATCTCTGAAAATTAACATACATTCCTGTTAATTAAATTTTACCAGATTTTACGAAATTATAATAATTTTCCTAGTGATTTACTCGTTTTTCAAAGATAACGATAAAAGAACTATCAGATCAGTTTTTTATCGCACTGCGCATGCCTGCACCACGACCAGCATTTCTCAGGTGTGTTTGTAAGGTTAACTCTTTAAAAGCTGCTCTAACACACCCGAACGATACGGAGTCAACATTTGCTCTAACTGGTTGTACCCGAATACCCGAACGACTTAAGTAGGGTTGCCACCTCTCCGGGTTTCACCCGGAGTCTACGGGTTTTTACATTTGGTCTCTATGCTCCGGATTACTGGGTGTTTTCTCCGTGTAAAACCGCATTTAACAAAAAAAAAAAACGCATTTAAGAAAAAAAATAGGATTTAGCAACAGCGCAATCCTGTTTGTGCAAATACCGTTTCTCTCGGAGAAATTGAGAAATTATCCGACTCCGACACGCACGTTGGTGATAGACAGCCCACGAACTCAATGCTGCATAATCTCCCTCAAGGATATTAAACACAACTACAAGTCTGCGCATCGGACTCGATTTTTGGAATCAAGACCATGATGTTGCACCGTTACTGACGTCATCAACGTTGTCGTTAACTGTTTGCGTCAGCGGTCGTAGTTTAGAATATACATTTATGAAGAGAAATAATATTTAATTTTGATTAACATAATAGGCAAAGAGGAAGATATAAACGAGATCTAAAAAGGAGTTGTTTAGATTGCTGATTAATGTACTAAAACCATGTATGCATAAGCCAAAAGCCTGCGGAATCATAGTCTGTGGTGCAAACACCCCTACTTCAAGGCGGGAAACGACACGCTGCCTACGTCATCACTGGTTCTTTGGATCTTTGACGTGGTGGGGGGCTTGAGATTTGATCTACACAGGTCTTATGAGGATAGGCTATCCTGTTTAGTGTGTAATATTCTTGAATCTTCTTCTCCAACCGTCTCAACTCCCAACCTCAAGCAAAGCTTCCTCGAGCAATATCCGGTGATGCTGGGGGGGGGGGGGGGCACTTGTGTATATATGTTGTACTCAATTGACGAAAACGGTCACTGCCCGAATTTTATACTCTCAACGCGATGTGGATCTTTTGAATTTTCCACATCGCGTTACGGGTATATTTTATGTAGGTACCCAAAACGAGTTGTGTGTAAATTCGGAAAACCCACGACGCGAAATCACGATTATCAGCGGAGACACGCGACGATTTTCGTGTTATGGGTAATATTAAATACCCACAACCCGAAAATACATAACCTTACTTCATTTATTCGGCAGCAACAGTCAGCAGGTGTTTGTTTTGTTTATTTATTTGTCCTTTCTCAAAGTTTTAAGTGAAATTTCCGGTCAAGGTTTTCTCAGATGCAATGGGGTACTTGCATGGAAAATTAATTTGATTATTGTTTATTGCAAACTGTAAGAAATCGAAAAAAAATCGTTACTTTTTTTAAATTTTGCCCAAAGATGATTATTCCGGAAGTTATACAAATATTAAGTTTTGTATATATAGATATACTGAGCATGTGCAACGTCACTTATTTATATGATAAGTGACGTCATGGGCATATTTCATAGCGTTGTATTTCCGTCAATTTTTGACTACGAAGAAAAAGAAAAAACACGTGTTAACTTATTTTTCATGGACTAACGAAATCAGCAATAAAAAAAATTGATGCAAGTACCCTATTGTGAAAGATTTTGTGGTGACAATAAATGTTCCTGCAAACAACGAAACAAAAAGTGTAACTCAAAATGTCATGGTTCACTAACATGCAATAATAAATATTAGTTTAATAAAAAATGTTTATTTCATGAATAAATCTTAAAAACGTGTCAGTATTTTGATTTTACAATTTTTTGATTGATTTATTTACATTACCTAGAACGAACCTCATATTTTTTGCCTTATGGGTATTCTTTATCACCCATCAGTGGCGGCTGGCCCTAAGGGGTCAAGGGGCCGGGGCACTGGCGCAAAATATGCGGGTCCTCTTAAAATATTTTTTTTTTTTTTAGTTCAATAGCTATTACAATCTTCAGATCAAATTACTTATCATTTTATAATTTGATCCCGACGGAAAAAATTCTGTCGTTATTATTCCTAAATTTCCTAGAGAATAATTTAAGCGACTGACTAAACTAAACTCGCTGGAGTATCCGTCCGAGCCCATCTCACAACGGCCCCGCTGCAACACGGCAATTACGTTGGAGAAGGTCACCCGCGCTCCCAGTAACCAGCTGTTTTTATACGTATAAACGGGGCCACCTGATCGAGCGGCCCGGATTAGTTTTAGCGGCAATTTAATTTGAGAGTAAATTGAGAGTCGGTTCGCGGACATTGTTCGTATTTTTTAGCGGCGTCGCGGCATCTTTGTCGGCATATTTTTTTGAAGCGCTTGCCGCTTGCCGCACCGCACAGAAGTCAGTTTGGTCTGGAAAGACAATGCAGTAGATATTTAGTCTAGGAAAATAGTCGAAAAATAAATGCATCGCAAAAAAAAAATTCCTACACAAATGAACTTTTCAGGGATGATAGGGGGCGGGTGGGTGATCATAATCATAAAACCGAAAATAACATTCACCCCTCTGGCGTTTTGCGCTATAGGGGTTGAAAGTGCGCCATTGGCGATTACTTGGTACCTATTGATTTAAAAAAAAAATGTTTCAAATAAAAGATGTGCAATATTATTTGATCTACAATGTTTATCTAAAGACTTTTTTGATTAAGGGCCGTCTGTGGTCATAAGGGCCGTTTGAAATTTTATAATGAAAATGAAAAATTGTAATCAACGTGAAAAAATTTTCTACAACACATACAACATTTTTGCTCTATGAAGTTTTTACTCACCTCCTGCCGTTTTTCAATCGGGGTAGTTTAAAGTTTTTTTATTGTTCTACAAAAAATTTTTCTTGATAAAAGTTTTATAAGATTACATTTCCTACAATTTTTCCTTATCAACTTTTTTTATAACTCACCCCCATTCAGCGGGGGGACACTTCCCTTAGGAAAATTTTAGTTTTTAGGGGTATAAGGTACCTGTCCCAAATAAGGCCATGTTAAAAAGTTTTATTTTTTTCCTAACACTATCCTCCAAACCCAACCAAAATCGCCAGCTTATATGTGAAATGTTTCACTTCTATTACTTGAATATTAACTCCAATTTATTTATTTTTTCATATAAGTGGTGGTTTTTGCGTAAAACAAAAATGCTTACCATTGGCCTTATTTGGATCACTATGCTCCTAATAAGGCCACCATTAAAAAAAATTTAAAATAAAAACAAATATTTATAAAAATATTATTATTTGAGAAATAGTACACAAAATAGAACAATAATTCCAAGTCCTGGGATGGTGATCCAAATAGGTCTGCATACAACTAGGACAAATGAACCGCAGCATCTCTTACTTAGTTAGACTCCAGACATTTCGAAAAACATCACTCAGATAATAATATGACACATTCTTTAAAAAAAAAAACACTGTGATGTGAGGCCAATTGAACATCTTTCGTATGATGGCCTTATTAGGAACATGTTAAATTAATAAAAAAAAAGTCTGTAACTAGAAATCTAGCAAAGATATTATTCTGTACTTACTCTGTAGCTTTCTCAATACATAAATGTTCCCTAAAAAATTACAGTCGTTCCATTCACTTTATAAACACGTATAATAAGCTACTTGAGTGCCAGCCTCAAAGTTTTAACGTGACATATGAAATATGTAGTTGGCCATTTTTCGACATATGAGGAGTTGCTAGCAACCCTTGCAATAATTTTTGATTTGCATAATAGATTTTTTTTAAAATAATATTGTAATTTTTGAAAATGGGATTCAATATTAGGCAATAAAGGGCATTGGCCTTATTAGGTACATGGCCTTATTTGGGACTGGTACCTTATATTAATTTTTTTTTTTTTTTTTTTAAAGTTGCAATTAACATTGTATTGAAAGGATTTTTTTCCCACCACCTTTTTGTTTTTAGAGGTAGTTCGCTTATTTTTAACTTTACAAAAAAAAAATTATAAAGAAAAGGTGTTCAAAATAATAAAATGAACAAGTATTCTCAATAAATTTTTTTTGTAAAGTTGAAAATAGTCGAACTACCCCTAAAAACAAAAAGGTGGTGGAAAAAAAAATTCCTTCAATACAATGTTAATTGCAACTTTTTATATAGACTAAAGGCGAGAAAAGAAAAAAAAAATTAATATATACCCCTAAAAACTAAAATTTTCCTAAGGGAAGTATCCCCCCGCTGAATGGGGTGAGTTATAAAAAAAGTTTATAATGTAGGAGGCCTTAGCGAGATTTAATAAATATTTCAAATGAAAGTTCACTCAGTAATCTGTAATATCCACTTTTAATTGTAAAAAATTGTAGAAACTTGACAAACTTTAAAAAATTATCTGTCTCTGGGACAACTGCTGTCAACTACCTTTTCACGTGTTGCTGGTCTACACCATATCTATTGATATCCTGGAGGCAAAGCCTACAACTCGGCTTTCCTGACAAATATAGGCAACCTCGCCTTTAAAACATAAAACCTAACATAAATTATTCATAAGATAGACATGCTTGCATAATGACATAAGGTATCATAAGGACGTGATAAAGTAGCGTAAGTATATAAGGTGTGATAAGTACATAAGGTATGACAAGAACATAAGGTATCATAAGAACATAAGGTATGATAAGGACATAAGGTATCATAAGAACATAAGGTATCATAAGAACATAAGGTATCATAAGAACATAAGGTATCATAAGTACATAAGGTATGATAAGGACATAAGGTATCATAAGTACATAAGGTATGATAAGGACATAAGGTATCATAAGTACATAAGGTATGATAAGGACATAAGGTATAATAAGAACATAAGGTATCATATTTAAATTCAAGTATCACAAAGATGAACACGTTTATCAGAAACGATTTCTTCGTTCCGCACGTTTCTGCAGTCGTCGTTCATTTTGTTTCATAAATTAAGGCGGTAGCCATGAAGATGCAAACCATAATTTTGCACTGGCACAAATATGCAAACCATAATTTCGCATTGGCACAAATCGGCTTCTTTGTCCCACTAAGCCACTGGCATAAATATGCAAACCATAATTTTGCACTGGCACAAATCGGCTTCTTTGTCCCATTAAGCCGTGAAGATGCAAACCATAATTTTGAACTGGCATAAATATGCAAACCATAATTTTGCACTGGCACAAATCGGCTTCTTTGTCCCACTAAGCCATGAAGATGCAAACCATAATTTTGCACTGGCATAAATATGCAAACCATAATTTTGCACTGGCACGAATCGGCTTCTTTGTCCCATTAAGCCATGAAGATGCAAACCATAATTTTGCACTGGCATAAATATGCAAACCATAATTTTGCACTGGCACAAATCAGCTTCTTTGTCCTATTAAGCCATGAAGATGCAAACCATAATTTTGCACTGGCATAAATATGCAAACCATAATTTTGCACTGGCACAAATCGGCTTCTTTGTCCTATTAAGCCATGAAGATGCAAACCATAATTTTGCACTGGCATAAATATGCAAACCATAATTTTGCACTGGCACAAATCGGCTTCTTTGTCCCATTAAGCCATTAAGATGCAAACCATGATTTTGCACTGGCATAAATATGCAAACCATAATTTTGCACTGGCACAAATCGGCTTCTTTGTCCCATTAAGCCATGAAGATGCAAACCATAATTTTGCACTGGCATAAATATGCAAACCATAATTTTGCACTGGCACAAATCGGCTTCTTTGTCCCACTAAGCCATTAAGATGCAAACCATAATTTTGCACTGGCATAAATATGCAAACCATAATTTTGCACTGGCACAAATCGGCTTCTTTGTCCCACTAAGCCATTAAGATGCAAACCATAATTTTGCACTGGCATAAATATGCAAACCATAATTTTGCACTGGCACAAATCGGCTTCTTTGTCCCATTAAGCCATGAAGATGCAAACCATAATTTTGCACTGGCATAAATATGCAAACCATAATTTTGCACTGGCACAAATCGGCTTCTTTGTCCCACTAAGCCATGAAGATGCAAACCATAATTTTGCACTGGCATAAATATGCAAACCATAATTTTGCACTGGCACAAATCGGCTTCTTTGTCCCACTAAGCCATTAAGATGCAAACCATAATTTTGCACTGGCATAAATATGCAAACCATAATTTTGCACTGGCACAAATCGGCTTCTTTGTCCCATTAAGCCATGAAGATGCAAACCATAATTTTGCACTGGCATAAATATGCAAACCATAATTTTGCACTGGTACAAATCGGCTTCTTTGTCCCACTAAGCCATTAAGATGCAAACCATAATTTTGCACTGGCATAAATATGCAAACCATAATTTTGCACTGGCACAAATCGGCTTCTTTGTCCCATTAAGCCATGAAGATGCAAACCATAATTTTGCACTGGCATAATAAATATGCAAACCATAATTTTGCATTGGCACAAATCGGCTTCTTTGTTCCATTAAGCCATGAAGATACAAACCATAATTTTGCACTGGCATAAATATGCAAACCATAATTTTGCACTGGCACAAATCGGCTTCTTTGTCCCACTAAGCCATGAAGATGCAAACCATAATTTTGCACTGGCATAAATATGCAAACCATAATTTTGCACTGGCACAAATCGGCTTCTTTGTCCCACTAAGCCATTAAGATGCAAACCATAATTTTGCACTGGCATAAATATGCAAACCATAATTTTGCACTGGCACAAATCGGCTTCTTTTTCCCACTAAGCCATGAAGATGCAAACCATAATTTTGCACTGGCATAAATATGCAAACCATAATTTTGCACTGGCACAAATCGGCTTCTTTGTCCTTGTTATTCCCACAATTATCCATCCATTATCCCACTTCTGAAGTTTGTAGGAGGCCTTAGCGAGATTTAATAAATATTTTAAATGAAAGTTCACTCAGTAATTTGTAATATCCACTTTTAATTGTAAAAAATTGTAGAAACTTGACAAACTTTAAAAAATTATCTGTCTCTGGGACAACTGCTGTCAACTACCTTTTCACGTGTTGCTGGTCTACACCATATCTATTAGGCAATCTACTGACCTGTCAAAAACGAAATTCAATATGGAAGTTCGGGTCAAGCATTGGGTCAAGCACTGTGTTGTTTATTCTGTATGTCATAGATTCTGTCACATTCGGGACAAACGTCCAGATTTGAATTATCGGATTTTGTGTTTTTTTGTGTGTTTAGGTATTGTGTTAATTAAAATGCCAGCAATTTGCATCGTAATTCGGTGTGGAAGTCGAGGTAACAGGGATAATGTGAAATTTTATTAAGTTCCTGCTATTACATTGGCTTTTGATCTACAAATATGAATTATCAAAACAACGCAGGGCTTTATGGATTGCTGCAACTAAAAGCTCGATTTTCCCTTAATAATAATACCCTAAGATATTCACTCTCCATCTCAGAATTTATTATTAAATTAAAAAATACGTAGAAACACTATAAACACTATAAAATTCACTTTGAAAACAACAAGGGCCAGAACAGTAAAAAATACGTAGAAATACTAAAGACTATAAAATTCACTATGAAAACAACAATGACCAAAACCAATGAAAAATATGTAGAAACACATATAAAATTCACTTCGAAAGCAGCGAGGGCCAGAACACAAATGCTCTCCTGATGAACGTCAAACGTCACCGGCTTGTCACCGCAATATTTGACCCGAACGGCCATTATATAATCATGTGATTGAGATTGCCTAATCTATTGATATCCTGGAGGCAAAGCCTACAATAAGGAAAAATTGTAGAAAATGTAATCTTATAAAACTTTTATCAAGAAATTTTTTTTGTAGAAAAATAAAAAAAACTTTAAACTACCCCTATTGAAAAACGGCAGGGGGTGAGTAAAAACTTCATAAATCAAAAATGTTGTATGTGTTGTAGAACATTTTTTCACGTTGGTTACAATTTTTCATTTTCATTATAAAATTTCAAACGGCCTTTATGACCACAGACAACCCTTAATCAAAAAAGTCTTCAGGTAAACATTGTAGATCAAATAATGTTGCTCATCTTTTATTTGAAACATTTTTTTGTAAAATCAATAGGTACCAACCAATGGCGCACTTTCAACCCCTATAGCGCAAAACGCCAGAGGGGTGAATGTTTGATATTTTCGGTTTTATGATCACCCACCCGCCCCCTATCATCCCTGGAAAGTTCATTTGGGTAGGTTTTTTTTTTTTTGAAAATCGACAATTTTCCTAGACTAATTTTTAAAACGCATATATTAGCTTCACCTATATGTTTGTATGTTTGCAAGTTTGTATAATAAGATTAATAAGTAACATTGAAAATGTTTATCGCACGGGTACATAGGAATGCGTGCGAACTTTTGGACTCTTGGGAAGTGTATGAACAAGAACCTGGAACAAGCCAAGTGAGCTGGAAAAAGTCGGGCAAGTGTTTGGAAGAAGTCCAGGGAGGTCAGGAAAGGACTGGATAAGATCTTGAGCAGTCTGTACAAGTCTGGATAAATCTGGATAAAGCCTGAAAAAGTCTGGAAAAGTCTGGAAATCTCTGGAAACGCCTGGAAAGAGCCTGGAAATTTCTGGAAAGGGTCGGAAAAATTCTGCCAAAGGTCCCAAAAAACCTGGGGATCATTTTCCAGAATCCGGATCATTCTGTACAAGTCTGGATAAGGTCTGGATAAATCTGGATAGTCTGTAAAACTCTGGATAAGTCTGGATATTGTCTGGAAAAGCCTAGAAATCTCTGGAAACGTCTGGAAAATACTTGGAAATTTCTGGAAAGGGTTAGAAAAATTCTGGAAAAGGTCTCAATAGACCTGGGGATCATTTTCTAGAATCCGGATCAGTCTGAACAAGTCTGGATAAAGTCTGGATAAATCTGGATGAAATCTGGAAAGCTCTGGATAAGTCTGGATTATGTCTGGAAAAGTCTGGAAACGTCTGGAGAAGGCCTGGAAACTTCTTGAAAGGTTCGGAAAATTTCTAGAAAAGGTCCCAAAAGACCTGGAGATCATTTTCTAGAATTCTGAGCAGTCTGTACAAGTCTGGATAAGGGCTGGATAAATCTGGATGAAGTCTGTTAAACCCTGGATAAGTCTGGGTATTGTCTAGAAAAGTCTGGAAATCTCTGGAAACGTCTGGAAAAGGCCTGAAAATTTCTTGAAAGGGTCGGGAAAATTCTGGAAAAGGTCCAAATAGACCTGGGGATCATTTTCCAGAATCCGGATCAGTCTGTACAAGTCTGGATAAATCTGGATGAAATCTGCAAAACTCTGGAAAGCTCTGAATAGGTCTGGATAATGTCTGGAAAAGTCTGGAAATCCCTGGGGCTGACACGCTTTTATAATACATCGAACTAAAAAGTGAAAAATAAATATAGTTTAAAAAAACTAAAAATACGCTTTTATAGTAAATTGAACTAAAAAGTGAAAAATAATTTTTAATATAAACAGAAAATTTTAATGAACAAAAAATATTAGAATTATTGTGAAAAAAGCGTGGGGTGCTCAATGTACGAGAAATGTGGAACAAAACAACAACAAAAAAAACAACCTCTAGGGCTTCCCCCCTGAGTGTGTGCACCGCCAACTTTTCCTCTCACCAGCCGCCACTGTTACCCATAACACGAAACTCGTCGCGTGTCTCCGCCGATAATCGTGATTTCGCGTCGTGGATTTTTCAATTTTACACACAACGCGTTTTGGGTATATAAAATATACCCGTAAGGCGATGTGGAAAATTCAAAAGATCCACATCGCGTTGTGAGTATAAAATTCGGGCAGTGACCGTTTTCGTCAATTGCGTGCAACATATACATATAGACAGATAGTAAAGTGTAATGCATCTGTTGCATTGTAGATCTGCAGATTTTCCTTTTCAGCTTTCTTTCAATAATGTTTTTTTTTCTCCGGTTCAACTTACTTTCAAAGGTGGCATCCCTACTTAAGAGCTAAAAGTGTTGAAAAAGTAAAAGGTGCTGCCAATCCGAACCGAGCTCCGGCTGCACTGGTAGCAGATGGGACTTGGAACGCAGACTAATGTATAATGGCCGTTTGCACCGACCATTTTGAGAAAGCCTTAAGCCTAGTACTTATAACTCCGAAATTCGCACTTTTTTGACATTGCTTCGACAATTTGACGTTATATGCGTGAATCAAACGTCAAATTGTCGAAGCAATGTCAAAAAAATGCGAATTTCGCAGTTATGAGTAGTAGGCTTTAGCGATAAGTATTCCTTAAAGTGACATTTATCCATGTAGAAATGTCATTTTCAGGAATACTTATCGCTAATAGAGAATTATGGCACTGCCCAAATAGTGATCGATTTTATTACTGATCGGCCTTATTTAATTACTGACAGTCACTATTTCTTATGAATTAAAAGAATTATGGCATATCGTGTTAAATGTCCACTATTTTGACAATTTTTTTGCGTCAGTGTCGCGTTGTTTACTCAATTGTAATGGAAAAAATGTTAGAAGCTGCCATTCTGGGGGGTGCAAATGATGTTTTTCGGTTTTATCCATTCACAAAACACAAACAAAAAATATAAACAGATGTGAGGTTAGAATCTGAAAAATTCTTGGACAACTGACATTTGCGCATGTCTCAAAAAATAGTGGAATAAATACTGCCTTTCACTATCCAATCACAAATAAGGATGATCCTTATTTTATTACTGACCACCACTATTTTTAGTCACAAATACGCATGCGTAGGTGTCAATAATGTCAAAATAAGAACGTTTATATTAGTGACCGTCATTATTTGAAGGTGCCATAATTCTCTAATGTTTCCTTAAAATGGTCGGTGCAAACGGCCATAAATCACCTATCCATTTTGGAGAGTGTTCCGTTCCCAACCCTGGATAACTGGTCTGTAGATCTTCGGTTGACAGTGATTCAATTGAAGACATGCAGTGACTTTGGAACTTTGTGATTTAGGCATCCCACACGGTTGCTTGAAAGAGATAGGTTGCCTGATAACTTTTATGACTGTATGCCTAAGCAAAATGCAAACAACCTATTACAAGCAATTAATATTTAGGAACCTTGGGCATTACATTCTTCGTATTCTCTTTTCGACTTCCATTATACTTTGCTTTTTCAAACTCACAGGCACAAAAGTTGTCAGAAATGGGAAATAATACAAAAAATTATAATATAACATATAAAATAAACAAAAAAATAATAATCAACCGGAAAAACGGAACGGTGACAATACGATAGCCGACAGTTACCGAAAAACCTTTCAGCGAAATCAATGTTTGCTGGGTATCCGGCTATGCGCTCCTACATCACTTATCCGATTACGATGAAACTTTGGTAGGTTGTTATGGCCATCCCAAGGAAGGTTTGTGGATAGGTTACGCATCTCGGAAAAAGAAATTAATTTTGAATTAATTGTTAATTTAATTGTAAACAAACTCATTCACATTAGATAACAACATAACCCCACTTTTTTTTGGCCGCATGAAACAATGTTGCCATATTTGATTTATTTAGGCTTGCCATTCAACCGACGTAACTTTATTATTTTTTGAATTCGAGAACGGCTGGACCGATCTTAAATTTAATACCACGTATCTTTATGTAAGCTGAATTCATTTGACCCAGATTAGATCGATTTGGGTTCAATTTAAGTGAACTTCTTCTGATCTAGATCATTTTTTTTGTTGATGAGGGTGCACTGATCCAGCCTCAATCCAACACAGTGTGGTTCACTTAAATTGAACCAGGTCAATCTAATCCGGTCAATCGAATTCGGCTATAGAGGAGAGTGATATAGGCTATTTTTTATCGCGAAAAAAAAAGTTCGGTTGCGCGAAACTCTGATACACTGGAACGCCTATAAACAGCCCGGGGCGCTCTAGAGCAGCTCTGGAGTGCTTAAAATGCATCACTGAACTCACTGGCAAGCGACTCTGGTATCGGATTAAAAGAAAAATTAAATAGAAAATCAACAACAAAATTTGAAAAAAAAGTGTACTATTTCAAAATGCATTTTCACGCTGGCAACGCAGCGGGTCATTAGCTATTGTGAGAGCCAGATAAAACTACCCGTCTTAAATGCCATTCACTGAAAAATAAACGGTTTACAGGGCAAATAATAAACTCCGAATTCCAAAACTAAGAACGTAATTTATTATGAATGAGAAACGGATATAACGAACTTTGACAAACAAAATTTAACTTCTAATATTATAAAGATTTTAAGGCAAACAAAATACGTAAGATTGAATAACCGAAAAATGCCTTCTACTAATCTCTTCAATACTTAACTCGAGACTAACTGGCAAATCAATAATAAAAATATATTTCTACTTAAAATCTAAAAAATAGGTAGGTTACAAAGGGAAGCAGCGAGCAAGTCTCGACCTGCGAAAGGGACCACAAAAAATAGTAAACAGATAGGCACGGCGCGGCGTTGCCGTTGCCGAACATAAATTACATTTTTTTTCTGTCTAAATAAATGTTCACTGTCTCGGACATTCTCTCACCTGAGAATTATTTAATGTGTTAAAAATTTCTCACACTTAGGAAGAGACAGTCCCAGAAAAAAAAGAATGAATACGTAACTTAAAGTCTCTACTTACAGTTCGGCGAAGTGCTTACAAATACCTCGCAAGTTTCTTGCAGATGCGTCCACAGCGAGTAACTTTCACCATGTCATTCGATGCTGAGTTGTTCGCATCGTTCACTCCCATATGCTCATCAAGCACCTCTGGTGTAGCGGACTCTGGAACAGGCGGCATCGTCAACAAATCAGCACATTCTAACGGATAGATACGCTGCAGTGGTCTCAACATTTCACCTCTGGCAGTCTCCAACCGCACTAAACGAACTTGACCGTCTTTTCCAGGTAACAGTTCACTAACCCGCCCGAGCGGCCAGTCCAATCGTTTCGAATTGTCATTCCCGATTAGCACTATGTCACCAATCCGAATCTGGTGACATTTTCCTTTCTCAGAGAGCAACTTCAACAGTCCCATGTATTCAACATGAAAGCGGGCGCGTAAGTCTTCGCGGAGGCGTTGAATATATTTCACTTTACGGCACAACGACGCCCGATTAATAGAATCACAGTCAGGTAGCCCCCATTCAACTTGATCGCGCAAAAACATTGAAGGAGTAAGGGGAACCAAGTCTTTGGATTCTTCCGAGCAATAAGTTAGAGGCCGATCGTTAACAACTGCCTCACAATCACACAATACAGTCAATAAGTCCTCGTAGTCCAAACTGGCGCCACCCAACACTTTCCGTAATAACTGTTTAAGAACGCCAATCAAACGTTCCCAAAAACCTCCCCACCATGGTGCGGTTAGCGGGTTAAATTTCCACACAATACGTTGCACGCTTGTGTCACATAAAATTATGTCCCAGTCAAGTGCGGCAAAGGCATTTTCAGCACCAACGAAATTCGTTCCGTTGTCGCTGTACATCGTCTTAGGTCATCCGCGCCGAGCGACAAAACGACGCAGAACTTGTAAGAAACTCACTGTCGTAAGAGATGTAGTCAATTCCAAATGAACCGCGCGGTAGACGGCACAGGTGAAAAGACACAACCAAGCCTTTTGTCCATTCCTCAACAACAGCGGACCTGCAAAATCAACACCAGTGACTTCAAAGGGGACGGCCATACGAACTCGGTCGAGAGGGAGAGGTGGCGACCGAACTACAAACGGTTTTCCATTTTGCCTCTTGCAGATGACACACTTGGATATGACATTTCGAATACTGCGTCGTCCTCCCAAAATTCAGTACCTCTCGCAGAAGATTCAATAGACCTTGGGTCCCCACATGGCATGATTTCTTGTGTTCAAACCAAATTAAGCTCTGAACCAATGGGTGCTTAGGGGGCAAAACTATAGGGAATCGGTAATCCTCAGTATCCTCACTATTAGACACTTTTGACTTCAGTCTAAGCATTCCATTTTCATCATAAAATGGCTGCAGATTGATAATGTTCTTATCATTTTCTCCAGAGAAATATTCTTGCTGGATCAACTTGAACGAAAACGTCTCGGCTGCAGCATATTCTTCAGCTTGTAACTCGCAATTTTTCTTTTCACCTGAATGCTTGATATTATAACAAAAACGGAATATCCAACCAAGCATTCGAATAGTCTTGTTGTAGTTGGAAAAATACAGCAAATTCCACTCCCCTTGGATTCTTACATCAGCTAGTGCCAAAACTAACTGTTTTCGGCGTTCCTGTGCAATTTCTTCTTCATTGAACATTTGGTTTTCTGACTGAAGGCCATTTTTCAGGCTCCTGGTACAGCCATGCAGGGCCCTCCCACCACTTCAGATCAAACAGCTGCTTTGGAAAACAACCTCTTGAAGGTAAGTCTGCTGGATTGGAAACCCCTGGTATATGCCTCCATTTTTCTACTGGAGTTAACTGCCGAATTTCGGCCACCCGGTTCCATACAAATGTTCCCCACTGGTCTTTCCTTTAAATCCATGAAATTACAGTAGTGGAATCACTCCAAAAATAACATTCTGCGCTACTGTTTAGGTTCACTCTGATGTTTCTGAAAAGCCTTGCGCCTATAACAGCTGCCAACAGCTCAAGTCTAGGGATTTTTATTTTCTTCAATGGGGCAACTCTAGCTTTACTTGCCAACAGAAAAACATTGACTATGTCTTGTACGACGACTCGCAAAAAGATTACACATGCATACGAGTTCTTACTAGCATCGCAAAATGTATGTATGCTGACATCTTGGACTGAGCTCCCACCAGTCAAGGTCCATCTCGGAATTTCAATTTTTAACAAATATGGTAGCTCATGCGCCCATTTCCTGAACAACTGCGCAGTCTCCTCATCCACAGGTTGATCCCAAGTTAATTGTTCTTCCCACAGTTTTTGCAATAATAATTTGGGTTTTGAGTCACTGACAGAATCTCTCTTTTGGTGACTACCAAATTCTCAACATCAGTGGTTAAAAATCCCTGACTAAGAGTTAAAACATCTTTCTGGGGGTGCCAATCTAAACCAAGCACAGGAGAAGGTACTGCATCCGTATCGGCGTTACCCATTCTAGAGTGCTCCCACCCTCTTAGGTCGAACTGACCTTCTGCCATGATTGCCACCGACTCTCGAATAAATGTTTTCAAGGTGGCGTCATCTTGAACACTCGTGACGCAATTGTCCACATAAAAACTGTGACGTAGTCTCTCAATGGTGTCACGAGAATAAATACTGCTATCGTCATTTCTTTTAAGGGTTTGATCAAGATGGTACTCAAGCGTCACACCTAACAAGAATGGGCTGCTAGTTACCCTAAAAACAACTCGCCTGAATCTAAAAACAATATCATTGTGCTGATCATCCTCCCACAGAAACTTTAAAAAATCTCGGTCATTTTCGTGCACGCTGATCTGCAAAAACGCCTTGCGTATGTCGGAAACCACTCCCACTTTGTACTCACGAAACCTCAAAAGCAGTGATGGTATTAGCTCGACAAGATTTAAGCCCTTTTCAAGACAATGATTGAGCGACGGCGCATCTCTCTCATGTGCAGACGCATCAAACACAGGTCTCAACTTAGTGGTGGCACTATTCTCCTTGATTACTACTCGGTGCGGAAGGTAATGACCTTCATCAATAGACACTGGCGAGACAACTTGCTCAATAATTTTCTCCGCCTTCCATTCTTTAAACACTTGGTCACATTGATCGAACAGGCCATCTCGTTTCAGCTCCAAAATATTAGACTTCAACCTTTTTTGAGCCATCCTGTAATTGGAAGGGAGAGGGGGATGCCCATCCACCCATGGGAGCCTAACCTCATAGCGACCCTCCTCATCGATACGTACAGTTTCCAAAAACAAATCTTTAGCTGCCAGAGCCATTTCTTCTCGGCTTCGCTGCTCGGTAGGGTCTCTAATACCAAGGGCATCGAGTTCCCAAGATTGAGAGTAGTCATAGCTGCACTACAATTTCTCCTCACATTACTCGCCCCTTTACCCATAAGCGTCCATCCTAGCCTAGTCTCTATCGCTGTCAGCCCACAAGAAAAATATTTATGGCCCCCGGTATACAATACGCCAGCAACGTCAGCACCTAATAATAGCTCGATTGGCCCAGAATCTCGGGAATCGGAGAGTTCAATGCCCAGACTTGCTAACTCGGTTGACCACTGGTCACTAAAAACGGGAAATATCACCACAAATAATTGGCTGATCAAGGGTCTCAATAGTGAACATCGGCTTGTCACCACACACTGTGACGTCATAACATTTGTGTTCATAAGCCGCCTCTCGACCTCCAAACAGTGGATCACATTTTCCGAGCGCTTTGGTTTAAATCCGAGTTGAGCTGCTGTGGATTTCAAAATGTAACTCCTCTGAGAGCCGCTATCTACCAACGCCCTAACTGACTTATTCCCATTTGAACCTTTTAAAGTGACTCGAAGGGTTTGCAAAAATACATGTGTGTTAGTGTGATTCGCCAAAACCTGATCCCGTTCAACAGTCTTCTCTTCTCTACTTTCATGGATTTGAGAGCTACTACCACGTTGTTTAGCCCCCAGACTAGGACACATCAACACCAAGTGGGATTTCTCACATAAGACACACTTAAAGCGCCCTCTGCACCTTTGCGCTGGGTGACATATTTTCAAACAGCGGAAACAGGCCTTGTTCTTGAACAAAATATTCCGTTTTTCCTCCATGGATAATTTTTGAGCCTTAAAACATGAGGCACTTTCATGCGAGCTACTACAAAAAATGCATTTGACAACATCGCAATTTACAAGACCCGCTGCGGTCGGAACGACAGTGTCATTTCTCGCAGATCTTCTTTTCTTGAAATTATCGTTACTGGACCCCAAGCTGACACCCAACATACGCTCCGTCAAACCGTTTCGAGTGCCCGCAGCTGCGTTTCAATCTTATCATAGAGCGTAGCGATATCAACTTTCTGTTTGCAGGTAGCATTACCCAAAATCAACTTCAATAGCTCTCTGATGTACACCTAGAATGACAACCTCCTCGATCTCCTCCTGACTCCTGTCAGAGGCAAGGAGGTGTTTCCTCTGTTTCCCTCTCCCGTCATCTGTCATCATGAATGCGTTCGACGCATTCAATCGAGGATGCGTTCGAAACTACCTCAACCTCAATCTGCATATCTTTGTTGCCAAACCTACTACACATGCTATCAACAATTTTAATGTAATTATCGCTAATTGAAGGAAAACTTTCCACAAGCTGTCGTGCTCTGCTTCCAGGAACCCTAGTCTGTACCAAATATTCGATTTTATCATGGTTGTCAATGTCAGGGTCATCATGGATTTTTTGGAACTGTCCCCAGAAAGACAACCAACCCTGAATGCTACCATCATACGGTTTCAATTCAATACGAGGTAATTTAAATTTTCGCTTACCTTGGCTTCCAGCTGCCACCACACTTCCCACCTGACTGCGGGCACTCCTCCCATCTGATTCATTTTCATCAGAGCCTCCCTGCTCGTAAAGCCTAGCGCACTGTAAATTTAGCTCAAGAAAACGTTTAGTATACGCGTCACAACTGTCTACCTCGGCACCAAGTTCCTCCTCCGTCGCACTTTCCAATAAACTTTCGAAAATCGCACTGTCCCGAACCTTCAAATTGTCATATTTCGGCTTCCAAGTCTCCCAAGAAACGCGACAAGCCGCATCATTTTCTTCCGAAAGGTCGCGATCTAACAAACCGGCAAGTTCATTTGCTGTCTTTGTAAAAGAACCACGAAATACCTTTCGGGCCTTCTTTTGAGCCTCTAAATTCTCTGCCATTACAAACTACACAAATTCCGGACGACAAAACAAGAAAAGAAACACGGAACCCGGTAACAGTTTGCAGTTTTAATAAACACGAGAATATCCAAATAAACTTTGACCGTATTCTAACTTCGCACCCGCGGACGCGAAATCCGAAATCTCAAACGTCGATTTGCCACTGTAAAAACCGTCCTGTCACGGTCGCCAAAAAATGTGAGAGCCAGATAAAACTACCCGTCTTAAATGCCATTCACTGAAAAATAAACGGTTTACAGGGCAAATAATAAACTCCGAATTCCAAAACTAAGAACGTAATTTATTATGAGTGAGAAACGGATATAACGAACTTTGACAAACAAAATTTAACTTCTAATATTATAAAGATTTTAAGCAAAACACGTAACATTGAATAACCGAAAAATGCCTTCTACTAATCTCTTCAATACTCAACTCGAGACTAACTGGCAAATCAATAATAAAAATATATTTCTACTTAAAATCTAAAAAATAGGTAGGTTACAAAGGGAAGCAGCGAGCAAGTCTCGACCTGCGAAAGGGACCACAAAAAATAGTAAACAGATAGGCACCGCGCGGCGTTGCCGTTGCCGAACATAAATTACATTTTTTTTTATTCCTAAATAAATGTTCACTGTCTCGGACAGCTATATTTATTATATCAAGAAAACGCTTTTGTAGGCTGGTTGTATAATCCTTCGTTTCTATAAATTTAATAGGTTCATCTCGATATCTGAAGCAGTTTTTCTTTAGTTTGGTTTTTACGAAACGCTTACAATCCCCCACGTGTTGTGGCCCCTAAAATTTAGCATCAACTTAGCCCCCTCTTAGTTTTTTGTCGGAAAATAATCGAATATGGAAATTTTGAGAAAAACCTGATACAGCACAGTTCAGCACACTTCAGATTAGATAAGAATTGAATTTTGTTTAATCTAATTTCCAAAATTTTGGGGGGGCTGAGCGTCAAGATAGCCCCCAGTAGGATTTTGTCGGAAAATGACCGAATATGGAAATTTTGAGAAAAGCCTGATACAGCACAGTTCAGCACACTTCAGAATGGATAAGAATTCAATTTTGTTTAATGTGATTTCCAAAATTTTGGGGGGGCTGAGCGTCAAGTTAGCCCCCCAGTAGGATTTTGTCGGAAAATGACCGAATATGGAAATTTTGAGAAAAACCTGATACAGCACAGTTCAGAACACTTCAGAATGGATAAGAATTCAATTTTGTTTAATCTGATTTCCAAAATTTTGGGGGGGCTGAGCGTCAAGTTAGCCCCCCAGTAAAATTTTGTCGGAAAATGACCGAATGTGGAAATTTTGAGAAAAACCTGATACAGCACAGTTCAGCACACTTCAAATTGGATAAGAATCCTTTTTGAGTTCATCTGATTTTAAAAATTTTGGGGGGGCTGAGCGTCAAGTTAGCCCCTCATCTATTTTTTCTTATAACTTTGTTATCGAAACGGCACAGTCCAAAATATCATCGGCACAGTAAAGCACACTTCGAGCACAGTAAGTGGTTGCAATTTTTTCAGAAAATTCGAATGTGGGGGGGCTAACTTGACGGAGCCGGCTACAAGCTACGAGGTGACGCCTTGTGTTGAGGCTAGCGGCCTTGTACCGAGGCTACAAGCTACGAGGTGACGCCTTGTGTTGAGGCTAGCGGCCTTGTACCGAGGCTAGAAGCTACGAGGTGACGCCTTGTGTTGAGGCTAGCGGCCGTGTACCGAGGCTAGAAGCTACATGGAAAGGTTTGACGTTTGAGTTTTTCGCATCAGCTGTTTCAAGGTAGGATCAAATCTATTTATTTATTTTTGGTTTGGCCCTCAGCTTGAAATAAAATGACAGTTAGCCAATCAACAGTCGGATTATCTATTTACTCAGAAACTTTATAATAAGTGAGTACTTAGTTAGTCGTGATGATTGATCTCTTTTAAAATTGGTTATGATTGGCCTAAACAAGGAAGTACTTTTGCAAAATGACATAGAGAAAATAGTATTTCAGTTTTATTTATTCAATTTCAAGAGTTTGATTGAGTATTTGTTTAATGCGAAATAGATTGTTAGGATTTTGAGAAGTAAATTTCCAATATATCAGATACTTTTGAATTTTGAGAGATTCTATTATTGTTGAGAAGCAAAACTCAGTGATGCAAATATGTAAATAACTTATCTGTATAAGTATTTCACAAAGTATTTTTTTTAAAATTTTCATTGTTTATTTTTCTAGTTATTTTTAAATAACTCAGTGATGTAAATATGTAATAACTTAGGTATCTGTATATTTACAAAGATTTAAAAAAAAAATTCATTGTTTATTATTCTAGTTATTTGTAAATTTTCTTGATGTTTAGGTACCTATAAGTTGTAAATATGATTTTTGGATGCAATCACCATCTAATTTGCCTCGTAATGTGCTATTGTTTTTGAATTAAAATATTTCTATAATCAAAATCTGGTAAGTAAGCAGCCGAGCGTTCGTTTGAAGTTGTTTTTCGTGGGTTTTTCAGTAATTTTTTCTTTTGTTGTTTGAAAACTGAGCAATTGAAATCTAATTACTTATTGAAAATGGCGACTTTAGGGGAAATTGAAAAAATTGAAAATAACATAGCTAATGCCAAGTTGAAAACTATCCAGACACTACATGTTGTTGCGTATGGTGACGAAGGTCAGCCCCGAGTAGCTAGAAGGAATTTACGTAAATTTTCAGGGTATAGGTTAGATAAAGATTCTGGTGAATTCGAAGACAAAGTGAATAGTGTTAGTGATATTTTAAGTTTGAGTGATTTGATTTCTATGTGTCTTGTATTGAATTTGGATTACGCTGGAAGTGAACATGAATTAGCTGATAGAGTTTGTACTTTTCTTAATGATTTATCAGTTTCGGAGGAAATTGAAGATGAAGAAGACGACGACGAAGAGGCAGAACAGGAAGTAGATGAAGAAGAAGAAAATGACGATGAAACTTTAGCTCAGCTGCAAGCTCGATTAAAACTCAAGACAGAAGAAAAGTCGACAAAAAGAGACTCATTTGCTTTAACTTTTCGGGATGTCGAAGACAGTATAAGATCATTCAATGGAAAAGATGGATATCCAGTTAATAAATGGATAACTGATTTTGAAGAAATAGCGGATGTCACAGGATGGAACGAATTGCAAAAGCTGATTTTTGCCAAAAAATCCCTGAAAGGTTTAGCTAAATTATTTGTTCAATCTGAGAAAGGAATTACATTTTTACAAGTTTGTTTGGTTGTACCCTACGAAATCTACCACAGCTAGAGAAACGGTGGACAAGTTCAAACTTCAACAGAAAATATTTGGGAATCCCACTAGAATCATCACGGATAAAGGTACTGCCTTTACGGCTCAAGAATTTAATGACTATTGTAAAGAAGAAGGTATTCAGCATATCACAATAACGACTGGGGTACCAAGAGGGAATGGACAAGTCGAAAGAATAAATAGAATCATAGCTCCAGTGTTGACTAAATTGAGTATTGAAGATCCATTGAAATGGTATAGATACGTCGATCAAGTACAAAGAGCTTTAAATTCGACGTTACAAAGGAGTATCGATACTACTCCATTCGAAATACTCATTGGAGTAAAAATGAAAAATAAAGAAGATTTGCGCATAAAGGAATTATTAGAGAAGGAAACACTAAACAATTTTAACGAAGCCAGAGAAGAACTTCGAAAAGAAAGCAAAAAACAAATTCTTAAAGTGCAAGAGGAAAATAAACGACATTATAATCTAAGACGAAGAAAAGCAAGGCAGTATTTGGGGGACTTAGTCGCCATCAAGAGAACCCAATTTTGTGGAGGACTTAAGCTCTGTAAAAAATATTTCGGACCCTACGAAGTTACTCAAAAGAAAGGTAATGATAGATATGATGTCGGAAAAGTTGGTTGTCATGATGGCCCAAACAAAACTTCAACATGTGCTGAATTTTTGAAGCCATGGGTCGAAAACTCCAGCGAATCCGAGTCGGATTAGTTGTCAGTATGGCCGAATGTAGGATAAGTTTTCTTTCAATGCATTTATTGTTCATTTATTTACATTTATATTTAGTATCATTTTTATTCTTTTAATAACGGGCGATATTTTTACCTTGCGCAACAATGTGTAGACGTTGGAGAATTTGTGGTGCAATCTGACAACACTGGCAATTTCTGAAGCGCGGACCCGTAAGTGGGGAAATGGCGGTTTTTCGTAGAGCACTGGCCAGTAGAGTACTCCCTGTTCTTGATGCGAGAGAGCATGCAAGAAAAAGGGGAAAATTATTTCGCAAGACGTGCGAAAAAGCCGTAGGGACAATAGGAAGACGTTCTGTTGTTTCCTAACCAGAGTTTGTTTGTAAAGTCGTGGAAGTGATCGTTTTACGATTAAATAAAGACGGTGATTGTGTCTACACTCTAATTAGGAAGTAGTGCATTCTATTGTTCAGAAGAGCCGCGTGCTGCGGAGTGTAAGTGTCTTGCCCGATTATTTAGTGTCTTTTTTGTATTAAATTCCATCTTAAAGTATTCGGCGTGCCTTATTTGAAGTCCAAAACCCCTAGACAACAATAAAACAACCTACATTACTATAATATATTTATGTTTATTTCATGGCCCCGAATCCAAACTGGTATACCTAAGGTTAGATGATCTTATGCCCACATAACAGTGAAAGATCATTCATATTCTCAGAATATTCCCTCAAAATGCTTTTTGGAATGTTCTTTTTGGAATGTTTAATGAATATTCTAAGATTGTTTCGATTGAAATATTCGTTTTTGAACGTTCTATTTATGTACTAAAAATGTTTTTTTACTACTAACCTGAGAAATTGTCATTATTCAATCTATTTTTCTAGGAAAAAATTGAATTTCTCTCCCTAGGTGGGGGAAATGAAAATAATGAAAAAATACCTAGGTTAATAATGAAAATGACGTCATGACGCAAGGATATTGTCATGTTTCTATTGGTTCAATTTCATTTCCATACGTCAATTTGAAAAAAAATACAGGTTTCTGTAGGTACATAGGAAGTTATCATAAGCTGTTGATAGAGGGCAGCACTTTCAAGAGGGCGTTCAAAAAAATAATTGGAGCACAGATTTTAAACAAATTTTTCATTGTCTACTAGCAGTAGTAAAAAAAATTCTATATATTCCTCGGTAGAGAAAGTCATTATATACCTCACTCATTATAAACCTCGGCGCGAGCGCCTCGGTTTATAAAAGCGCTCGGTATATAAGGACCAACTTCTCTACCTAGGTATATAATATACTATTCTTCTATGCACCTACCTGAAAGATTGTGCTAAAAACCTACTTTATATGTACAGGGTGTCCCACTACCCAGCCAGCAAGGGTACGTCATATTGACGTCCTTATATGGTGATAATTCGTCAATACTCGTCACCTGACCAAAAACTGACGACATATTGACGTGTGATAAATGCCGTTCAAATGACGTGCTTTTTATCACGTAATATTGACGCGTTTTTCTGGTGATAAATGTAATACACATTGACGTCAATATATATCATGTAATATTCACGTATTTTGCTTGTGGTTCAGTAAACCTGGTTTTTTGAATTAGTTTTTTTTTTTCAATGTGTTTTGAATGTATTCCTAGAATTCCTAGGGTTGTGCCGTGTATACTGTATTCTATAGTGAATAGGAGACAAAGTGATGATACAAATCATTATTTTTTTTCGCATTTGTAACTACTCACGAAAATTTTGATCGAATCGAATGCGAATAATACCCCTACCCTCGCATTTTTTCGACATCCTGTTTTTTAATTTTTACTACAGCAAAACTTTGATGCGTTTGAAAACACATCTTTGAATAAAAATTAAATGGAAAACTCCCATAGTTCATACTCATAGTTCCATCTCTGACTTTCAAATAGTATAGAAATAAACGGTAGAAACTGTGGAAAGGCCAGAAAGGGGACGTATTTGGTTTGTTTTTGTGTTTGGTCAACGGTTTGGTGAATGCGGAAATTACTGTATTCCTTTTATACATCGAGTGACACCGAACAAACACCGAACGAAAAACGTTCAAGCTTCTGACTTTGAGCAGCTCCGAGTAACTCAACGGGAAAAAGGAAAAGAGTAAATACAAATACACTCACTCCTGTATTTTTTTTGTTTCGAAATTCTAGCATTAGTTTAGTATTAGTAAGGGACAACAATAAATATTGCATCGCCGCGTGGGGAAACGAATATGCTATTCAGCGAATTCTATTGGTAGAACCAGTGCAGAAAAATGTTTTTTTATCTCTTTCTTATAGAAGTCGGTAGAAAAGACACGAACACACTCAGTGCGCACTAACCCTTCCAATTCGCTACTGTGTGTGTGACTGTTGACGTTGATTGTTGTGAGGGAGTTTGTTGAGGTTATGTTGTGGTTGTAGCATGGCGTGGTCGTGTTTCATTTGGTTTTCCCTCGCTTTTTGCTTTCTCATTTCCCTCCAAGTTTCCCTCATTTCTTTTTTACGCAAGTATCGCGTGGAATTATTAATTCTTGATATATTTTTCGGTTTTAATTTCTCTTCAGAATCATCCTGCTGCATCCAAGTGAAACGCCTCTATATGAATGTGAGTTTTATTCACGTGTTTGTGTTGAGACTAATAACAATCACCAACCGTAAGTATATGTCTTTTGTTTTAATATACCTTATTTTATATTATAATATACATTATTATTATTGCTTGTTCACCTAAGGGCCAACTTATGGACCAACAGGTAAGTGTCTGGTTGTTACCTCACCTAGCAAGTACTACAAGTAATATGTTTAATACGCCTACAGAATATTTATATTGTCTTTTTTTAAATATATTTTTCTCAAAAGTGATATAGTGTTGGTTCATTTTCGTTACAGGTCATATAAATTTGAAAAAATAAGGATTTATAGAAAATATATCAGGTAAATATGACGTCATTTATAAAATAGATATCACGCGAATGGAACGTTATTAATACGCCAATATCACGTTAAATAACTCATAAACTTGACGTCAAATAACACGTAAAAATGACGTACCAACTATGACGTCATTCGTCCCAGACATTAGGAAGTCATTTTCACGTCATAATTAAGTCATTTAGCTCGTCATTTCTCGTCACTTGATGACCAGTATTTAACGTCATTTTCACGTGCTGTTGTTACTTGGGTAAGGTTGACGAGGTACGTTATTATGGAAACCATAGGCCTTACGGCATCGGGATTTTTTTTTTCTTCACTAAATCGGCCAAGAGAAATTGATGGAAAATATTTTCAAGTTTCTAAGATGGCCGCTAGGGGGCGCAATAACGATGATATAACTAAAAATTCAAATTTTCTCGAAAAATCGCTATATTAAGGTACGGTTTTAACAACAGAAATCAAAAGTTCGTTAATTTTTGCGCCAGTTTGCTTTTTAGCCTTTTTTCGTATCTTCACTAATAAGGGTGGGGGAAGCTGGTGGAAAAATAGTTTTAAAAATTACTGTATCTTCCATACCCCTTATCCAAACTCATTCAATTTGGGCTTATTCGAAAGAGAATTTCATTGTTATTAAGAGCACCACTTTATTCGGGGTCGATAGTTCCCACCGCGTCTTCTAGAGGGCGCTGTTTAACCAAGATCCAGTTTTTTCTAATTTTCTGGAAAAATCCAACTGGCATGATATATTTTTTTATAACTCTGCTTAAAGAGCAAAAAATTATCTACATTTTCGCGCAAACCGCAATCCGATATCTGCATTCTTTTTCAAGTTATTTGCAAATAACTATTTTAATCGAATATCTCCCTCCTGTCATTTTAAACCAATCAAAAAATCTCATTTTGTGGTCAAACATTATTTTCAAGTGGAAAAATTTCATGACATGACATGAAAACAAAATAAAATACTCATAAATGTTAATAAATTAATAAAAATTTATTGTTTTGCTCAGTAAGGGAACATTCTTAACAAAAACCACTCGTGCTTCTAATTTTTCCTGACGCAAAATCTAAAAAACTCGTTTGCAAGTAATTTGTTTACCAAAATACTGGCGTGAATTTTCTTCATCTGTGAGTGTGTGGAAGGTAGCACTTTACAGCACACGTGCGGTAAAGTACTTGAAATACAAAAATATTGACACTCGAAGGTGAAATTTTGTACCAACACATGCCGAAAGTGCCATTACCGCTCTTGACGCCATGACAACTGCTGTCGGGTGTGGTAAGGCCCTTAACGGCTTGACGGAACTCCGCTTTGCGTCGTTCGGTCAACTGCCGTTGCGTACTGTAAAGTATCACTTTCCTCATTTGTTAGGTGAATGACTATAACAGGTACGAGCGTTATAATAGGTATTTACGTAACAAGTGCGGAATGTGATACTTTACCGCACGCGACAGCAGTTGTCATGGCGTCAAGAGCGGTAAAGGCACTTTCGGCATGTGTTGGTACAAAATTTCACCTTCGAGTGTCAATATTTTTGTATTTCAAGTACTTTACCGCACATGTGCTGTAAAGTGCTACCTTCCACATACTCATAGATAAAAAAAATTCACGCCAGTATTTTGGTAAACAAATTACTTGCAAACGAGTTTTTTAAATTTTTCGACAGGAAAAATTAGAAGCACGAGTGGTTTTTGTTAAGAATGTTTCCTTACTGAGCAAAACAATAAATTTTTATTAATTTATTAACATTTATGAGTATTTTATTTTGTTTTCATGTCATGTCATGAAATTTTTCCACTTGAAAATAATTTTTGACCACAAAATGAGATTTATTGATTGGTTTAAAATGACAGGAGGGAGATATTCGATTAAAATAGTTATTTGCAAAAAACTTGAAAACGAAAGCAGATATCGGATTGCGGTTTGCGCCAAAATGTAGATAATTTTTTGCTCTTTAGGCAGAGTTATAAAAAAATATATCATGCCATTTGGATTTTTTTAGAAAATTAAAAAAAAACTGGATCTTTGTTAAATAGCGCCCTCTAGAAGACGCGGTGGGAACTATCGACCCCGAACGAAGTTGTGCTTTTAATAACAATGAAATTCTCTTTCGAATAAGCCCGAATTGAATGAGTTTGGATAAGGGGTATGGAAGATACAGCAATTTTTAAAACTATTTTTTCCCCAGCTTCCCCCACCCTTATTAGTGAGGATACGAAAAATGGCTAAGAAGCAAACTGGCGCAAAAATTAACGAGCTTTTGATTTCTGTTGTTAAAACAGTACCTTGATATAGCGATTTTTCGAGAAAATTTGAATTTTTAGTTATATCATCGTGATTGCGCCCCCTAGCGGCCATCTTAGAAACTTGAAAATAATTTCGATCAATTTCTCTTGGCCGATTTAGTGATGAAGAAAAAAATCCCGATGCCGTAAGGTCTATGGTTTCCATAATAACGTACCTCGTCGACCTTAGTGGGTATAACATTATTTGAATATTGTCATACGAACATTATTATAATGTACCCTAAAAAATGTTCTTTCGGCTAATATCTCTATCAAGTATTAAGAATATACCTACCAAGTTATGCTGAGCTTTATGTAGGTAGGTAACCATGATAAGAATATTTTCATATTGTTCGCCTAATTATCTAAAGTACCTACTCAAAAATCTTAATTGAACAATTAAACAATAATGCTCTATCTAGAACCTACTAAGAATATTATAGGTATATTATTTTTCTTTCGCTTTGTAGGACTTTCAAGAGAGGGCGCCACACGCTATTAAAGATCTACATCTTGCCTCGCGTTTGAATCACCTTGGAACCTGTTTCTCTCAGTTCGCGTGCTTCGACGAGAGCATAACAAGCTGGAAACCGGAGCTTTGGTTAAATACTTGTGTTTTCCAGAGTTTTCCAATAAATCTTTCACTGCCTTTAATAAAAAGGGCTGAAAGGAGCATTATTTGGAAGCCAAAATTAACATTCCAAGTATATCCTTAGAATCAAACAAGAATGTTATGTCTAGGATGCATTTTGAGAATGATATATGTAGATATATTCTAAAAATATTTCAAGTATATTATTGGTATAATATTCTTTTGAGAACATAACTATAATTCCATAGAAACATTCTTTGAATGTGAGAATATACATTTCGAGCATATTTTTAGAATCAAACAGCAATATTCTTTTCAGGATGTACTCAGAATCTCATAGGTATATTCTAGGAATGTCGTAATGGATTTCCCAGGAAGTTCTTGGGTATTGCAAACAGTATTTCTACAATCTTTTCTCAGAACATTCTCAGGACATTCGCAATGGTTTTGGCGAACATTCCTAGGCACATTCCTCCTGAAAAAAGAACATTCTTAATACATTCTTAGGATGCAATTTTGTTATGTGGGTGGTGATGCCGATTAAACTGATTTTTTCTAAGATCTTATAGGAGTGACACTCAGTATAAGCGTTTTTTGTGTGAGTTAATTACCATTATAGAAAAATTCTTCAAGCAGTATGAAATTATTAATTTGCCCCTCGAAAACTCTTCAACCAATCACAGATATCGTATGCATTTTAAAATTTTTCTATATCTAAATTTTCCCAGGAACGAAATTTTATTTCAACCTAGGTATATTTGTAGTTGCAAAGTTTACAGTAGAGGACCTAAAGTTAGATTTTCCTGTGTTCTCTATTTACTTATTGCTGTTTCACTATTGTTTCGCATCATTTGAAAGATTTGAGTGGAAAAATCAGGTTGAAACCTCATGCGGGTTTTATAAAATTAATGTTTTGTGAGGTTTCGGATTTGCGGTTTTTGGGTCTAGACCTCGGCAGCAATTTTCAGTTAGCAATGGTTACCTATATTTTTATGTGGGCTCACAAAAAGACAATCCATGTCTCCATGCACTGTTTTTATTACTTACTCATAATAATATCCCTCTAGGCGTAATAAAAGTTTTTACGATAATACTAAATATCGGTTATTACTTATTTCTTTTATTTTTTCATAAACACTGTCTTAACGGCTGCAATATATTACGAGATGCGACATTTTATGCTGATTATTTCTCAAATTTTTATTACGTCTTAAAAGGATCTTATAGTGGATCTCAGTTTCACGAGAGGGTAATAAACGTGTATGGAAGTGTTATGCTCTTCAAAATATGGGGTCTTAATAGAAAATAAAAGGATTAGAGGGCTTTAAATTTGATAGAAGCTCTAGAAGCAAGTATATAGTCCAGATGGTATATGCCGTAAACAAACATGAAAAATGTAAAACAGCATTTTCGAGCACGGTAAAAGTTAGAACATGACAGTGAATCATTTAATATGATGAAGTGTCGATTGAATTTCTGTGAATTTTTGTAATATTTTTTAGCTTTATGTTTATTCGGATTAGTGCAAAAAGACTCATTTTCTGATTGATTCTTTGATATAAAAAGCCAGAAAAAAAAATATGTTTCCACGAATTCCGAGTCTACAAAAACTCACTTTACAAACAGTAACAACTTTTACTGAAACAATGTGACTTTATGAAAATTTAGGTATCACTCATCGAAACGTGAACGTGAACGTGAACATCAAATCACGTATTTGAACTGACTACAACAACACTCTTATTAAGACTGCCTGTAAACTTTTCACTACGCGTTATTTATAGTCGACATCATATTATCTTGAATCTATCTAGAAAAATTCGTGGCCCGACTCGAACACAATAGAACTCCCCGAGTAGTTGTGCGAGACGTGAACAACTCCATCCTTTGAATCTGACCGGGCTGTCATAATAACTTCGCAACAATATATTATATATTTTATATCCTACTGAACTATTATAACCATATAATACCTTGGTTACGATAATCATAAACAGGGTCTTAACTCCCAAGGGAGTTAAAGATTTCATAACTCCCGCGCGGGAGTTAAAAATATCATAACTCCCAAGGGAGTTAAGGGTTTCCATAACTACCGCTTTTACCTACCTTGAATAGATAAAACTTTGAGAAAAAATAGAAATTTTGATTTATGGTTTAATACTTTATAAAAATAGACAGAATACAGTAAATTTAGTAGGATTTAAAAGTATCTATGTACCACGGGAATTATCAGGTGTTAATACCCATGGGCAATTGGTGGGCAAACGTTGCCCTGGGGTATTAACACCCTCATAATTCCCTTTATACATAAATAACTATATTCCTTCCCGAAGATTAGAAGAGAAATGTCATTTATCGAATTGTTGCTAACAATGGAGAAAAATCTCAAGTATACTATTTCAAATATAGAGGGTGGTCCATTGAAGACATTCCAGCAAACTTTACGGCTTTGTTAGTGAAAATTTGAAAAAACCCTCGGACTATTATTGTTATCGGGGGGACACGTTTCAGTATTAATTTCATCCCTGTAACTCCAACCCACTAGCAGGGGCATTGAAGTGGTATGTTGTGATGATACATATTTTTAAAGGGCATTAAATTCTCTTCAAAATGTCAAAATGCCGCTTCGTTTTTAAATTTAGACCTACGCGCCGTCGGAAATCGTAATAATACCATTTTCCATCCCTTCTCGACCCTCCAAATCAACTCTACACTACACCACGTGTGGCTTTTTTTTACGTTTATTGTCCTTTCACCATTCCCAATTATAAAAGTTCAGGTAACAAATAGTAGAATATTGGGACACCGATGGCATTTCTACTTCAGCACGGGTGATTCCCAAAGTGACGCTTGCCATCAAAGTTTTCCAGTACCTATCTCCGCTCTATATTATGCAACGAATGGATGATAAACCTGGCAAGGTGCACGCATTAACCCTCAGCTGGGTCCGATAGATACTCACACTCTGGAATTGCCAAAAATTTTAAAAATAAATAGATAATCGCAAGGCTCCAGGTGGAAGTAGAACCTGCAAGGACGATATCAAGAAGAGCCACACAAGCCGATGTAGAAGGCTCGAATTAGAGAAGTCACCTACAACAGTGGGTTAAACTAGGTGACCAAGAATCTGGCTGAAGGCACGCTGAAGCTGGATCGTAGGAATTCATTTCCAAACGATCGGACCCTATGAGGGACCAACTGCCCGCAGATTTAGCAAAAATGGCGAAACAGCGACTAATATATTCTTCTTCTGCCCAGCAAAGACCCGCGAAAGACTCTCTATGGGGAACCATGGGGTCCACAATCTACCCAATATAACCCGACACAAAATCATCTCGCCCTCTATAAAGTTTAAAGTTACTCGTCTTTTTTATCTCAAATTTAACTTTATATAACCCTGTTTAATGTTGACGGTCTGGTGACTGGCATTAAAAAAATACGGGGTTCCCGCTATTTATTATACAGTGAGCACGTAAAGTTTGGAATAAAATCTATAAAATTTACAGGGTGGATATTTTGTAGATTGGAATTACGCGATAATTTGCACTAGTGCAAATTATCGGATAATTGCATAGTAACTGGTGCGAGAACTGGTGTTTTGACATTTTTTTACAAAAAATTTAAATTTTTGATTCTTGAAATTCTCTCATAAAATACAACTCGTGCAATGGAAATTCATCTATAATTTTCGACAAATTGGCACTCATGCGTTTTTAACTGAAAAGGGCACTCGTGCACTACGTGCACTCGTGCTCTTTTTCAACTAAAAATGCATTCGTGCAAATTTCCCAAAAATTATCGATAATTTCCATTGCACTCGTTATATTACTATTGATAATACCATATATACAGGGTGACCCAAAAACAAGTTATGATAGCTAACTTTATTTTTTAAAATAGAAAACACCAATTTTTCCGAAAGACCTGCCATACGAAGACATCATAGCAAATGTGGAAGCCAGCATACGCACATTACCTCAAACCACTGCGGAGGAAATACGCAATGAAACCTCTAGGATCCTACGACTTGCGAAACCTCCAAAGTGCAACCTGACATACGAGGAAAGGAAAGCTATTCGCAGCCTGAATACAGACAAGAACATACTAGTCCTGTCTGCGGATAAAGGAAACGCAACGGTAATCATGAACGTGACTGACTATGAATCGAAAATTTCCGAACTTCTAGATCCCTCCACCTACAGAAAGCTGAAACGTAATCCCACTGCTTCTATATTGCGAAAAACTAATCAACTCATCCGAGCACTACCGTTGGAGCCGGAAAACATAAGGAAACTCATCAAATCTGAGGCCTTACCACCTAGAATATATGGGCTTCCTAAGATTCACAAAACAGGCAACCCACTCAGGCCCATTGTAAGTGCAATAGATTCGCCCACATACAGCATAGCCAAATACCTCACCACCCTCCTTCAGCCACGGATTGGCCAATCCAGCTCTTATGTCAAGGACTCAACTCATTTCATCAAAAAGATCAGTGATATCACTCTATTACCAAACGACATTCTGGTTAGTTTTGATGTCGTCACTGTTTACTAAGGTACCAGTAAATCAGGCCTTAGAGTATCTGAAAGATGTTTTTCCGGAGGAAATCAACAACTTATTTCACCAGTGTCTGACGACTACGTACTTTCAATGGCAAAATTAATTCTTTGAGCAGACGGATGGAGTCGCAATGGGAAGTCCACTCAGCCCGGTTATCGCCAACTTCTACATGGAACACTTCGAACGAATGGCACTGCAAACGGCCACAAAGAAACCTACTTGTTGGTTTCGCTATGTAGATGACACATTTGTTGTTTGGAACCATGGAGAGGCAGAGCTCGAAAACTTCCTTAATCATCTAAACTCGATAGAACCCAGGATACAGTTTACGATGGAAGTTGAGAAGGATAACAGAATTGCATTCCTCGACGTCCTCTTAGAAAGATTACCCTCGGGTAAACTGGGACACAGAGTATATAGGAAGCCGACGCATACGGACAGATACCTCAACAAGGAATCTAATCATCATCCTAGGCAAAAGAGAGGAGTCATCAAAACTCTATCTGACAGAGCAATCCGGATTTGTGAACCCAGATACCTTCAGGATGAGATGCAACCTAGAATCAGCACTTGAAGGAAATGGGTACTCCAAGCAGGAGATAACTAGAGCCATAAGACCGAAGCAACAGCGCACAACTAACAAGGAACCAGCACAGGTGGCAGGGAGAGCCTTTCTTCCCTATATCAAAAATGTCACAGATCGCATAGGACGAACGCTAGAAAGACACCGTTAAGCCTATCTACAAGCCCACAAGAACAATTCAGCAAAGTCTTAGATCGGCCAAGGATCCTAGGGCACCTCTTGAATCGGCTGGCGTCTATAGAATTCCCTGCTCTTGTGGATCTGTCTATGTAGGAACAACCAAACGCTCTATCAACACCAGGGTCAAAGAGCACAAAAGAAACTGTCAGCAAGGACAAATAGATAGATCAGCAATCGCCGAACACGTGCTTACACAAACAAACCATGTCATTCGTTTCGACCAGACTCAAGCATTGGATAGAACCAAACATTTCTACACCAGGCTCCACAGAGAAGCCATAGAGATACAGAAACACCACAACAACTTCAACAGAAAAGAAGAGGGCATGAACCTCAACAAAAGCTGGTTGCCAGTTCTCCGAAAAACAAAGACCCTTCCTTTCCGAGAACGAGACAAGGAAAATACCGTAATCCAAGCCACGCCCACAACCCAGGATATAAATAACGCAGGTCCCTCAACGTCGAATTCAGTCATCGGAGAAACACGGAAGAGAACACTTCGTCCTCTACCACACCGCCTCTGAAGATGTCTACCGCAGCGAAACGTTAGGTAGAAATACTAATGGACCATGGCATTATAGCCCGGAAAAAACTTTTTTACTAGATTTGACCGGCCGTGAAAGCCTTCATTCTTTAATTAAGTAAAATTGCACTAGTGCAAATTATCGGATAATTGCATAGTAACTGGTGCGAGAACTGGTGTTTTGACATTTTTTTACAAAAAATTTAAATTTTTGATTCTTGAAATTCTCTCATAAAATACAACTCGTGCAAGGGTCTTTGTTTTTCGGAGAACTGGCAACCAGCTTTTGTTGAGGTTCATGCCCTCTTCTTTTCTGTTGAAGTTGTTGTGGTGTTTCTGTATCTCTATGGCTTCTCTGTGGAGCCTGGTGTAGAAATGTTTGGTTCTATCCAATGCTTGAGTCTGGTCGAAACGAATGACATGGTTTGTTTGTGTAAGCACGTGTTCGGCGATTGCTGATCTATCTATTTGTCGTTGCTGACAGTTTCTTTTGTGCTCTTTGACCCTGGTGTTGATAGAGCGTTTGGTTGTTCCTACATAGACAGATCCACAAGAGCAGGGAATTCTATAGACGCCAGCCGATTCAAGAGGTGCCCTAGGATCCTTGGCCGATCTAAGACTTTGCTGAATTGTTCTTGTGGGCTTGTAGATAGGCTTAACGTCGTCTTTCTAGCGTTCGTCCTATGCGATCTGTGACATTTTTGATATAGGGAAGAAAGGCTCTCCCTGCCACCTGTGCTGGTTCCTTGTTAGTTGTGCGCTGTTGCTTCGGTCTTATGGCTCTATTTATCTCCTGCTTGGAGTACCCATTTCCTTCAAGTGCTGATTCTAGGTTGCATCTCGTCCTGAAGGTATCTGGGTTCACAAATCCGGATTGCTCTGTCAGATAGAGTTTTGATGACTCCTCTCTTTTGCCTAGGATGATGATTAGATTCCTTGTTGAGGTATCTGTCCGTATGCGTCGGCTTCCTATATACTCTGTGTCCCAGTTTACCCGAGGGTAATCTTTCTAAGAGGACGTCGAGGAATGCAATTCTGTTATCCTTCTCAACTTCCATCGTAAACTGTATCCTGGGTTCTATCGAGTTTAGATGATTAAGGAAGTTTTCGAGCTCTGCCTCTCCATGGTTCCAAACAACAAATGTGTCATCTACATAGCGAAACCAACAAGTAGGTTTCTTTGTGGCCGTTTGCAGTGCCATTCGTTCGAAGTGTTCCATGTAGAAGTTGGCGATAACCGGGCTGAGTGGACTTCCCATTGCGACTCCATCTGTCTGCTCAAAGAATTAATTTTGCCATTGAAAGTACGTAGTCGTCAGACACTGGTGAAATAAGTTGTTGATTTCCTCCGGAAAAACATCGTTCAGATACTCTAAGGCCTGATTTACTGGTACCTTAGTAAACAGTGACGACATCAAAACTAACCAGAATGTCGTTTGGTAATAGAGTGATATCACTGATCTTTTTGATGAAATGAGTTGAGTCCTTGACATAAGAGCTGGATTGGCCAATCCGTGGCTGAAGGAGGGTGGTGAGGTATTTGGCTATGCTGTATGTGGGCGAATCTATTGCACTTACAATGGGCCTGAGTGGGTTGCCTGTTTTGTGAATCTTAGGAAGCCCATATATTCTAGGTGGTAAGGCCTCAGATTTGATGAGTTTCCTTATGTTTTCCGGCTCCAACGGTAGTGCTCGGATGAGTTCATTAGTTTTTCGCAATATAGAAGCAGTGGGATTACGTTTCAGCTTTCTGTAGGTGGAGGGATCTAGAGGTTCGGAAATTTTCGATTCATAGTCAGTCACGTTCATGATTACCGTTGCGTTTCCTTTATCCGCAGACAGGACTAGCATGTTCTTGTCTGTATTCAGGCTGCGAATAGCTTTCCTTTCCTTGTATGTCAGGTTGCACTTTGGAGGTTTCGCAAGTCGTAGGATCCTAGAGGTTTCATTGCGTATTTCCTCCGCAGTGGTTTGAGGTAATGTGCGTATGCTGGCTTCCACATTTGCTATGATGTCTTCGTATGGCAGGTCTTTCGGTGTTATCGCAAAATTCCCTCCTTTTCTCAGAACACTGGTTTCCGAATCAGTCAGAACGCGTTGGGTCAGGTTGACTTCACCTACAGAAAGCTGAAACGTAATCCCACTGCTTCTATATTGCGAAAAACTAATCAACTCATCCGAGCACTACCGTTGGAGCCGGAAAACCTAAGGAAACTCATCAAATCTGAGGCCTTACCACCTAGAATATATGGGCTTCCTAAGACTCACAAAACAGGCAACCCACTCAGGCCCATTGTAAGTGCAATAGATTCGCCCACATACAGCATAGCCAAATACCTCAGCACCCTCCTTCAGCCACGGATTGGCCAATCCAGCTCTTATGTCAAGGACTCAACTCATTTCATCAAAAAGATCAGTGATATCACTCTATTACCAAACGACATTCTGGTTAGCTTTGATATCGTCTCACTGTTTACTAAGGTACCAGTAAATCAGGCCTTAGAGTATCTGAAAGATGTTTTTCCGGAGGAAATCAACAACTTATTTCACCAGTGTCTGACGACTATGTACTTTCAAGGCAAAATGAATTCTTTGAGCAGACAGATGGAGTCGCAATGAGAAGTCCACTCAGCCCGGTTATCGCCAACTTCTACATGGAACACTTCGAACGAATGGCACTGCAAACGGCCACAAAGAAACCTACTTGTTGGTTTCGCTATGTAGATGACACATTTGTTGTTTGGAACCATGGAGAGGCAGAGCTCGAAAACTTCCTTAATCATCTAAACTCGATAGAACCCAGGATACAGTTTACGATGGAAGTTGAGAAGGATAACAGAATTGCATTCCTCGGCGTCCTCTTAGAAAGATTACCCTCGGGTAAACTGGGACACAGAGTATATAGGAAGCCGACGCATACGGACAGATGCCTCAACAAGGAATCTAATCATCATCCTAGGCAAAAGAGAGGAGTCATCAAAACTCTATCTGACAGAGCAATCCGGATTTGTGAACCCATATACCTTCAGGACGAGATGCAACACCTAGAATCAGCACTTGAAGGAAATGGGTACTCCAAGCAGGAGATAAATAGAGCCATACGACCGAAGCAACAGCGCACAACTAACAAGGAACCAGCACAGGTGGCAGGGAGAGCCTTTCTTCCCTATATCAAAAATGTCACAGATCGCATAGGACGAACGCTAGAAAGACACAACGTTAAGCCTATCTACAAGCCCACAAGAACAATTCAGCAAAGTCTTAGATCGGCCAAGGATCCTAGGGCACCTCTTGAATCGGCTGGCGTCTATAGAATTCCCTGCTCTTGTGGATCTGTCTATGTAGGAACAACCAAACGCTCTATCAACACCAGGGTCAAAGAGCACAAAAGAAACTGTCAGCAAGGACAAATAGATAGATCAGCAATCGCCGAACACGTGCTTACACAAACAAACCATGTCATTCGTTTCGACCAGACTCAAGCATTGGATAAAACCAAACATTTCTACACCAGGCTCCACAGAGAACCCATAGAGATACAGAAACACCACAACAACTTCAACAGAAAAGAAGAGAGCATGAACCTCAACAAAAGCTGGTTGCCAGTTCTCCGAAAAACAAAGACCCTTCCTTTCCGAGAACGAGACAAGGAAAATACCGTAATCCAAGCCACGCCCACAACCCTGGATATAAATAGCGCAGTTCCCTCAACGTCGAATTCAGTCATCGGAGAAACACGGAAGAGAACACTTCGTCCTCTACCACACCGCCTCTGAAGATGACTACCGCAGCAGTAGACGAAACATTAGGTAGAAATACTAATGGACCACGGCATTATAGCCCGGAAAAACTTTTTTACTAGATTTTACTTAATTGTTTTATTGGTTTACCCATAGGTCGAGAGTTAAGCTGTGTGCATTATTTATTTCTTTTTCAGAATTACCTATTACCCTTTGATGACTTAACCTATCGTGTAAATTACCCCGGAAGTGACTGAGTTCTAGAAAATTCTATTTGGAAACAAAGGGAGATATCGAATTTGTGACTTCACCAACGTGTTTTCTATATTAATCTACATCCAGAAAAAACATTTCAAGAAAATTCTAGAACATTCTATTCTAGAATAAAGCAAGTTATCCAATTTGTGACTTCACCGGCGTGTTTGGAACTTCGGGCAAAGACCAGAAAAGATATTTGAAGAAAGTTCGAGAGAAATTCAAGAACATTCTGTATATGCCTATCAAAAGACAACAAGCAAAAATGGATGAACAAAAAGTTGAAGAACTTCTGCGCAAATTGTAGTAACTTCAAGAAGCCAGACGACAACAAGAAAAACAAGACGAAGAAGCCAGGTGACAAAAAGAAAAACAAGAAGAAGGAGCTAGACGACAACAAGAAGAGGCTAAACGACAACAAGAGAAGCAAGACGAAGAGGCCAGACGACAAAGAGAAAAACAGGAAGAAGAAGCTAGGCGACAACAAGAAAAGGCTAGGCGACAACAAGAACGGCAAGAAGACCTTGGAAAACTACAGAAGATATTTCAAACCATACAAGGAACTGTCGCTAACCTAGACCAGAAGATTGAACAAGTTAATGACGATGTGCAAGAAGTTAAACACGACGTTCAGGAAGTAAAAGCTGAAGTCAAAACCGATGTTCAAGAAGTTAAAGATGATATTCAGCAATTAAGACAAGAAGTTGAGGACCAAGTTCAAGCAGTTCAAACACTTGAAGATAAGGTGAATAAATTAGAAATACAGTCCATTAATCAAGTTAGTGTTGGGGCATTCTCTGGTATGAAGATAAAACCACCAACTTTTGATGGTTCTACATCCTGGACCATGTATATCCGACAATTTGAAGCTGCTGCAAATACCAACGGATGGAACGACCAAGAAAAAGCTACAGCACTAATCGTGGCTCTACTAGGACCTGCCTTAGACCTTCTTCAGTCCATTCCTTCAGTCTACGAACAGAATTACCAGCATCTAAGTCAGACGTTAGAATTACGCTTCGGAGATCATTACAGGCAAGGAGTATTAAGAATTCAAAAACCCGGCGAGAGTTTACAGTTTACAAGAATTCGAATCAGAAATTAAAAGGCTAGTGAGTTTGGCGTTTCCTGCAGCTGGGACATGCAGGAATGGGTGGCAGTATCTGCGTTTATTGATGGTCTCCGGGATTCCAAGATCCAGGAAAACCTAAGAATGTCCAAGTTTAGGAAAAGTAGCGGAGCGCTTGTCCGAGCATTAGAACTGGAAGCAATCTTTGGTGCCTCAACACCCAGAATACGAGCAGTGTCCATTCAAGACCCAAAGGACGAACAAACGTCTAAGAGTCAACTGCTTATCCCAAAAGACCGAGTGGAAGATGTTTCAAAAGAAATACACGACGGAACTTCAGGGGCGCATTTCAGAGTTAACAAGACTTTGGACAAAATTCGGGAACGTTTTTACTGGGTTCACTACCATGAAAACGTTAAAAGCTGGTGCCGAAAATGCGACATCTATGCTCAGTGGCGGCGCGTGATCAGTAGTCTGGGGGGGGGAGGTAAATGGTACAGGGGGCTGAGGGGGCGCCCTCCAAAAACGCGCCGCAGGCGTAATTTTTCGCAAATTTCAAGGTCATTCACTTTTCCAGAACAAATATTTCATTTGTGAAAAAAATACAACAAAACAAAAATGTATTTTCTTCAATATATTATGTATTTTCTTTTTGGCATCGTGATTTTTCTATTGATAATTCAATCCTGGGGGGGTAATTACCCCCAGTACCCCCCCCCCCCCCCCGAAACGACGTCCCTGTCTATGCTACCAGTAAAGGCCCTAAACTGAGATCTCGTAGGCCCATGAAACAGTACAACGTCGGCCTTCCATTTGAAAGAATAGCGATAGATGTGGCCGGATCGTTCTCAGAGTCATAGCGTGGTAACAAATACATCTTAGTTATCATGGATTACTTCAATAAAAGGCCAGAAGTTTTCGCTATTCTCAATCAAGAAGCCATCACTGTTGCCCAGGTGCTAGTGGACGAAGTTTTTAGTCGTCATGGTGTGCCACTCGAGTTGCATTCTGATCAAGGACGAAATTTCGAATCTGCCATCTTTAAGAAAATTTGTGAGATCATGGGCATTCGTAAGACAAGGACAACACCTCATCATCCACAGTCTGATGGCAGGGTAGAACGATTCAATAAGACCATAGAGGAACACCTGACAAAAGTTGTCGCAAGGAACCAGCGAGACTGGGACAAGCATTTGCCTCTATTTTTGAAGGCTTACAGAGCAGCTATTCACGAGTCAACAGGTGAAAGTCCAGCCAGAATCGTTTTTGGAAGAGAACTCAGGTTACCTTGCGATATGATGTTTGGGATATCTGAAGATGAACGAAAAGAAATCCGAGATTATGCCGACGAAGTGAAGGCACGACTTCTGGGTATCCATGATTTTGCTCGGGAGCATATTCAGCTGGCCAGTGACCGACTTGAAAGCCAATTCAGCCGGATTTCAAGATGGTGATTTATTATGGCTGTATAATCCAGCTAGAAAGAAAGGAGTATCGCCGAAATTTTCTTCAGCATGGGAAGGACCCTACAGAATAATCAAGAGGATCAATGATTTGGTTGATCGAGTCAACCGCAACACCAGGAGTAGGAAGAAAGTTGTATATCTAGACAGATTAACGAAATATCATGGGCGTGAAGTTGATCGGGACGATCAATCATAAGAGGAGGGCAGTGTTACACCGCCAGGATATCAAGAATCCAATTTAGCGCGATTCTTGTAGGGTTTTCTTGAAGACTAGTTATTGCGTGATTTCTAGATTGTTCATGTATAGATTTAGGGATATATAAAAAGGCCGGCATTGGTTTGTAAGTTTAAGTTTCAGTTTGACTGTGATACGATTTAAATAGTGATTATTGTTGTGAGTTGTAAATAGTTTAATTGTTGAGTTAGTTGTTAGAGTAATTAGTGTCAGAGTGTATTAAATTATTGCTGTGTTAATTGGACTTTGATTTTTGGAATAAACGAAACGAACCCAAGATTTCTGTCGAGCAACCCAGAGCCGTGACACTATAGTTAAACGTTACATATTTGCAAATAGGCACATTTGATTTTCAATAGATATCTTTAGGAGTGCACGATGATTCATCGGAAAACGAGTTATCGTTCGATTGAGCAGATAATAATATAAGTATCATTTGGAGCAGAGGCGACGTAATCTTATCCATTTTTTATTGACGTAACTTCTAACCTCATTGTTCAGCGATTTATTATCACTTTCTTTTTTCTACTTTCCTCTACATATAACATAATTTACATTCTTTCTGCACAGCAGCAATGACGTAATTTTATTTTAATTATTTTACAGAATAAAATTACTTTGTGGTCAGTGGCCTTAAGGCCCCTATATACGAGAATCAGATAATTCTATCGAATTGTTAGGAAACAAAGAAATATACACCCCCTCATTGTTTAGAGCACTAACAATATTTGCTTTAACACAACGAAAAATCTAAAAGTATTAGTGCAACAATGCAAAATTGATATTGCTGTTTGGTGTTTTCCCGTACTTTCAAAAATAAATTAAAGAAGCAAGTTCCTATCCTAAACAATATGCTATTGTTTTTTCCTACGAGCGTGCGCAAAGTAGTACTTTTCCGCACGCATTTCGGTTCTCAAAGTTGCACTTTTCCGCACTCAGTGCGGATACAGGCCTTATCCGCACTGAGTGCCGAAAAGTAAAAATAATTGTCAAGCAACAATAAGTACACCTGTCGACTTTGACACATGATGACAAATTTTTCCTCTGTTCCTGTTCCAGCTAACATCTATACCTACAAACACCAAATTTAATTAACTTCAACACATTGTCAGATTTGTTTTCTATATATATGCATCTACAAACTTTCTCATCAAATTTATAGCATTTTCCATTTGTCGAAACAGGGCAAAAAAATGTATCCTTATCCTTACATGTTACATGCTTTTAGAAAAAGATGCGGATGCACTCAGTGCGGCACTGATGACAAATGGAAATCGCCATTAAACGCTTTAAGATGAAGAGCTCTGACGATGATTTTCTGTTATATTTTTTTTTTGTTATGTAATTTTTTGATAAATGCATAGGTTCCCTTCAAGTTAATTAAAAATAATTAAACAAATTATCGTTTTTTTTTTAAATTTTTGTTGTTACCTACCTGATATGAAGCTCGTAGGAAAAATTTTGTTCCTAACACGTGCGCAAAGTGTCTTTTCCGCACGCAAACACGTATCCGAACTCCGCTTCGCGTCGTTCGTATAACTGTGTTTGCGTGCGGAAAAGTAACACTTTGCGCACTTGTTAGGAAAATAACTATATTGTTGAGGCCGGAAGCCTCTCCATCAGCAAGTTGCCTAGCAGCCAGATTAATTTACATCTCGATGGAAACTTTGTTGAAATCTCAATGCCGTTCCTCCTTGCCAAGGATTTCTAGAACTTTCCATGTGTTCATTAATTTTCATTATATTTTTATCACTCTGTGCCTAGAACAAAAAAAAAAAAAAAAACGCTAATGATTGATAAACCAACATTAAAGTTGGTGAAGCAGCCACTCAAAACTTTCAAAAAGTAGCTTCTTTAATTGAAAGGCCTCTCTAAGTAGCTGATATAAACTTAACTTATAAATTAGCATCTTTGGTGAAAACATCATTAATAACGAATTTTATGTCTTAAGGTAATTTTTTTTTAATCCATTCTAGAGATTAAGACACAGCCATCAATAACGTGTCAAATGGCGCATGTAAAGGCGGGTGGGCTTGTGAAATATTACGCCACGTGGGAATTCGATTATATCACATAAATTATAATGTGAAGTGTATGCTTTGCCCTTGCAATTTTTCCAATAAGCAAAAGACACTTGAATTATGTTATGAAAAATGCGCTGCTCATCTCGAACTTTTTCCTTTTATTTACGGTGAGTAAAGTAGACTTTTTGCTGTAGACTTTTTAGCCCCTTAACTTTTGTTCTTTATGTTTCTCCGTTACGGCTATTTATATGCGCAGTATTGGAACGTCCATTTCAAAATTGCTGGTATTTTTGCTGGCTAAAAAATCTCTATCTATTGCCCGGTTTTCGTTATAATGGGCTCTTTCCACTTTCCCTAATTTTTTGAAATTAGCATAATAGGCTCCTTGCATCAAATTTTTATATTGCTGATTTCGATAGTCCATGAAAAATAAGTCAACACGTGTTTTTTTCTTTTTCTTCTTAGTCAAAAATTGACGGAGATACAACGCTATGAAATATGTGTATGACGTCACTTATCATATAAATTAGTGACGTTGTACATACTCAGTATATCTATACAGGGTATACCATTTAAAATGAAACAGACTAAATATCTGATGCCACTTTTATTTTTTTTTTTAAATCGCTCGTACACATAATTTGATTGTGTGAGTCTTTGACAACATTTTCAGCACTAACTTAACCGTCTAGGGGGGTAGGACCAACCCTTACTATTCCAAATGGAACAGGGGGTCGGGTAATACCTATTTTGAAAGAGTGTTTAATTTTCTTTCGAATGACGTCAAATGAAAGAGAATTGAACGCTCTTTCAAAAAAGGTATCACTTATTTCATTTGAAATAGTAAGGGTTGGTCCCACGCCGCCTAGAGGGTTGAAGTTGAAGTGCTGAAAATGGTTGCAGAAAACTTCCCCCTTTGAAAATCAAATTACGTGTACGAGTGATTTTCTTGAAAAGAAACGTGGCATCAGATATTTAGCCTGTTTTGTATTAAATGGTACGCCCTGTATATACAAAACTTAATATTTGTATAACTTCCGGAATAATCATATTTGGGCGAAATTAAAAAAAAGTAACGATTTTTTTTCGATTTCCTACAGTTTGCAATAAACAATAATCATCAAGAAGTGAAACTCGTAGTCTTCTCCACAATCCTTGATATAAAATTCAGTATTGAATTTTTATTATTATTATGAGTAGTAAGTACATGTTTCGGATATCAATATCCATCTTCAGCTCTAAAAATTAAATAAACTGATAATAGTTTGAGGAAAACATTTTTTGGCTAACAGTAATTTCTAAATACAAGATGTAGAATAATTCAACATACCTTTTTGTTTTATTAAACCAATGCTTTCGTTTTTATGAGCAAGTGATCTATGGTAGGCACATCGAGACTTATCAAGAAAGTTTGCCTTTTTATGGGAACATCTCATACAAAATCAAAAACATTCTACAAAACTCAATAGATAATCTCGTAGTGAGTTTTAAAACCCAACACAACATAAAATCGTTCCTTTTCAATGGTTTAATGGACAAGATTAAGAATGAGTTAGACTATTCGGGGATTTATCAATTAACATGTGGCACAGAAAATTGTGGGGCGGTTTATGTGGGTAGGAGTGGAAGAAAACTCTCGATAAGGATTAATGAACATACCTCTATTATCAATAAAAATAAAAATAAGACTCACTACTCTCTAGATTCAAGTTCTAACTTCGCAAATCATATCGTGGATGAGAAACATATGTTTGATTCTCAAAATGGTGTTAAGGTCATTAAGCGCTGTAATTTTGGCACCAAATTGAACCTACTGGAAATCTCAGAGATTAATAAAGCCATAAAAAATACTGGGGTACCTTGTCTGAATGATCAAATTAGTTTCGACTGCCTCCCTTTTTTCAATGCCTTGATCTTTTGATTTCGGCTGCATTTCATTTGTGTTCTTTGTAACTATATGCATTTGGTTTGGTTAATTTCTCCTCCTATTGAAGTTGTTAGTGCGTATGGTGACACCTGTCGGTGAGGGCTTCAACCATCCTTTTGAGATGTTTGATTTTACGGTGTTTTCTGTAGTCAAGGTCAACTCAACCTTCCTTGAACAACAACAATTAGATGTTACTCTTTTTCAAAGTCTTACCAAGTATAAAATGTAAAAAAATTCATTTTCTATAGGTTGAATTGAGGTCAAAACATGTATAATAGAATTTCTCTCTGGTTGAACAGATAATATGTTGCAAGAAATTTGATCAATTTGTAAAAACGAATTCTTTCGCCCTAAAGAAATCACCTTTTGAATGTTAAAATTTAAAATTTGAGTCTGACGTTTCTATGACAGCCACCAGCTGTCACCCCTTTTGTCCAATCATATGCTGGGAAATTAACTAAAAACGAGGAAACGTAAACATTTTCAAATTTCCACACTTAAACAGTTCAAATTAATCATCACTCAATTTTTTTAAAAAAAGCTCTTCCCCGGGTAACGAATCCCAGGACTTACAGCTTGAACACATAAACTAGTAAGTACACATCACCCAAAGTTGAACAGTGCACTCAACCTAGAGTTTTTTTCACTCTTAGATTTCTCCGCTCGTTTCTCCAGCCAGGATCCACTGCCTCTGGCATGATCAACACCCCTTATTTCACTTAGTGAGCAACAACTTCCTTGATAAGTCTCGATGTGCTTACCATAGATCACTTGCTCGTAAAAACGAAAGCATTGGTTTAATAAAACAAAAAGGTATGTTGAATTATTCCACATCTTGTATTTAGGAATTACTGTTAGCCAAAAAATGTTTTCCTCAAACTATTATCAGTTTATTTAATTTTTAGAGCTGAAGATGGATATTGATATCCGAAACATGTACTCATAATAATAATAAAAATTCAATACTGAATTTTATATCAAGTATTGTGGAGAAGACTACGAGTTTTATTTCTTGATATTTAAGAAGCTCCACTGTGAGAAAAATGGACTATTTTTTCAATTTAAACAATAATCAATTTAAGTTTCCATGCAAGTACCCTATTGGATTAAGCAACTAAAAATAGAATTTTATCCCTTCCTTCTGAAAAACTCACTGAGAAAAAATATAGAAAAAACTCTTGTAGTATAAGATACCCGGGTTCGTTGAGTAAGATTGAACGATGAGAATTTTTATTACCTTTAAACTACAAATCTGCTGAAAAACGAAATGAAAAACACAGTGGATCTACGTTGTGGAAGCTTACTCAATTTTATTTACTGGACATGCGCCCGACATAGCAAATATTAGGGAAATAGAGAGGTTCTGATATGTAAAAGAAAGGAATAATTTGTGAAACCTCTACTTTATTATCAAAGTAAATCGTACCGTTCTCATCCTGGAACTAACGAGGGGAGAGAGCACGGCAGAGAAACCCTCGATCTAACATTCCTCAAAAATCGAAACATACTGTGTCATTTTTATGATAATTGTGAGTTAATAATTCAATAAAAGATGAAATTAGGTACCGCCCCTGTTCTTGTGCTAAAATTTTAATTAGACACACTACATTCAATCAACACTACCTATAATCAATACTGAAGAGTTTTTGTTAGTTAGCCCATCTGCGACAGGTACTGAGGTCCCTGGTTACGTAAACTCACAGCTATAGTTGTTTTTAAGCCCATATCTCTAAATTGATTTTTTTCAATTTGCTAGGATATTCTCTCGTCAGGGTAGGAAAATATTAGTAAATTCAACAAGGCCCTAATGCACGCTCTGAATACAAAAAAATCAAATTCTCAGCACAAAAAGACAGCTCATAATTTCTTAGGTTTTAATTTACTCTTCATCTGTGTTGTTTACAGCATGAAACGATTTTTGTTAAATACATGAATAATGCACATGTTATAAAAAATGGTATAAATAAAACAAAAAAAAACATAAAAATGAAAAAAAGATACTTGTATAAATAATTGAACTCTCAAAAACAAAATAACAATTATTCAACCACCCTGTGATCGCTCCTTGAAACACACACTAATAACAAATTGGATTGAACAATCAATTTAATGCAAAAAAAAAATGAAAATTAAATAATGAATAATTACAGACACGCGTCTGAAGGACCAGCCCAGCTTGTTCCCTTGTCTAATGCCTAATCGCTTCCTCTCTACCTCCCCTTTGTACGCTCCGGTACCTTTCCGTTGCAGCGCGCTCTCGTTCTCATCAATTCCACAGAGCAATACATGGTTGCAATATTTACTTTTATTCAGTAAACGTTTTTGTTTTTTTTTTAAGTTAGGATTTAAAGAAATAATATTTTAAATATGTGGTTTTCCTCACTCTCTTAATTAAAACAGCACTTTATGCCTAATACGTCATAAGTGGCAATAGGGAACTTTGATGGACTAAAAATTATTACATATTAATCAAATAAATGAAAGGTACAGATGTGAATAAGGACATTTTCGCCAACTGTTTCGAAACTATTCAAAAAAAAACAATCTTCACAAATTTTTAAAAATGATGTTGCCGTCTCTATCTTACTCGCAGTGGCTTATGGCGATACTACGGAATGACGTCAGATAGTATACTCCTGTAACTTTGGTAATTTTGAGATATTCAAATTTTGTTTGCAGAGATCGGTTCAATCATTTTGAGGAATCAAAATGATCAAGTTCCCTATTTGACAGTGTTACAACTGAGGCCCTCCGCACATTGAGCAACTAGAAAGAGACCATACTAATTGGCAACTTAAATCACCAACTAGTTATCAACTATAGATCGCACACGACGCTACTGGAAAATCAAGTCACTTCTTGATTATGGCAGCTTTGTTGTGTTCAAGTTATTATTTTAATATTATGAAAGATATTGTTATTATCAAGGCAAAAAATGGTTAATTAGACCTCAGTAACTCCACTAAATTCCCTTTTTACAATTAAATTTTTGGCATAGATAGGTATTTCATGTGATTACTGACCGAAAACATAATTTTTCCACGAGCGTACGCAAAGTATAATTTGCGTGCGCAAAGTAGGTAACTGCCGCACTCATTTATATTTTTCAAATCAATTGATACATCTAAAAACTTTCTTGTCACGTCATAGTAATTTTTTTTTTCCGTTTCACCTTAAAATAAAATGTGTGAACGTTCGTACAAAGAATATTGTTCCTAGCATATGCACAAAGTCTCTTTTCCACCCTTGAAGGTTATCCGAGCTCCGCTCCGCCACGTTCATCATTTTGCGCACTTGTTAGGGAAATAACTAGTTCACTATATTTTCGGCCACATTTGGCATTTGTTCCAAGCACAATAATCAGGTACACATTTTCTTGATATGCTTCTAGTGTGTCTGAAGCGGATGTAAGTTATTACAAACAACAGTCGTCTCGTATTTCCTCCCTCTTCGTGACGACTATGAAAACAAAGAATGATAATTATTATTTGCTTTAAATTTATTGTATTACTCAGTATGTTCTAAAGCTTATTGAGTAGATGTTTATTTTCGTCCGCTTGCCTTATATCGACGGTTAATCCTAGCACATCCAAAAACCATAATCTGAAATATCAAAGGGATAATAATAATAATAATAATTTTAAACTGTTGCATTATTTAAGCGTGCCCTTAAACTTTGCATCCCCACGGAATTTATTTATCGTACAGTTTTTTTTGTGGTAGAATATAAATAACACCTTTTGAGAGTTCATAATGATAGACAAAAACGTTTGCTTGAAGCCGCTTGCTAATGAAAGCTGAATGCTCGGGATTATCTCTTTGCACTATTCCGCCTATTCAAAGGACGGTTTTATCCCAATTTCATTACTTTGTTCGCGAAAAACAATACATGAACTTTTCGTGATACTGTACTCTTATCTTAATATAACATCAGCGAAATTGAATTCGAAAAGGTATATATTGCCGCACGTACCGCCGCCCGTTATTTATCCGCGAGCCGGTTAAATATAAATAACAGGCCGGCGGCCTTTAAATTAATGGCCGCTGGCCGGGAGAGTGCTTTTTTTTTGTCAGATTGACAGATATCTACAATATGGCGGAAAATACCGAACGAAACACGGCCGATAACTGCAAATAACAGCCTTGCCTGATTGTGATCCTCGGCCAGACACGTCAGCCCGGCGGTTATTGCTATTTATTGGCCAAATAACGTTGATAACCATTTCGATAACGTTAATAACTAAATATTTCGATAACGTTAATAACTTTTAAAAACCCCGAATAATTTTTTTTTTAGGTGCATTTACCTACCTACAAGTTGTGCAAAAAATCAGCACTTGCTCTTGGTACAAATAAAAAATCTATACATTATATATGTAACGTGCCAAAATTGCCTTTCACACTTATTTTTAGTTTTCCATGCAAAATTCCTGTAGATATCTAATTTTTCCCTGATTTTAGTAGGCTTTGTTTACCTTTTTTTTCTTTATAAAAATTCAACAATAATTACAGTTAGGGATGTACCGGAATTCCGGCGGTACCACTAAATCCGGCCGATCCGGCCTATATCCCGGAACTACTGTTCCGGCCTGATCGCAACCGCGATCCGGCCGGAATTTTTGAAAATTTTGAAATAGGTTAAATAATAAATTTATAAGCGGAAAGCAAGAAGAATACTTAGATCTTTATTAAAATTAAAGTTGTAAACCTTAACAATATTTTTTTTAAACATAAACACTCGCATAAACATTACATTCAGGTATGAATTCCAAAAAACTTCCATACTTTTGACATTTTTTACTTAAACCGAATTTTTGCGACGAACTAATTCCATGATTCCATGATTTCCATGAGCTCAAACGCTTTCGCGAGAAACTCATGACGTCATATTAAATGTAGTTCGCCGGAAGCATGGACGCAAATTCAAGCCTGCGGTCAAACTCATGACGTCACAATTGAACTATTAATGAACAACATTCGCGAAAATTCGGTTTTAGTTGGATACACAAAACAACTGTAATAACACTGGACTGAAAATCGTTTACGTTTCACGTGCACAAGCGTTTGAGTCAGATGTCAAATAAACTCGGGGATTCCCCAATTTGCTTGAAGGGAGCAGCCAAACTTTAGGCGCTTTCTTTTTTTCCATCGAGCTATTCTCCATTATGAGTAAGTCACCTTGATTTCCTATGTACTAGAAAGAGATAGTCTGCTCATCTGTAGGTTCGCCGGTAAAAAAAGAATGTGCCATTTCAAATTATTATGAAATTGCAGAAAACTATCGATCCGGCCGGAATTCCGGCGGTCCGGTCCGGCTAACAGCAGGAATTCCCGTTCCGGCCGGATCGGCCAAATACCCGATCCGGTACATCCCTAATTACAGTAGTTAGTGATCTTGTAAACTTTCTAATCTTTATTATCTAAATTTTATTTTCACTTGTGACTAGAGTTCTTGTTGACAACTAATGATTTTTCTCGGATTTAATCAATATTTGAACTCCATTTTTCCAATTAAATTACAAGAAGTAAACAAATCAAATTAATATTTCTTGGGTAAGGTATTCCAAATCGTGGTCCGTTCACGAAGTGTGAACTGCACGTACTCTGTTCGGTTGCTGAACTCAGTACCAGATTTAGCTCTGCATCCGGTTCCATCATTGGTTCCTTAAACCACCGGACTGCTCTATTTGCTCTCTTTTCTTTAGTGACACTTAAGTCATGTCACCAATGATGGGTGTGCCAGCTGACGGTAGAAATGTCGATCATTTTTGTCAATTGGCCTTTCGATTATTAATGGCTTTGGGATCATCGATTCCTTTGTAAGGGTTCACGTTTTGCAACACGAATTGTTTACTCATTGTCGTATTCTTCAAATTATGATTGTTCTAGTGGTTAATTACTTGTTGTTGTTATCATAAGTCGTCAGCTGTTGTCATTTCTTCTCTGATTATATTGTGGTGTGCAATAGACCTATCTATTTTACCAGACAAAGAGGTGATAATACGAAAAGTTCATTAGATAAAAAAGACACAGAACACTCATTGCGCAAGACGAGGCAGAACGTACAAAATAATGTTAGACTTACGTATAGCAACCCGTCCTTCTATTTGCACGGAATAAAAAGAAAAGGAGAAAGACCGCGTGTTGTGCAACGTATTTGTCAATGAAAATGTCAAACAACTTTTGAATGACACTTGTCAAGTTAAATATCAACCGTACTTTTATTCTTGTCAGACCACGCGCAATGGACAAGGACAAGGACAAGGAGATGCCCAGCGTGCAAAACGAACACCTCACACCTGTACTAAATAGCCAATGAAAAGGCATTGCCTCGTGTTGCGCGCGCATACCAGGTAAAAATAGATAGGTCTATTTTTGATACTCAAAATTTTACCCGATTTATTTTTGACATTTGTCGTTACTTTGCCTCATCTCTATTCTTCAAATCTAGGACAGCTAATTGACCTATCTTTTTTTTACCTTGACTGCGCGCGCAACTCGTGGGTTGCAGGTGAGCGTCCAATGAGAAGCGAGTTTGTTACAGACTTGCGGCGTCATATTCCTATTCAGCGGTCAGTTCAGAATTAATCGTTCCTTCTTTCTTTTTAACGTGTAATTTGACAAAGAGCAAACTAATACTTTACGTATTACTTCTGAACTCACCGCAATGTCGTTTAAGAATATGTTAGATTATACTTGACATATTCCTTTGCAATTTCATTGTGCGATATTGCCGGATGGAACATTTATCAAAATGAAAATGCAAACGATGTTAACATACACTTTAAAGTTCTTCTTTTGTCTGATTTAAGGCGTTGTAAAACACTTGACACTATATCACTTCCTTAATGTTATAATGTTCGATTTGTATTGTCTACATTTTGTTATGCAACAATACAGTCTCGCTACACTGCAACCCACTAGTTGCGCGCGCATGTCATCTTTCATTATTTTCTAACTTGTATTTATTACAAATAAGCTCTCTTTTTCTATTTATGCGAGACAGGTCAATTAACTTTATGTGCTGCTTCTTTCTTTTACGATTTGGTTGTTCCGAGAGAAGGGTCTCTTGAAGAATTTAATTTTTGTCTTCGCCCTAAGGGGATTTTGAACCTAATTTTCTCACTAATTGAAGTTATGGTACATTGAGTTGCCTTACGTTGCGTGACGTTTTCGTAAACTGCCATAATTTAGCCGATCATTTCGGATTTTTAAAAACCATTTCGGTGAGTTTTGCTTTTCATGTTTTTTCCCACAAGAGATTCTGTCCTAGAGACCATCGAATTCTATCCAGGATCTCGAATTCCGACTAATTCAGCGGTTTTGGTGGCAACTAAAACCCTATTCCAACAGGTGAGACATAATCTAATAACCTTAAATTTTCTTTGCAAACTCGAGTCACATTTTCTTTTCTATTAAGGCTTTATCTGATTTTGCCTAATTTGATTAATTATTATCATAGATACATGTTAGTCTAGGAGGCAGTGACGATTTCCGGTAATTTTTTTCCCAGTCAGAAAACATGGATAGAATTGTAGGGTTAGTAATTCTAAGCAAAATTCATATATTTTTAGGAGGGGTTTCCGATATTTGAGAAGCAAAATGCGTTAAACCTTAGGATTGCACGGTCTTTTTTTTCCAGTGATAAAAATAGCTCTACTGATGAGAGGTATACTGAAGTTACGTAAAAAAATAGTCCGGCCAATATGTGAGTATGGATGATACGTCTGGCAAGTGAAAAATTGAAGATCCGAAAAATTTCAGCTAGACTCACTTTCCACTATCTGGGATAAGCCAAATTGCTATTTTCATATACTTTAGGTTCTATTGTAGTAAATGTGAAATATTTATGACTGATGCGAAAATAAGTGTACCCACTTGTATTTCTCATTGATCTTGCGAACCCATCCGAAAATTTTAGCCAGACTCAAAAATGCTTATTTTGTATCACCAAGTGAATAAACTATTATTAAAGACTTATTAAGTTGCATTTTATAATTTCATTTTCTAATTCGGTCTATTCATATAGGTGCCTGGCTATGGCTAAAGCTCAGTTACGAATGCAGTACGGTATAAAAAAAAATCTCTTAGGGTTTTTACGCACTTATGGCTACAATATTAAACCTAACATACTAAGTTTAATTGTAAAACTATTTCAACCAAGCCTAAGCCTTCTAGTTGGACGGTTACACAATCCTTCCGGACTGTGAATTTGAACCTTGAGATTGGAGTTATCCCATCTTTATTTTATTATTTATTTACATTTTGCCCCTATTTTGTGGACCAAAGTGATCACCGCTGTATGTTTAGAGTGTAATTCCGTACTTGTAAGGACGGAAACCAGACAACAGTAATTATTATAATAGGAAATTCAGCTGGGCATAACCTCTTCTTCTTTAGTGTTTAATTCTGCGTTAGTGCGACAGCACTCTTACGCAATTTTGGGTGAGTCTACTCACTGCCATGTGTTGTGTTTTAAGATTTAAAGTCAACCCCCATTTTCTGAACCTTGTGTTTAAAAATTCCGAAAAAAAATATATGTTCTATGGTTATTGATATACCTACATACTTTAATCCATAATTTTTTTAAGCAAATTTGACTCGCCATTTTTGAGTTATATCGCAAAAACTGAAAAAAAAGTGGTTTTTCGGCATTTATTTCAAAACGAGTAGATGAAGTTTGCCGTTATTTTTATCTTGATTTACTATTGAAATTCTACGCGACATATATTTTTTTTCAAATTTTTTGAACTTGTAGTTTTCTCGCTACTGCAAAAATAGTTGGAAATACGCCTGTAGCTACACTGTTTAAATAAAATCCCACGGATGAACGTTCAAAATTATTTGTGTTGGTCTAAACTACAACCCTGTTTATGTAAAACAGAATAATACTTCGAATTTCCGCAAAAAAAAAGAAAAAACGTTCCATCACACAATTTAACCAAATGCAGATTTCTATTTTTTTTGACTATCAGGTAAGGGCACACTATAGGGGCGATAAAACTGACATCTCGCGTTGCTGTAATAAACTATAGGGCTGACTTTAAACCTTGAGTCAATTTTTGTTCAGGGAAAGGAAGGAGAGTGGGGAAAGGATAGGAAGGATGGGAAACGAGGAAAGGGGATTTCATTTACTAGAAGAGAAGTGGAGCTTTTAGATTTCTGAAAATAATTCTGTCAGGGTTAATACTATAGTTACCGTCAAATAAAGAATTAATTATGTCATTTGTATGGTTAGTTACTTTTTCAAGAAACCGCCTATGTTTCTCTACATGGTACTCCTGAATTGTATCAACGCTCAGATCCGTATGTAGGTCAGCATTGCGGACATACCACGGAGCGCCAACCATCCTACGGATTACCTTGTTTCGAAACACCTGCAGTTTCTTTTTATTTTGACGTGTTGTCTGAGAAAAAAACTGTTGCACCGTAAAGTAAAGACCTACTTTACTTTACGGTGCGATAACTTGTTTGTACAGTAATAGTTTGTTTTTTAGAGTTACTTTACTGTCTTGTTAAGTAATGGATAAAGCAATCCCACTAATATGTTGCATTTATTCAGTTTATGATAAATATGAGGGCATAACCTGTTTCAGGTGGTTGATTATTTATATCAACTTACTTTTAGGTCTGTTGACATCACTGTAAAGTAGGTAACCGCTCCAACAACTTTTTTTTTTTCTTTCTTATGTTTCTTTATTTTATATTTTCAATTTTTACATTATTTTTTTAATTCATTTGATTATTGAGCTACAATAACATTCTCAATTTTTACACTTAATTTAATCGTTCATGACTATAGCATTTATTTCTATATAATAGAGATTACCTACTGTATTGTATTTGTTTATTGACTCATGATTAAAAGGTCACTAACCTGATTAATTAATGACAGTTCCACAGTCATTTCTTGAATAGTACTAATCATTCTTTGATTAGTATTGTTGCTAATTTGATTGTTTAGCCCTTTTTTATTATTATTTTAATTTTCCTATGGTTTCTTTGTGGACTAAGTATAACCACAAAATTGGTAAATTGTCTTTATATTATTATTTTATAACCATTAAACAGAGTCTATAGCACTTGATTCATATTGACTTTTATTTGGTTTTATGCACTCAGCCGGATTCTAGTTTTTTTTTTAAATATTTTTTTTTTTTTAATTTGAATTGTAAGGTCCTGGAGAGTCCGACTTTCTCTAGAATTTTGAACTGTCCTGAGTCGGTGGCGCCCAAAGATAAACCCACTCCTACTATCCGAATTGTTTAATCCTGAGCTAGGGCTTAATTTGCACGCACATCAACTTCCAGTCCTGCAATCTCAAGTATCTTCATAGAATTATATATTTTTTTACCTCTTAATCACCGAAAAAGCGTGGCATATTGTTATTTATTAATGGAAAATGAAAGGATAGATAATGGAAGTTCATGATTTCAAGAGAATAATGACTGCATTCTAAAGGACACTCAATGTTGCCTTTTTCGATTTAACTCACACAGACCATTACATTGCAAACTAACCCAAACTAATCGGGTTATTATTGGTAAGTTTGATAATGTCCGATTAAAATTGCAAACTATTACAATGCAATACGAGCTAGTCGACGTTACTTTACGACAAATTGACGTATATGACGAATTGACCTTACGACGAATTGACGTATACGTTTAATCAACGCTATGATGAATTGACGTATACGACAGATTGACTCTACTACGGATTGTTTTACGACGAATAGGGAATTTTCATATTTCTCAAATTATTTTTTTTTAGATACTTCTAGTGATCAGTTATTACATAGTATTCTTTTTTCCCATTTTAATGTATACGTTGTCCAAAAAAAAAAAATTGAAATTGAAATAACTTTGGCGCGGAAACCCGAAATCTCAATATGACAGCGTTTGTGACGTTAAGATTTTGTAAACAACAAATAAGCAGAAAACAAACTCCTGCTGACACGGTGCTATTTTTGTGTTATTCAAGTGTGTTAAAATTTGCTTTTTGTGAAAATTGTCGCAATGGATGAAGAATATTGTAAAGGACTGCGTTTGTATTTTTTTTCATGTGCAAATTTCCTATTGACAGGTTTGTTTACAGAATCGTGACGTCAAAAAAGGTAGCCATTATGGAAGCATTGTTTTGCGGGAAATTTTTTATTTCAAATTTAGTATTACTTTCTGTGTAACAAGGGCGGTATCAGTTAAATAAAAACTGGTCTTATAAATATTATGCAGTATAAACTGTCGATTTAAAACAAATTTGGAAAATTTTAGTTCACTTGCAAGTTCCTTATTGACGGTGACCCGTCTGCACCGTCACTGCCACGTGAAACAGATTAGCAAGGTGCTAATTTTCTTCACCCAATTCATAAATGTGTAAGGCGTATTTCCATAGACCTACAAAATAAAATAACTACTTGTCACATAAGTTGCAAATGGATTGGTTATTATTTGGGCTACGAATCGTTCATTCCTGGTTTGTGTGGGTTTTTGCACCCAATTACAGTAATAGCCGAAAAATTGTCAGCGTCTCTGGAAAATTGTATTCTTTGGCGTTAACCGCTGTACCCACTATTCAACCCCTAAGCTTTACTGGCGTTATCGCCCGTCACAGATAAGGCTTTATAAGCCATAAAGAAGGTTTAACGGTGTTATTCCTGACAAAAAGTCAACTTGTTTTCGGTGAATATAGCAGTTTGGCTTGTTCAATGAATCCAATCTCCAATATTTAGCTGCCCCCGCCAACACACATCCACTCTATAGATTTAATGATCGCTTTAATTGCCCGGGAAAAATAAACCATTTCTTCATGTTATGTATAGGGTTGAATATACTGGTAGTTTTTGCGCGTCAATATTAAATAAAGGCAACATAGAGAAAATTAGCACGCAAGTCGTTGTTACCTCAATATAATAATTCTCACAACAAAAAGAATTTGTGTCAGTTTTTACGTTTCGTGAAGAAATTTCAATTACAGTAAAATTCTATGTGAACAAATACTTGATTGGGGTAAGCGAGTCAAATTTCTCATATTATGACTCTGATCTGCCATTTACTATTAGTATCGTCTGGGTCCAGAATGTATCCGATCTGATATAGGTATTTAATTTGACTTTCGCGAAGCAGCTTGGATTGTTCTATAAAGAATAAGCACTTATAGAACTTTTTTGCAATGAAGATTCTTGGTACACACACCAAAGCTTTTCAAATAAGTCTGGTTTCCTCGAATCCGCTTACCTGAGCGGGTCCGCTCCGCTCCGCACACCTGTGACTGCTCAGGTAAGCGGATTCGAGGAATTCAGACTTATTTGAATTGAAAAGCTCTGGTTGGATAAAATCGACAAATCCCGATGGTCGATGGACTGTCCGCTCTCCGTGACCGAATGTTCGAGGAAATCAGGCCTTTTAAAGTTAGAATGACGTTATTTCGAGTTGTAAGTCAGAATAACTTAATTCCGACTTGTCAGAATTCCGACTTACATCTTGGAATAACGTCATTCCGACATATAGGTCGGAATTCCGACATATCTCGGAGTTCTGACATATAGCCTGGGCTGAGACTCTGTAAAGAATAGAGATATTTTCTTTGTCTCTATTGACATCTCCTCTCTAAGGATTTCGACAAGAAAGAAGAAGACAAATGCCATAGCGATCAGGCGCGGCTCCTCTGTAAGGTCATTCGGTCAATGACCAACCAAAAAATCAAACAATAAATTAAACATCTTGAATGTAAGGTTTTAAATTAACCGATAATACGCTGAAAAGAATACAGAAATCCAATTATGTTTCGCACTAAACTGATCATATTGGGTACCTACCCGCCTTTAAAAATTTTAAAGTACTGGCCTGCTGCGCTCGGCCGTATTTAAAATTGGGCTTATAGCATTTGAATGATCATAGGCAAATGCCATAGGAATCAGAGCGAGAGATACTTAACGGGCGTGAATGAGTAAGATAAAGAGGCACATTTGCTCCCATATGTTCCATCACGTCGACGGCCGGCAGCGGCGGCAAGGTCCTCGATCGATCGATATAGGTATTTATAGAAATGGCACCAGAGCGCTCAGAATTCAAGGATTTAATTGTCTTTTTCAATCGCGTTTATTGAAGAAAGATGAAAAACAAAAGATTGGGTGTTGGGGTGTCCAGATTTTTCTTAAAACAATTATGAATTGTCATTGTGCACTCACTTGATTGTTTTTGTTTTCATTTCGATTATCGTTTGATTCTCAAAGATTTAATTTTTTGTTTAATCTCAGTCTTTAATCGTTTCACAAAAATGGGTTGCCTTGTTCAGGAAACCATTTCTTCAATTTCTATAATGGGGGATTAACTTTCAAAAAACGGCGCTGTCCCTCTAAATTTGACCCACCTGTAGAAAAACTCACGAGCCGCGCCTGTTAGTGATAAGGATTACGATCTCTATCCGTTACAGAGTTCCAGCCCTGGTTTCCTCGAATCTACTTACCTGAGCGTCTACAGGTTTGCGAAGCGGAGCAGACCTACTCAGGTAAGCGGATTCGAGAAAACCAGACTTATTTGAAAAGCACTGGGTTGGGTAAAATAGTAAAATCGCTACGGTCGACGGACTGTCCGCTCTCCGCGCCTGAATGTTCGAGGAAATCAGGCCTTGGGTTAGAATTCCGAGATGTAATTCAGAATTCCGACTTTTAAGTCGTAATTTTCTGCCGAAAAAAAAACAATGTTTTGATGCTTATCAATATCTTAATCGCTTGAGAATTTTTCCGCGCAGACCTAAGCTAACCCAAACTAATCCGTCCACCTAGTGCGTTTAGTCCTTGTAGGTTACCATTTTATTTTATTTTTTTAAATTAATTTAGTTTAATGTATAGCGTGCCTTGAGCGCACTTTGTTTTTCAATTAAAATAATTAACTATGAAACGATAATATTAAACTATCAAACCTTCAACGCGGCAGCCGCCATGCCGCATTTAAAACCGGTATCAACGCCTGTCAGCATATGTGTATACCTACCCACTAAAAAAGCTCACTGGTTTCCACACTCTGGTGTGTTAGTGTTTGTAAATGTTCTGTTTTGCATTTTTCCGTTTCCTATTTGCTTACCGCTACATGGAGCGCTAATCCTTTAGGACTTGTCAAATTATATCCGGCATCACATTTCTTATTAGGCCAGTGCACATTGTCTACTGCTACATGGAGCACTAGTCATATGAGAATTGTTAAATTATATCTGACGTCGCGTTTCCTATTAGACCAGCGCACATAAATTAAATAACTACGCTCATTTTGTGAACCATGCTGTTGCATGACTTTTGAAATTGGTTTGGTTTTCAATAATGATTAATAAATAACTTTTTTGTAGCAGCCAAATTCTTTCCAGCAGTAATAAAAAAACTTATGGGAAACTTTTTCATAGTTGCAGCCAAACACTTTGGCGTGGTAATAATAGGTATTTCTACTGTAACAGGAAAAAAATATTAGTGGCAGCAAAGAACTTTACTGTTAACAACCAAACAACCAAGGTAATTTTTGCTAAGTTAGTAAAGTGCGTTCAACTACTATAGAAAAGGATCATTTCGCAAACAGCCAACATTTCTGGTATGATCCCGAAAATCCATTAGTAAAGAATTTTTGGCTAGAGGATTTCTCAGTGCAGAATCAACAGGGATAATGAAACGAAACACAACGAGAAATATTACAAAATATTGCACCACTTGTAACCACTAATTAACCTTGAAAAATGACAACGATAATGAAATGGATTACAGTGCAATGGATGTCTGCAGTCGATCGCAGAGGGTGTTGCGCTGGTCTAATAGGAAACGCGACGTCAGATATAATTTAACAAGTCCTATATGATTAGCGATCCATGTAGCGGTAGACAATGTGCGCTGGCCTAATAGGAAACGCAATGTCAGATATAATTTTACAATTCCTAAAGGATTAGCTCTCCATGTAGCGGTAACCCAATAGGAAACGGAAAAATGCCTCCCGACTAGTCATAAATCGTAAAATGCGAATAGATGCCCCATGAGAATGGCAACACAAAAATTACCTCCTTTACATCAAGACATGGCGTCACTCTTGCCACGGAACGTGAAACAATCAAATATTTTCCTACAGTGTAAAATTATACTTTAGTGTGATAAAGGGTACGCCTTGTTCTAAATATAGGATAGACTTTTCCTTAAGAAAATTATTTGCGCTATTTTTTCATCTACAAAACATGCCAGATCGCGAATTCTTCCAACGGAATGGCGAAATGCCATGCACTCAAAACGCTACTTGCATCTATTGTACTATTGTATTTTCTACGATTTAGTTTAGTGGATCGCTTTTTCACTGCACAAGTCTAAAAAAGAGTCGAAAAATTGATCCAAATCATCTCTAGGTTACTGGCTGCGGTATCTTTCTGTTTGTGTTCATTCTTTCTAATACTCACCAGAAAAAAATAAAATAAATTAGTTTTTATTGGAAATATTTTTTGAAAAAAATCACCTATCTTAGATAAGATAGCAAAACTTAACTCAATTTCCTATGCCCCAAATAAATTTCCATAAAATTGTAATACGAAAGATTATTCACTTACTTTTTCTCATCCTCTTCTGTAACGGTTACCGCAATAAATTCAATCGGCTTATATTATATTAGTCTAAAGTATTTTGTCGAAAACGTATATTTGAAATGGAGCAAAAGAAAAATTGATTTCCTCTAATGCAATTTTTAAAGACAGCATTACTTTTTCTACTTTGAAAAAGTGCTTGTAACTCAATAACTTCGCTTGACGAAGGATTTTAGAAGTTCTATATAGATAGATTTCCGGCACGGTTTAGGAATGTAGAGATTTCTCCTATTGACGATTTTTCTTCCAATGCGAAAAGACAATTGAGATAGGTATAACTAGAAAACTTATTTTGTTCAATATCCGCAATGGGCGCATTGCACAAGCATGACAAAAGAATTATCAATCAAGCATTATTTGCTGATGCTTTTAGATTTTGATTAATAAAACCAAATCAGTTTCGCGAATAAAAATTCAAAACGGAAGCTAATTCTAGCACAAACTCTCACTACAACAATCAAAAATAGCAAATTTAATAATAAATCGGGCTTCCATGAAAGTTACGGTTGTTAATATTGGACAGGACCGACACGGCCCCACCGTTTCGCATAATTGACAGAATCACACGAATGTGCTTTTAGTAGGAATTAACTATTTACGAAGCCGATGAATAAATTCGGCCTACGCCGGCCGCCATGGGACTTGAAGGTTTTCTCTGTATTTGTGTTTGAATATAATAACTGCAGCACTAGCTGAGACTGCTGAGAGCAAATGGATTTTAGAAATGTTGCATAATAGACTAAGAGCTGGCTACATGGAAGTGCCCGCATCAGGTACATGGCTAATTTATATTGAAAATAATAGTATCAGTGTAGGCGCATATAAATATGAATGTCTGCCATTGCAAAACTGGGGCGCGAAGGGGGGGTACGCAGTGAAATAGGTGAATTTTGGGTGGGAAAAAATTCATAAGGTACAGGGATTCTATTTACGGGAAAAGTTTGGTTTTATATATGAGAAAGTGTAAAAAAATTGGCAGACATTTTGCAAGGGGCTAACTCGCCGGCAGACCGCGCTAAAGAATGCAAAAATCAATTTAAAAAAAAATCATAAGGTACATGAATTCAAATTATTGTATTTTAAAGTTTAAACATTGAAAAAGCCATTTACAAAATGGCAGGCAAAAAAATGAGGGCTTAGGCCGTGGCAGACGACGTTAAAAAGTGCGCTGCACATCAACATTTTTAGTCACATTCGCAATCGGAATCCGATTCGGACGTGATATCTCCTTCGCTATCGCCATTTCTTCTTCATTTGATTCGCTTTCTGCATTAAGGCCTTCATCGCCTGTAACAAAGCACAAAGCAAAGTAATTTTTAGACATTTAATAGAAAAGAAAAGTTATATGTTCTGTGGAAAAATATATTACCTTCATTTGTTGCATTATCAATAATATCTTGTATTGTACTAGGCAGCTGTGGTCCGTCGACCATTTAAATTGATAATTTTCCTCTACTAATATCCATCCGCAATTTTCTGGTAGTAAATATGATGGAATTTTCTTATGAGCATTTTTCCATATTGTAGCAATATATTTGGTCCTCAATAAATGCTGCGTTAATTCAGCCTGGCTAGGAGGTAAAGTGGATGAGTCAAAATTCTGTAATTTTTTTTTCTGGAAAGGTTCATCCAAATCGTTGACCTTATAGGTTTTTCAAAATAAGGCGAATCGCGCATCATTTACGGAGCTCTTCAACGGAAAGTTGTACAAATTACAGATGAACTTTTCAAGAATCGGGAAAACAGCGATTTCATCACAGTCTTCATGTCCAATTTGATCGAATGCTTTTTGTAAGTCTTCATTTTTCTTTAAGATCTGTAAAGGACGTTGCTTTCCCTTACGAAATAATGCGGGATTAAAATCGCAGCCAGTTAGAGCATGAAATCCTGGCAGAGATTGAGACATTATCTCGCTTATAGTCGGGGGGTTAGTCGAATAATCTTGCAAATTGTGTTAAAAGCATGAAATTTGGTACAGATGATTTTTTTACAATTATAAGCGATTTGACCCGCATGACTCCCTTGTCGGACCCATAGGAGCAAGATGGCGACCATTTGCAAAATGGCGGCTATCAAGAGGATACAATTGGTAGATGTCAATCGATTTTAGCAAAATTGGGGTCGTTTTCGATTAATTTTTGTTCGGAAAATGTAAGAAAATATATAATTAAGTGATTGAAATTTGAATAATACCGGGTGTCCCAGCCGAGAGTGACCCATTTCAAGTGCTCATAACTTTTGAAACAAGTATGCTAGCCACCTGCGGTTTGCGCCATTCGACTTCTCTTGGCCTAAAGTTTTTTTTTTTTGGTTAGTTGCTCATTTTTTTTGATACTTATACCGGGCCGCAAATAAGCAGAATGTACCATTATATAGTCAATATTGCGATTTTCCCTGCTCTGATTGGTCGAGACCAAACACCGGTACGTTCTGCCAAAAGTGACTAAAACGCGGTACATTTTGCCATAGCATCTTCCGCAAAGCTCGGTCTGATCAAACGCAGGTACGTTTTGCCAAACTTCACCTAAACGTAGTGCATTATGGCATGACCAAATTTTAATGTAGGTATCCATAATACTTTTATAAAATAAGTAGATGTTTTTTTATTTTATGATGCGGTTCTGAAATCACGATCTAATATTAAATAGGATTATTCTTCGAGCTGTTCTAAAAAAAAATAATATATTCCGCAAATGCCTCTTTTACAAGATACAATAAGTTACAGGATACAATGTGTAAAAATTTGCAAAATTTATGTAATACCGAAAACACCATCAACAATCACATTTATTAAAAGCTCTTACGACTTACGTGAACCTCAATATCGGACTTTGCTTCTAAAAACCACCGTGTATATTTATAAAAATCTCATATAGCTCTATTTGTATACGCTAACAGCCATCCATCCCATTTTATTATATTTATAACATATCTTTATTACATATAGCATTACCTTGCATTTTTTGGGATTACACCTCAATGGAGATTTCCACCAGAAAGAAAAAAACAAAATCCATGGAGATGTAATCCCAAAAAGTGCAAGGTAATGCTAACAATTCACCACAAACATACAGACATTTATTATCTCTATTACATGTTTAATAATACCCTTACAATAATTGCAGAGCAGGTATAGGATTTTTATTAGGACACGTGAAAGGGTTGCTATTCTGTCTAAGGCATAATGCACCACGTTTAAGTGAAATTTGGCAAAACGTACCTGCGTTTGATCCTTAGGTTTGATTCGACCGAGCTTTGCGGAAGATGCCATGGCAAAATGTACCGTGCTTTAGTCACTTTTGGCAAAACGTACTAGTGTTTGGTCTCGACCAATCAGAGCAGGGATAATCGCACTTTTGACTATATAATGGTACATTCTGCTTATTTGCTACTGGGCCAGTAAAGAAAATGCAGTTTTTCAACATCGAAATTCTCCACTATTTTCAATGGAACACCCTGTATACTACAATGTCAAAGAAACGAGTCATGTTCAAGGTATCCATGTACCAATAAACATCGTCCTTGAAACTTATAGTTTCAGCTGTAAAAAATTTAAATCAAAATCCTGGGTATTTTTGCAAACGCATATGTATATGTTGGCCATTTTGCTCCACGCACTTATGGAGTCGGATCAGTGAATGGTTGAGGGAATTATGTAACATTTCCGTTTCAATGACATTACGAATGTTCCGCTTAAGATCTTCCAGGCTATTTGGCGAAGGATTATACTCTTCTTGATATAACCCCAGAGAAAAAAGTCTGGAACTTTCAAGTCAGGAGAGTAAGATTCCCATTCTATAGAACCACCTCTTCCTATATCCATCTTTCCCCAAATATCATATCTAGTGATTCTCTTGATATTAAAGAATAATGAAAAATGAGGTGGGGCACCATCCTGCTGAAAATAGATCTTATATAGGATACACACTCCAACATGTAGTTGCATGCGTTTGCAAAAATAAGTTCCAGGATTTCGATTTTAATTTTTTACGGCTAAAACTTTAAGCTTGAAGGACGATGTTTATTGGTGCATGGATACCTTGAACACGATTCTTATTTTGACGTTGTGATATACAGGGTGTCCCATTAGAAATAGTGGAGAATTTCCGTGTTGAAAAACAGCAGTGTTTTTACTCTCCCTGTACAAGTATCAGAAATCAGAAAAATTTGTAACTAACTTAAAAAAAAAACATTAGGCCAAGTGCAAACCGCAGGTAGCCGGCACACCTGGTTTAAAAATTATAAGGATTTGAAATGGTTCACTCTCGGCTGGGACCCCCTGTTTAATCGGATTTCAAATTTTTAGTACCTCTGTTTAGAAATGTTATCAACAGAATGTATTTTCACACCTACATTACTAGATACGTATAATGTACCGAGTGATCGGCCGGCGGCGGGATGAGGATTGGTGTGAGGTAGGGGTGCAGGAAGGATGTGGAATTTAGCAAACTAAAAATTAATTTTCTATAGATTAATTAAAAAAATATTTGTTCTACAAACGTCACTAAAAGTGTAATTTTTAACCGATGTTGCCAGTGTCTAAAATGCCATTTTATGACACTGGTGTTAAAAGTGATTATATTTTCTTCAAAGGGATAGAACACTCCGCCTTCGGCGTCGTTTCCCAAACTTCCCTTTTCACAAAATAAAATGTCACTTTTAGCACTTATATCATAAATAACTATTTTTTCTAATGAAATAGTTATTTTCCTAACAAGTGCGGAAAGTATAATTTCTCCGCAAATGTTAGGAACACAATTTTTCCTACGAGCAGACAATAAAAAATAAAAAAATATATAAATCTATGTTAGGCAATTAAAGGTCAACACGACGCGACGACGTGCGGAAAAAGAGCTTTTTCCGCACGCTCTTATGAAAACAGTTCTTACTACCTACATTTTTTTTTTACATAGTTTGAATATAACTATAGTTAATTCCTCAAAGAAATTGAAAGAATATTTTTTTCTGAGTTAAGATTATATTGTAATACAAAAAACATGTTCTGTTGTATTTTTTTGACCCAAAATTATTCGAAAACGACCCTAATTTTGATAAAATCGATTCACAATTAGAAATTATAATTTCTTGGTCCACCATTTTGCGAATGGGCGCCATCTTGCTCTTATGGGTCCGAAAAGGGGGTCATGCGGGTCAAATCTCTTATAATAATTGTAAAAAAATCATCTGTACGAAATTTCATGCTTTTATCACAATTTGCTAGATTCTGCCCATTTTTTTGATGAAGAATGAAATTAATTCGTGATTTTGCCAGTTGATGATTAAAAATTTCACAAGTGCCTCTTTGAAAAAGCTATTTCGGAGCTCATTGAGCTGAAAGTGTCTACCATTTCAGCCGCAGACCGTATAACAACTCTTGGCGTAAAATGCATTAGCCGAGTTGAAAACAGTATAGGTCAAAAAACGAATTCCTCTATGTTATAATTTTGTTAAAATCACCGTTTCTACATTTAAAATCGACAAAAAAACAAGCGCATCTTGAATCGCAAGTATCTAATTGAGGCATGCGGGTGACGTCACCACTATAAGCTGCTATATGCTGCTAAGAGTGGTGACGTCACTCGCAGGCCCTATCGACTCGGAAATTGGCGAACGTAAGCCTTATGAGGATGAGCAATTCTGTTAACTCACGATTCTTGGGAGACTCCCTCAAATCAAACCATTTGTCAATGTCTTGACTGATTAGAGTCATGGCGAACCAAGCCGATCCAATCAGAACAACAAACAAAAAAATGGCGTACAGGCTGGAGTATATCGTTATTCTTTTCTTTCATGCGCAGTCTAATAGGGAAAATTACTGAAATCAACTGAAGATTTCATAGAAAAAAGCAGAAAAATAGACATTGAGGCGGAAGACAGTAGATTTCATGGTGAAAACAGGAGTTCTCCTGTTAAAACAGGAGATCTGGTAACACTGATCTCATTGACCTTGTGCGGCATCACCTTATTCTGCGTCGCTTGCTCTATTATATATATATATATATATATATATATATATATATATATATATATATATATATATATATATATATATATATATATATATATATATATATATATATATATATATATATATATAAGAAAATATTTGGTTTGATTTTCTATGCTTTTCCATCCATAGACGCGTTTCGACCTATCAGGTCTCATCAGTATGGCTAGGAAAAGCAAAGAAAACCAAAACAAGTTTCGTGCCTGTAGGCTGAAATATATATATATATATATATATATATATATAAATATATATATATATATATATATATATATATATATATTATATATTATATTCCGCTCCCAAATATACCTATACAAATCTGGGACTGTGAGCATTTACCTTCACTTTTTACAAGTGAAGAAACCAAATACTGACTAATATTAATTAATCGTTTAAAATAAATTGATATACTTATAAACAGCCATAATATTAACATTCAAAAAAAAATCAAATTGTTTTTAAAATTCCCTAAAAATAAAAGTTATAAAATAATGAGTTTCATTGATATATTTTATAAATATCGATAATAATTCTTCTGCAGTAAAATATCAAGAATGTGATTAAAAATGTTGATGTGCAGCGCACTTTTTAACGTCGTCTGCCACGGCCTTAGCCCTCATTTTTTTGTCTGCCATTTTGTAAATGACTTTTTGAATGTTTAAACTTTAAAATACAATAATTGGAATTCATGTACCTTATGATCTTTTTTAAATTAATTTTTGCATTCTTTAGCGCGGTCTGCCGGCGAGTTAACCCCTCACAAAATGTCTGCCAATTTTTTTACACTTTCTCAAATATGAAACCAAACTTTTCCCGTAAATAGAATAATGTAAAATTCACCCCTTTCACTACGTACCCCCCCTTCGCGCCCCAGTTTTGCAATGGCAGACATTCATATTTATATTCGCCTACACTGATACTATTATTTTCAATATAAATTAGCCATGTACCTGATGCGGGCACTTTTTATGTAGCCAGCTCTCCTTCTATAACTTATGCCCCGGACTTCGGAGCGGCCTTTGCGAAATTGAAATGATGCTCGTAGTCAAGGGACCGCGCGAGAGAAAAGTCATATATTCGTATATTGACTACTGAGACAGTTAGCTAATGACAGACAGTGGCGTAGCTATCGTAGGGCAGTTCAGTAGGCGCACCGGGGCCCTAGTGGGTGATGAAGGGGTCCCGAAGCCATGCACAAAAATAAACCTTAAAAATGTGTCAGAGTCTGTGGACTTCTGCAATGCACACAGTTGAGGGCGTTATGCTAGTAGTAAGACAAACAGCACCACATCATCCAATCTATAGCATACAGTGTGAGTCGATTTTCGAGTTTGAGTCTCCTGTCGTGTCAGTACCTATCATTGTATTTTTCATGTTATTTGTTTCATTGAACCTATTGAAAATATAAATACTTATTATTCTACTTTGGGCCTCTGCAAGACACAATCGCCTAGCGAGCATTGTGGGCGCTTTAGCCTGGTCGATGTTGTTGACCTCAAACCCCTGTTCCTATTTTTATTACCACTTTCCACGACGCTCCCCGGTTGCCCTTCAACATCAATTATTGGACCCTGAGGTCGCTGGTGAATACCACGGATTGCGCGCACTAGGTCATTACACTGGCCTGTCTCGAGAATAAGGGTGAAATGCCCGGAGTCGGAGTTGAAGAGCGCGAAGCGCTTGTTTTGTGGGGAAAAAGCATAGAAAAATCCCACTTTTCATTAATTTTAGACTATAAAAAACAAAAATGTTGTGCCACTGGGGCGATTGGGTTCACTGGACGCGTCCTCACTAGCAATTGTGAGTTTCGGGTATATGCGCGTCAGCGCGGGTACGGATTAAATGGGTTCAACAGCCCTGCACCCTGACTAATCCTGAGACATGAGTCTCTAGGTAATGGTTTTGGTGCAGGTGGGGAGGTTTGTAAGGGATGTCAGAGAATGAGGGTTAGGAGGATTGGGTGCAAGAATTTACTGGGATTGGGACATGCATTTTTCAGCTAAACTGGGCAATTGTGCCTATATGATTGTTGGTCAGATTGGGGTGTCAGATGTTGGAGTTTTCCGAAGCACTAAGGGTAGAAATTAGACCTTGATGGGATTGCCAGAGTCTCCTGCTTCAGACTAAGGCAATTGGCGCCAGCGCCAAATTTTCTTGTCTAATTTTGTCTTGACGTTAAGATTTTAGCTGTGTATTGGATAGGGTTTTTGTTTGGGTGTATGATTAGCAGGATTGGGATGGGTAGGTGTTCATGGGGGTTCAAAATATGGTAAATTCTTGTATGGTGGACCGTAAACTATGGGGTTGTCTGGATCATATCTCGTTGCAGTTATTCTGCATAGAATTTTTCGCTGATTTCATCCAGGTAGTCAGAGATATAAGGAATGCATGCTTGAGCATGCATGTCCCTTATTCTAGGTCGGACTCCGACAGCACTCCTCTCAAGATGCGATTCTGAAAACGTTGGAGGCGGTTTCGCTGAGCTGTGGAGATTATGTTCCACACAGGGGCCCCATATGTTAGCATAGGTCTTACGACCTGTTTGTATATTATTTACTTATTACCTGGCGATAGGGGGGAGTTAGGGCCGAAAAGATTCCTAGGTATTTCGCCTTTGGGGACAGAGTGATAGGGATGTTTTTCACGATAAGTGAGGTGGGCATGGTGCTATTGGTATGTTTCTTGTGGAAACATATCAGTTCCGTTTTTCGTCTATTAACACCAAGCTTCCACTTATCGTAATAAGGTTGAAGGATTGCAAGGTGATGGGCTAGCTGAAATTTTGTTGCTTGTGTAAAAGGATTGAGCATAAACAGCGGTGTCATCTGCGTACAACGCCAGATTTGTATTCTGGAATTTTGGAATGTCCGCTGTGTACAGAGAGTACAGCAGCGGACTGAGTGTTGACACCTGCGGCACTCCGGCCTGAATTGGTTTGGAGTTTGAGCGGGAGTCGTCTTGTTTGATGCAGAAAGTGCGGCCGCTGATGAAAGACTGTATCAGGAACATGATATGCAATAAGAAATCGAATTGTGCGAGTACTTTGTAGATAAGGCCTGCACGCCAGACCCTATCGAAGGCGCGCTTCATATCCAGGAGCAGAAATCTCGTGTTCATGCGCCTGTTGAACGCTTGGAAGACGTCGCAGCAGATTTTGGCTGCAAGAAGTGTAGTGTTGTGACGGGGGCGGAATCCGAACTGCTCGTTTAAGAGAATTGAGAAGTTTTCGACCATCCCGTTGATTAACTTCTCCACGAGCTTGGCAAAGGAGTTTAGAAGGGAGATTGGGCGGTAAGAGGATGGGAGTGTAAGGTTTTTTCCGGGTTTGGGGGTCATTACCACTACAGCCTTTTCCCATTGAAAAGGAAAATGCTGTATTTTCAGGAGGGCGTTAGTTATTTCTACCAGTTGGACAATAACTTTACGCGGAAGATTTTTAAGGGCTCGATATGGGATGCCATCTAATCCGGGGGCCTTTTCGCTTGAGAGCCGGCGGATAACTCGTGTCATCTCACCAGGCGTGACAATGAGTTCTGCTAGCAAGTGCTAGGGGATTGGGTATTTCCGAATAGCAAGTGCTACCGCTGTACGCTCGATTTCCTCCTGTTCAGGGGAGTTGGGCGGGAGTCCGGAATGAATACTCTCCATGAATGAAGCCAGAGCTTCCGCCTTGTCTGGGGCAGAGTCGCAATCCCTGCCATTACTAGTAATAGTAGGGGTGCGCACAGGCTGCCGCCTCATTTTGGACTGAAGGCGCCACACAGAGTTGTCTTGAAAATGGAGGTTTTGGAGAGTTCCTATCCATCTACGGTTCCTGAGCTCGCTGATGCCATCTTCGATGGCTCCCTCGAGTTCCCGAACACGTTAGCGAACCTCGTCCCTTTGGAGGCGTTGCCACCTCCGCCGGGTGCGATTCTTCAGCGAGATGAGTTCAATGAGCTCACGTGAGAGCTCGCCTCGTGCTCGACGAACAATCACCCTCGCATATCCAGTACAACGCTCTACCAACTGAGCCACCGAGACCTGTTTCATTTCTACCTTGTCGATCAAGTATTTCATCAATTTTAAGTTGTATAGTGAAGATCAGTAGGAGCACCGGGGTTACCGTTAGTATGGGAGTAAGTTAGAAGGTGTAAGGGGAACACAATCACAATTAATGGTTGTTTGTTGCAAATTTGCAGTTCTGCAAATATGGTCGACTTGCATATGTGCTCTATTTGCAGGAACAAGCAGATTACAGAAAAAATCTGCAATTCTGTCATATTTATCGAAAAAAAGTGTTTGGGCGCTATTGATTTACCAGTTTTAAATGTCAAAGTTTTCAAAGAGATTGCAAGGACTTACGGGACCGTTTGACCACGCGCAAATCATTCTGCTTCTGTAATACGAAAAGTCAGACTTGCAGGTCCTGCATTTGTATCTTGGCAAGCAGAGCTTCTGTAATTCCGGGCCGTTTTTCATCAATTTTAAGTTGGTACTTGTGAAGACCAACGGCAACCTTCCATTTGGCCCTAATGGCCGGCGTGGGCTTTCCTCAGGAAGAAATTGCGACCCACGATGGCCATTAGGCCCGAATGAGAATACCTGCAAAAATTCCCAAACTTTAGATGTGAACTTTATTTTTCAATGGCAAATTAAGAAAAAAAAAAACAAAGAAAAAGTACCATAGCAGACGTCTGCTACCAGAATCGCACAGCACCTCTGAAGATGCTAGTCACGCGTGCTAGCGAAACGCAAGGAAGAAATTCCAACTTACGACGGCCATTAAGCCCGACTGGAAACACCTTATCAATCACGTCCTTGTTTGGCAGATTTTTATTAATTTTGGAATACAAACATCATAAACTTTCGGCAAATCTGTTATTTTCATTTATTCCAGCATTTTATGATCCGAAATTCTGGAAATTTATTGTTGGTGTGCTACTCTATGTGTTCATCCCTTTCTCATTTAAATCCATGACCAAAATTTGCATATTGTTGTCAACAAAATTGTTAATAATTTCACTATTAGAGTGCGTATTTTGCAACCAGAAATGCGTCAACCCATACTTCTATCTATTATTGTCATGAACATAAATTCATTATTGGTCTAAATTTGGAAGTTCGCAGGAATTTGTAATGGTCTGTGAATAAATTTTTATCTGAATGCCCCTCTTAAGGTTTTTCACGAGAATAAATTATCAGGATTGGGACGATCTGAATCGAGAAAGAGGCAGTGCATCGAAGCCCGTCCGGATTAAAAACATTACAGAGACAAGTACATCAAATATAGCCTAAATCAAGACAATCAGCATTGCAGAGAACCAGGACAACGCTGTGAGGAGAGGTTCATTATTCCCAAAAAAGCGATACGGTCGGGGATCCATAGCAGTGTGGACAGGAGTTTTCATAAATTGAAAAATGTTGGTTTTTTTTGAAGCAAATGTAATTGGTCAAAATCATACTGGAACCGTTTTTCAATTCATAGTTTTGCCATTGCAAGAGAACCTAATTTTATTAAGTGTTTTGCTTATCGTCTTGATTTAGGATTTATTTCATATTATTTTTTTTAGATACGTTTAGATTGTGAGCCTCCGCAACTTGGATTTCACTTGGTGAGCTATCTAAGATCTCGCTGAGTGGTAGCTGCAGAAATGGATCCATTGCAGTCATTAGTTTTCTGGAAACGCTACTATGCGCGACCAATAGTGCTTGAAGTAGAAATGAGAAAATTGGTTATCTGTAATCTCCTTTTGATGCTAACCCGTCTGCATCATACCGATTACCTGGTCCAGTTGATCTTGGGAGAGAATTAATCTAAGTTCCAACTTTGCAATGATCAAACTTCTATGGATCAAATAAATTTTTGAACTACGCACCGTCACTGACAGCATCTAGTGAGCATGATTTATCAATCATGTGGTAGAGGTTTGTTATTTAACTTAGATTCTTGCCTACACACCGATTTATGAGCACGTTCCGGATTTGGAAAAGGTTGAAGATAAAAATAAAAAAATAAAAAAATTAGAGAAATAACTAACCTTCGCCGTCTTCAGTATATGATAACTCAAATATACCAGAAGAAACCAGTATCGCATTTCAAATTTCAGGAAGAAAATATCAATGTTCATTTTGTTATGATATTCAATTAAATTTACCGAATTATAATACTTTGCTACTCCAGTGGATAGCTGAAGGCCTAGTTTCCTCGAACATTCGGTCGCGGAGAGCAGACAGTCCGTCAATCGCCGAGGATAGCGATTTCTGCCCGAAGCGGTTTACTAGAAATAGAAAATAGTTTCCTTGTGTCCGCGATCAGTGCGCGTGTGTATGTATTTTGATATTAAAAATGTTTCTGAGCGCTGTAGTTCAGTTGGGCGACTCCGCTGTAATCAAACTCGACAGATATGAACCGACAAGTCGCCACAGGTTTGAGGAGTGGAGCGGACCTGCTCAGGTAAGCGGATTCGAGGAAACCGCTCTGACTGGATGAAATTGTCAAATCGCGACCGAATGTTCGAGGAAACCAGAATCCGCTTACCTGGGCGGGTCCGCTCCGCTCCGCCAACCTGTGGCGACTTGTCGGTTCATATCTGTCGAGTTTGATTACACTGGAGTCGCCCAGCTGAACTACAGCGCTCAGAAACATTTTTAATATCAAAATACATACACACGCGCACATGTCGCGGACACAAGGAAAATATTTTCTATTTCTAGCAAACCACTTCGGACAGAAATCGCTATCCTTGGCGATCGACGGACTATCCGCTCTCAACGACCGAATGTCCGAGGAAACCTGGCCTTAAAACACGGAGCGGGTATTATAAAACTGCTTTGATAGTTAACTTGAAGTTAACTTTTTGAATTACATGTAATTCCAGAAGTTAACTTTAAGTTAACTCTCAAAGTAGTTTTATAATACCCGCCCGTAAAGTGCCATGGTGGATTCAACTTACCCACCACTAACATTTGCTATAATGGCCTTGGGGAATAACATATACCCACCGGGCCAAGAACTATATTTGGCTGTGGTACATCGCAGTTAACCACCGCCATCGCATGTATTTCTTATGGAAGTGTGTTTGTAAGTGTTTAAGCAACAACATTTCCCTATAGTTGGCCTATTGATTGGTGGATGTATGTGACCCACCAAGGCCAATTTTTACAAAATAAAACCCCAAATATACTATATTTGTGGCCCCAGGGACTCGAAAAAACGCTTTCATGGTGGCACTTTACGTGTTAAATAGTGGGGCTCTTCACCAGAAACTTTTTTCAGAATTTATTAATCGGATAAGAGAAATGATGTCACAAATAGTACTTTTAATGATTTTGACTCGTATGTCGGTCAATTTACAACGAAAAAAAAAGAGACACTGAATCTCGACCGAAAAACCCCATCCTTCGAAGCACAAGAAACACTCCAATAAAATTTGGAAGAACGGTGACCGCTAATGCGTTACTAAAAGGCCCCTTTTCTCTCCCACCGCAACTGCCCAGATATAAATACACCTTGCGATCGGAAGTCGGAAGCGTGACAGTCTTCATCCAGAGTTGAAAATGGGATCACGGATCAACTCTGAAGAAGTTAAGTACCTATTCTTGCTAGTAGAACGTCAGAAATAACGACGAGGATTAAGCTCAAAGAAAAGTGACTTCAGGCAGGATAATAAAAATAGTTGGTAATAATATGGAAAATGTAGGAAAATACAACCACCTAAATATCATGTATAAAAGTTAAATAACTACTAATAATAAAGGTAGGTACCTACATAGAGCTCTCTGCAGGGTAGCGAGCTATACCTGGATGAATAATAGAGCATTATCTACCTATATAAGCGAGAAACCGGTAAAATAAAAACTTCGAGCTTCATTTATTATTCAATACGATATACGATGCTGTGCTGGGAACGAGAAAAACTGAATTCTAAATTTTCCAAGGAATCCCGTTTTACGAGCCTTTGTTGTACAATACGTGGCGTTATATGGCGACGTTCGCCCGTGATTTTAATATACCCAAGGTGAGCTAGAGGCTTCCTCTCTACGGGCCGATGTTCCATCAAAATGACATTGCCAGAGATTAAATAGTTTTTTTTTTATGGAAACTATTGAAAACTGATGGTCAACGTGGCCTGAAGTGGCATTTGGGTATTAATGGCATATTCTACTAACCCGTGACACTTTTGAATTATGAACTCGAATATCTTGATAGGCGAGGCATAGTTGGTTGTTTAAGTGAACTTAATGTTTCACCATCTCCAGAAGTATCCGGTTGGAATCTGAAAGAAAATCAGTGGTGCTTAAATGAACAACAGCATGGGTAATATGACAAGCTGTTAGACAACTTGTGAAAAGTTGCTGAAAAGGATCATTTCATATTTTAAACGCAAATTTTCCTCACATACATGTTTGCAGTCTTAAAAACTCAACAATATTAGCTAGTTATTGAGAACACCCTTTATGTAAGTTTAGGAAGAATATTGTGAATAAATACGCATATTAAATAATAAGTATATCACTTAGCTGTCTTATTGTAATTATGATAATTGAGTGGATTACCACAACACAACCTTGTACCTATATTTTGTCTAGAATAACAGTACTATAGCGCAGGTTATACACAGGTATAGGAAAGATAATTTAGATCTGAAACTCCTTGTTAATATGTTCCAAAATTTCATAATATTATTAGAATTTATTTGAATGACCCTGTGTATTTTTTGTCCGTCATGATATTTTTTTTGTTGGGTCTGTATGCTAAGTTGTACTTATATACCTGTAGTTTCTTCCGGTAGTTCCAAACGGCATTCTTTGTTCATTGAACGCCGTATCTTTCTATGATGTGGGTTCCGGACTACAACCTGCACGGGTGAGGTTATTGAAGCTAAGTGAGGTTGTGAGGTTATTAGACGTCACGGGTCTATAAATAGCGCGTAGTACTAAATTAGGAGTAAGCCAGTCAGTTCAAACAAGAGTGTTATTGTAGTCAGTAATACCGTTGATTGAGAAAGTAGAGGAAGATGCCTAACCTCTATAGAAATAATCGAGGCTTGCGACAAAAATTATTCCCATCTTTCTCAAATGAATGCAGATACCATCTCCCGTCTTTTTTCGGCGACGGTTGTTGTCGGAAAACACATCATTGATTGGTGCTGCCACCAACAAATGTATACTAGCGGATATATCTCACACCTAATCCTGTACCGACGCATGCGCAAAAACCTTGATCGTAATTCCGCCCGCGAATTCATATTCAAATGTTAGTTGTTTTGTGGGAAACGTGGATTGGATGATTCAGTATCAATAATCTGTCTACCTTTATAATAGAAAATTGACCTGTACAGTATCTAACAATCTATAAAGTCCATATGATATATTCTAAAGTTTAGAATATATCAAACGTTGTGGTCTACTATTTTCAAAACAAAACAAGAAAACCTCATTGATAAATTTATTATTTTTAACGTCTTCATATGGGTACGAACATTAAATATAGGGTAGGTAATTAATATCGTAAAAAACCTGAAGTTTAATTATTTATAATACTTTATTGAAGAAGTATACACATCGTAAGGTACTTTAATTTACAATAATAAACTAAATTTGGCATGGCATATACACAAAACTCTCTTCTCTTTTCTGCTGAACAAAAAAAGGTCACTACAGTAAAAACCAAAGTAATAACCGAAGTAAAAACATACTTTAATTATTTTTCCATGACGATGTTCAAAATAGTTATATCTTCATCAATTTGAGATGAGGTTCTTGATGCTTTTTCTTTTTTCTTCTTCTTCTTCTTCTTCTGTAATGAGGGAAGGTTCCTGCGACATTGCTGTGGTACTTTCCTATTGGCTGGATATTTATCTTTTGGAATTAAAACAGATTTTGACTTCTGTAAGGCGTCGACCCCTGCATTATATGTTGATAAATTTTTTGTAATATATAAAATTTGATCCAAATCTTGTGCTTCATTTAACTTTTCTGTGAGTTTATTAATTTCTCCCATGGCAAGGTTTTTGTTAGAGATAACAGCATCTTTTTGTTTATTACCAGCAGAAAGTTGAAATGAAATAACATCAAACTCATTATTATTATCATCATCATTTTCGGCATTACTCTCATTACAAAAATCTGGTTCTGCTTTTAAAAACATATTGCAAATAATATGGATATGCTTGCACGTATTAAATTGTATTTGATAGTCATGACATGTGCATGACATACCATGTAGGCACATGTTACACTCATTGCAAAAAAAATTGCACTTACAATTTTTACCTTTCTCTAATAGTTTAATAGAGTAATATTCCAGCAATGCTTGATTATCTTTATTATTTTTGGAGGACTCAATTTGCCACTGGCTATCTGGGATTTCTTCAAAAACTTGTACAGGACCAGTATTCAATACTTCAACAGCTACTTTGTGTCTTTTCCTCAAAGTGTTCAACTTGTATGGTATTTTGTTTCTTGACAAAGAGACCAACCTCTTCATAAATTTCATTCTCAAACATTCAATGACGTTACTAACACTTAAGAGGCGACTCTGACATTTTCCTTTAATTCTTGAATTATCTTTTATTTCCTGGTGCCACTTTTCAAGACTCATATTTGTATTGCGATGTAGGTCTTTTCTAAAGCAATGGGCCCATTCCTCCTTTCTCTTAACATAATATGTTGTAAAATATTTAAAGTATTTTGGGTATCACTATCTAACAATAAATAATCAAGAAATGATGACAATAACTTAGTAAATGTAGCTTCATCTAATTCATTGATAAGAGCATACAGTCTTTGTTTCACCTCTTTCTTTTTTTCATTCTGAGGAATTTTGGCCAAGTTATCAAAGAGACTTCTTTTTACATGCCAGTCGCATAGCAGTTTTCGTGGGAAACAATCATATACTTTTATAAAGGAATTGTAAAACACATTACAATCAGCTGTCATGAACACATTTTTGAAACAACTTTATTAACAATTCGAAATATAACAATTTTTGAATATTTTTTTTTGCATCTCAAATCAGTGCTTAAATAGCTCTGGCCTCGAGATTTAAATAACTTATATTAACAGTGTTATGTTGTCTAAGTGGTGATAGTTGATACTAACGTATAATATACTTTTGATTTTTTGATTTAACATACATTTTTTTTATAGCTTTTTTTTTTTTAATAAATATTAAGGTAACTTTTACATTTTCTAACAAAGAGTGGATAAGAATTAGCAAACCTTATGTCATCTCCCAATTTATTAAAACATTTGGAGGCAAGTTGGACAGGATTATTTAAACCTATGTTAGTTCTGCTCTGTGTCAGATATAAACTTGACTGCGACCTTGTATCATGATTATGAATTATGCTTATGGATTGAAAATTTGTATTTGATTTTTGTAGGTTATTAAGTATTTTATATACAAGTTTGCACTGCTCAAGTTCCAATATTTTTTCTAATTTAGGTACATTCAATTCTTGATATAAATCATTCGTAGGTGTAAGATACTCATAATTAAATAAAATTTTTAGGAATTTATTTTGCATAATTTGCATTTCACTGAAGCTGGTTTTCCCACAGGTTCCCCAAATGGGTAATAGATATCTCAGGTGTGACAAGAAAAATGCAGTATATATTTGTTTTTTTGTTTTTTGAGAAATATAACTTCTACATTTATAAATTATAGGTATCATAGGATTCACTTTATTTAATATTTTTTTAATATGTAATTGCCAATGTAGATGTTCGTCTACAATTAAACCTAAATATTTGAGAGATGATACTTTTTCTAGTTTAATATTATTAATTTTCAAATCAATATCACTTACTACTTTATTTTTTTGTGTGAGAATTATAAAATTAGTTTTATCGATGTTTACTTTTAATTTGTTAGAGTACAGCCACCTGAGATATTTATCTAGATCCTCATTAATTAGAATTTCCAATTCTTTTTCATTCTCACCTGTATACACTAATAATGTATCATCGGCAAATGTATAATACTGGGCCTTGAGGCCAGCAATTTGCACACTTAGAACATATAATGAATAAAGCAGGGGCCCAAGGACGGAACCCTGTGGCACCCCATAATTGTTTTGTAGTGTCTCGCTACAACATTCACCCAATTTGACATACTGGCTTCGACTCTTAATGTAAGATTCCAGAATATTATAAAATTTACCGCCAAAGCCCATATAATGTAGTTTTTTCAAAAGAGTATCTATGCCGACTGTATCAAATGCCTTACGCAAATCGATGGAAACCACAACTACAATTTTTTTTTGGTCCATGGCTTTGGTCGAGAAATTTACAAAATCGAAGGTCGCAGACAACGTACTACTTTTCTGTATAAAACCATACTGGAACTGATCACTCAAAAAATTATTTTCTATGAATTGTGTCATTCTTTTTTTAATTACCTTCTCAAGAATTTTGGAGAGAACGCTAACGACAGAGATCGGTCTGTAGTTATTCATTAACTTTTTATCACCGCTCTTGAAGATGGGACACACTTTACTCGTTTTAAGCTCTCTTGGAAAAATTCCAGTAGTTAATGCCTGATTCACTAACGTTACAATGGGTTGAACTATAAAATCTTTAAGGTTAAGCAAATCCATAACCGATACCTCATCGTTACCAGGTGCCGAGTTTTTTTTCAGTTCCAATATAATTTCATTTATTTCCTCTCTATTTGTTAAATCTACATTAGAGATCACGATATCACAGTAAATTTCATCAAAAGTTGCATTTATACCCAACCTATTTATATCCCTACATACATCCTTAACTATAGATTCCCCTACTTCCACAAAATATTGATTTAAATAATTTACAATGTCCTTTTTTTCATAAATAATTCTACCATTCATATCTATACATTCAATATCAGTGGCTTCTGTTTGTTTACCAAAAAAATTGTTGATAAACTGCCACTGCTTTTTGGTATCAGTACCTGCTAATTCCCATTTTTTGCGAAAGTATAAATTTTTTGCAGATTTTATTAGATTATTGACCCGATTTTTATACTGTTTAAATTCAGCATCGAACCGAGGAACTTGTGGGTGTCTAATTTTTCTTTTGTACGCTTGATCCCGTAATTTAATCATGTCCAATATATTTTGATTAATCCATTCATTCCCCTTTTTAATTTTTAAAGTTTTAGATGTTATACAATTGTTCTTTGTCTCATTAACTAGAGTTATAAGTTTTTGAAACGTATCTATCTTTTTGTCTTTGATTTTATTACTGAATTGGTGAACAAATTGTTTATAATTAATTGCTTTTATATTGAATAATACTTTTGGTTTGAATTCCTTAACATTCCTCTGCTTGATACTGAATAATATGCGATTGTGATCCGAAAGTGGGTTATCTTCAATACTCAAAGATTCAACCACATTAGAATTTATGTCATTCAAGACATGATCAATTATGCTAATATTATTAATTGTTTCTCTTGTTGGATGATTTTCTGATATGACATTACAAATCTTAAACCCAAGCAAGCTTAGATGATTTTTATAATCTGTTGTTAGTTTACAACTCTGCAATAAATTGATATTGATATCTCCCACAATGATATGTTTTTTTGGATATTTCAACATAATATTTTCAATATCGCTAAAGAATGTTACATTACTACAGGAAGGCGGTTTATATATTGCACTTACTTTTAGATTTTGTTCACCTATGTTAACACATACCCAGTCTATGACTTGCCTATCTGATGATCTATCTATTTCTCTCACTTTGATATGAGATTTTACATAGATTGATACTCCGCCGCCTCTTCCATCTCTACACTTGTGTATAGCTGCATAATTTTCAATGCTGTACAAATGGCATTCTTCGTTGTTTAACCAAGTTTCGACTAATATTAGGACATCACAAGCGTTACTTATCACAAGACATTCCAGATTATGAATTTTATTCCTTACACTCTGAATATTCATATAGACAACTTTTATAGAATTTTTACGAGGCCATATCTCCTATTGATCTTGCAGGATATCTTCACTATCCACTAGAATTACCTTCGAATTTTCATTCTTCCGTAAAAAAATATTTCCATTGTCAATCCAGAGAAATTTAAAATTGTTTTCTTTCTTAAATGTTCTGGCTGCTGTATGCAACTTTATATTGTCTTTTGTTAGTTCGTGGTTGAGATATATTTTGGTGTTATCTTGAAAACCTAAGTTGCTACTTTCTATTTGAAGTCTCTTTTTTGATTTAATCATCTGTTTTTTGTCGTTGCCATCTTCAAATTCTATTTTTATTGGGCTGCTGTTCTTCTTCCCCAATCGATAGGCAGTGAAGCTTTTCTTTATTGGGGCACCCAAATATTGTCCCATTTGTTTAACGATATCCTGCAAATTTTCGTCTTCTTCAATTGGTATACCCTGAACCAATAAATTGTTCACTAGCTTGCTTTGCTCAGACTTGTTAAGCTGTTTTTTGACTTCTTTCAGTTCTTTTTGGACAATATCATTAATTTTCATTTGTTCTTCATACTTCCTTAGCAAACTCGCATATTTTTCTTCCATACCTTCTAACTTATCCATAATATCCTCCAGAGTAACATTTTTTTTTGTGCTTCCCCTTTTCTTTGTTATGCATGCATCACATGTCCACGGCGCCGGATCCTTGCTGACTCGTTGGTATGTTTTTTTTGGCATGGAAACACATTCCCTGTGCTTCCAGCCAAAGCATGTCTCGCACAATAAGGCGTCCTGGTTATCCTCTACAACTGATTTGCATGTACTACAGATTTCCTTAGACATCTCGCCAACCGACAACACTGCACAGTACCTACGCTTTACGATGAATACCGTCCGTGAATTGACCTTGTAATTCGGCAATATTAATTAATTTATTATTATTTACGTTCCTATCAGAACTAACTCAAATTAAAGCAAGGTAATTAAGTATTACTATGCACACATATACCAGGGCACTTGTTTCACCAATTAGTTGAATATTTTTTAACTTATTTAGCGTAATTTTTAGCACCGACTTTTCGACAACGTGTTCACTGCGTCGCTTCGCAGGAATCTCATGGTTGGTTTCAGAAACTCTTTGTTTTAACACAGTAAAAAAGTATTCATATACTTGTTCAGTTTGAGTTATAGACCACATAAATGCCACAGGAAATCCTTCATAATCATTATCCAAAACCATTAATGTACTTAGTTGAATATTATAACAATTGGTTCCATGAGTGGCATCTATCATTAAGATGGTATTGCCATATTTTTTTTAGCAACTCTTCTTGTGCTTTGTTGAAAAATATCAAGAAAAAATTGTTTTAAGGATAATAGCTTGTTCGTCTTCAACTCCATATGGCTTGTAACAAAGAATAGGGTTTTCTGAAGATTCCTAAAATATAGAAAAACATAATGTTGTTAGTAGTAAAGTAAAAACGCTGTAGCTATATACTTACTTGAAACTTTTTTACCAGAATATCTAAACTCTTTGCATCGTCACTATCAAAAATTTCTTCAAATTGAACGTTGTATGCCTTTTTTACTTTTTTGAGCGAACCATGACATAATGGCATTTGTGCTTATTTTCAAATAATGTTTTCCATTTCAAAAAATCTTCAGTGGTATTAAAGTCCATAAAAGCCTTTTCTATTTCTCTGTCATGTTGTTCTTCAACATGAGTAATAATCTGTGCACTTGAATAACTTTTATATGAACATAACGGGCAACTGTGATTCCCACCCCCATGAGGAAGTTTTGATTTTTTGCTATCATGAATGTTTTTCATGTGACGATTAATATTTTGTTTATTGCTACATTTTGTCCCACACAGCGAGCAAACAAATAAAATTGTCCTGAAAATAATTTATATTATAAATTCTAATTTTTAGCCAAATCAGAGACAGAGAAAATCTTGCCTAATACAAATTTCATCGAGAATAATACATATAGTCCAAGAAACGGAGATCTGAAAAGCGGGGTTACCTCAACATAATTAGAAGTTGAAATTTTTTTGGGGGATCGGTTCATTTTAATATGCTAAACAACATATTAAGTTTGCGACCTTGTACTTCCATAGGGTTTTCAGTTAGGGGTGGTTTTTAGGGGTAATTTGCGGTTTATGGAGAACGCTGCTCAAAGGGATGGTTCAATAGTAAAAAGTTTCAAATGAATGTTTTAGCTGAAGTTTTTTGCTATAAAAAACTCAGCGACAGCACCCCTCTATCTTCTATACTTTTTTTTCTGCAGCTTCTTGAATAGTAGCATGTTTTTGTTCAAGGTCACTGAATCAACGTTTTGCCATTTTACGCGCATTTGTTGCAGCAGCGGCCGAATGCATAATCCGATTTCAATTTTTCAAACACCACATTATTTCTAATGAAATGCACTCTCCAATGCTTTTTTGTTCGAATTTTTTGCTTGAAAATTAAGCGAGCACGGACTTGTCTAATGTGCGAGGAAGTTGTAAATTGCATCGAAAACTACCCCTTTCTTGCATTCACTCTAATTTCTAAACGGGGCCAAATATTTGGTGACAGTTTTCGACAATCGGCAGCCCATTTATTCCTCTCATAATGCCCCAGCGGATTTTTTTTTTCGTTAATCACTTAATGACTTATTGGCCTGAGAACGTCGCGCGGGATTTTTCAAAAAGTAAAAAATAATTAAAATTGTCGCATAGCGCAGAAATTTGGTACGGTGGCCTTATTTATTGTTCTTACGAATATACTGCAATTTTAATTGCTTCACATGATATAAAATTGCAGTATAATCATGAGAACAATAACTAAAGCCATCGTACCAAATTTCAGCGCTATGCGACAATTTTAATTTTTTTTTACTTTTTGAAAAATCGCGCGCGACGTTTTCAGGCCAATAAGTCATTAAGCGATTAACGAAAAAAAAAATCCGCTGGGGCATTATGGGAGGAATAAATTGGCTGCCGATTGTCGAAAACTGTCACCAAATATTTGGCCCGTTTAGAAATTGGAGTGAATGCAAGAAAGGGGTAGTTTTCGATGCAATTTACAACTTCCTCGCACATTAGACAAGTCCGTGCTCGCTTAATTTTCAAGCAAAAAATTCGAACAAAAAAGCATTGGATAGTGCATTTCATTAGAAATAATGTGGTGTTTGAAAAATTGAAATCGGATTATGCATTCGGCCGCTGCTGCAACAAATGCGCGCAAAATGGCAAAACGTTGATTCAGTGACCTTGAACAAAAACATGCTGCTATTCAAGACGCTGCAGAAAAAAAACTATAGAAGATAGAGGGGTGCTGTCGCTGAGTTTTTATAGCAAAAAGCTTCAGCTACAACATTAATTTGAAACTTTTTGCTATTGGACCATCTTTTTGAGCAGCGTTCTCCATAAACTGCAAATTAACCCTAAAAACCACCCCTAACTGAAAACCCTATGGAAGTACAAGGTCGCAAACTTAATATGTTATTAAGCACATGAAAATGAACCGATCCCCCCCAAAAAATGTTAACTTCTAATTATGTTCAGGTAAACTTCCTTTATTGCTTGGACTAATACCTATTTGTTAGAATCTGTGAATTATTATTATCGTCAATATCTTCAGCTTCGGAATCACTAGAATTATTCTTTTTTTTTTTAATCAATAATTATCATAGGTAATCAATAATTATCATCACAGACATAGAGACAAAAATTACCAAAAACACAATAAAAATACATAACATAACCTGATTTTATTTGACAGTAGACAGGGATTAGGTGTGAGATGTAGCCGCGAGTCAAATGTATGGCATTTTGTGTAAACAACGACCGATGGGCGAATGAGGGGGCATGAGAGGGATTGAGGGGTCTCAAAATATTTAAACAGAATGTAGAATCGTGTTCTTGTTGTTAAACAGCGTTGCCGAGTCTCAAGGAATTTCTCATCTTTCTGGGGAGAGTTAATCGATTTTATTGTTTGTATTTATTAGGTACCTACACACAAATACGTACAATTTAACTTTTGTTTTGAATTTTGGTATAGTACATAGTTTTGGCAAATTGAAAAAAAAAATTAAGACAATTAAATTCAAGAATTATCAATAGTAATAATATAACCAGTGCAATGGAAATTAAATTATCCATAATTTTTGGGAAATTGGCCTGAATGCATTTTAGTGCACGGGTGCCTTTTTCAGCTAAAAACGCATAAGTGAAAATTTGTCAAAAATTTTAAATACAAATATCAGGGTTGCGTTTAAAAATAGCACTCTGGGTGTGAGAGTGACCCTAGAGTAGCTCTAAACCGTTTATAAATTAAGAGGTGCTTATTCGGAGCGTTAAGCCTAGTACTCATAACTGCGAAATTCGCATTTTTTTGACATTGCGTCGACATTTTGATGTTCTATGCATGTATCAAACGTCAAATTGCCAATGTCAAAAAAGTGCGAATTTCGCAGTTATGAGTACTAGGCTTTACGCTGGAATCGTTCAGGAATCGAGAGATGACGTGCCAACAGTGTGCCCAAATAAGCCCACTCAGGGACTGGGTTGAAAAACGCCCCGAGGTTTTTACCGGGTTTGACGTTGACATTTAGGGCGGGTATTATAAAGCTACTTTGAAAGTTAACTTAAAGTTAACTTCTGGAATTACATGTAATTCAAAAAGTTAACTTCAAGTTAACTGTCAAAGCAGTTTTATAATACCCACCCTTAGTGCAACACCCCAATTACGTTCAGAAAAGGCGCACCCAGAGTGCACTCTAAGTGATGACGTCAGATCACTCTGACAAACAACTACTCTACCTTCACACTCTATTTCTAAACGCACTCCAGGGTGAGTCCGAAATAAGTGAGCATTTTGTTATGATAGATAGAGTACCAATAGGACAATCACTCTTTGCAAAGGTACATGTGTCCTCAAACGTCTCGTTAAAAAAATACAGGGTGTTGAGATTTTCGGAAAATTTAGACTAGATTCAAAATGCCTTTAGCGATTTTGTTCAAATTTTCAGAGAGTGTTTGCGATTTTTTCAAGCGTCTTTCTAAAAAATACGTTCCACTTTTTCAGGACCGGATCTAGAGCGACTCTTATTTTTTCAACAGAGTGGTGTATCAACAACACATTGATTTTTATTTTTTATCTCGTTACGTTTAACCTAGAACAAGAAAAACTCGGGAAACCTTTTTTGTGGGAAATTAGGCAATGAATCTCTTTGAGCACAATACCGAAGGCAAGGAACGATGACGTCACCCGCAGACCTCGATGGAATGCTTGTGATTCAAGCTGTGCTAGTCAGTTAATTTTTTCGTCGATTTCAAATGTAGAAAAGGTGATTTTCGGTCTGTTCTCTCAGAAGAAATTAAGCGTTCTTGATCCTCTATTATCCCAGAATTTGATGGTGACGGAGTATGACACAATTAACACATCACATATAACCCAGCATACTCGAGTATGCTTGATTATCCTAGCGAAAAATTGTCTATTGTTGCTATGTCGGTTTGTACCTAAGCTTGCAGCAAACTGCGCCCTGGAGCAAGGTCATAAACCGAACGCAAATCGAGTTGTCAATAAACTAGAAAAAAATTGCTTTTTTTGCTTTTGCTTCGATATTAATTTTGTTTTACTAATAAACGAGTAGGTAAATTAGTAATGGACCTAAAATAAAAGTTAAAAAATCGGGGAAAAAAAAAACGGAAACGCAACGCAAACCGATTTTTTTTTTTTTTCTAAATATTTTAGGTTATCGTTTTTCAAAAGTGACAACTAATTTCTCTGGTTTTCCATCCATCCATCCATCCATCCCAGGGAAAAGAGAGCGAACTCAGGGTACGGGCTCGATTGTAACCCGAACGCAAAAGAGAACACTCTGAGAGCTAAAACGCGTTCGGAGTTCACCGAGTGTAAAGCCGAACTCAGCCTAGCAATCGATGAAGTGCTTGCGGTACTAGTTGTATTCCTTTCACACCTAGGAGGAGCTCCAGAACAGCTCCGGGGCTTCACGCGCTTATTCCTTTCGAAAAGTGTTTGTCGTACCACGCATCTGTTCCCTGCTCGAGTGTTTCAAACTCTTGAAAGGATTACAACTATTGTGCTACAGTGTTGCCGTTTCGCATTCACATAGCAGACATGCATTTACAGAAATCTTTTTGACATTTTAAAAATTTAATTCATGTTTAGGAAAAGAGATGGATGACGCGAGCGCTCCTAACGACGAAAACATTTATTGGTCTTTTTATTTTCCATAAGGTTAGGCATCTTCCCCTACTTCCTCAATCAACGGTAATACCAAAGTAGTACGAGATTGGTTGTGCGCGTTTCGATAAGTCAATTATTACAATCATAGTCTAATAATACCAGGACAAGATATGAGATTAAATTTTTAAACAGAATATTCCGCCCCTATCTAAATACTGATTTCGTATCCGATATATGGTTTCTTGTTTACTAAATAAACTTGGCTCTGCATTTTTACCCTGCATGATTTAGGGCGGCATCGAATTAGGCAACAGGTTGAAGAGGAGCGTGCTTTTGGATTCCGGTGCGTAAATGATTTTTTGCTATAGATAAATGGACGATTCCTGCTTAATACTCTACCACTGCCGACTACATAATAGGACGGTACGGTATGCGGAAGAAAATATATCACTTAACGGCATTAGAAAGCAGTAAAAAACAAACAAGACTAGTAATCTCATGAGTATTATAAATTAGAGTAATACTTCCTAACTTCTAAATTGATTTTTTTATAAGCCAAAAAGCTCCAGCGGTATAAACTCGAAACTTAAGCTGTCAGATGTTTTTGAAAAGCCCCTTCTCATCATGGTAACTTTTGATGTCTATCGAAACCACACCAGGCAATCATTAAAGTAATTGATGCTGAGGCAAAGGACAGTCTCTGGCTATATACACAGTATAAACAGACCAGACCCGGTTGCCTTTATATCGCTCCGAATACGAACTTAGTTTGGCTGCATAGCCTGGGAGATCTAATTGAGTGACGGGCTTTACGGTTTTCATTTATATAATTCGATACGTAAATTCGTTTAGAAAACTAAATGTTTTTAGTCACAATGAGCTCCTCTGCTCACCTTTATTCCACTTTGGATGGAGTAAAATTTAATTCAAACCCAAACTAGTTTGAAAAGTAGACAAAAACTTTATGATTTGAGCTGCGGCAGCCGACAGTCATAGATTAGATCAAGTTATTTTTACCACTTTGCCCGGCCCGCGGACATTTGAATTTAAAAAAAAAAAACGCACTGGCTGTGTATTTAAGAAAATTTTCGAGCACCGTAATTTGAAATTTGATTTCTAAATTTTCGACCACAACTAGAACGGAAATTATTATAAGATAGAAAAAGTTTCATGAAATTTCCTATATCACTGATTAGACTGATAGAATTTTCTAAAGAGAGAAAATTCTCTGGAGTCAACTCTTCTACCCAGTTCAATACCTCCTCCAGCGAGAGTTGGGAGAAAAATATCTGCCGGCTTGTGTAAATCTATAGCGGAGCATCTCCCTATACTTGTTTGTTCTGGATTCGACTAAAACTATCACCGATCTGATCTAACATTCCATTTATCAAACACTGAAAATGGTTAACGCTAAAACGAGTGTTTATCCGCTCTTGAATGTGAAAATGCACGCGATGTTTAGTTTCTAATGACTTTTTTTTATCGGTATATCTTATCTAACCGATCGCGTTTGGTTAGACATGTATTATTTATTGTTTGGCGACAATTATTTCCTTATTTGTTGTCGCTATTATTTGAAACCTAACAAAGCCGGAAAATAAGTTTTGTCCGGCACAATTTAATCATGATGAATTTTAAGTGATATAGAATACACTAGAACGTTGGTTAATCAAATAAAACTGCATATTAAATTTGTTAGGCAAAAATATTAACCCCAAAAGGGAAATAGAAATTGGTCGAATATGATGAGTTCATTTGCTTGATAATATTGATAAATATTAAAATATGTTAGAATTAAATTCCTAATATGGCATATACGCATTACGCATACAATATTGTGACGAATATTCTCATCAAAAGCCTGCGGTACTTATTCAAGCCCTTTCGGTTTATTATGTATATCCTATTCGCAATCCGTAGTCCAAAGGTAAAGGTAAATTTATCACCTTTCCCTATTAAATATTACTGAAAGGTGATACATTTTACCTTAACCTTTGGACATCGGATTGTGAATAGATAATAGGTAGCCAATTATGATAATGCAAATTCAGTGTAGGTATAGAGGATCAGACTATGAGATGGTATCATCTAAATAAGGCAATTATAATTTACAAAATTTAACAGAAATACAATAATTTTGTAAAAAAATATCTACTTACCAGAAAAACTTTGTAACACTTACTTTATGAAACACAAAATATAGTGGGATAATTAAGAGTGCACTTCTCGATGCTGAAAAAATAGGTATTTCGCGTTTGCGACTATGCTATTTTTATAAAAACAGTTGCATCTAGGGAATTCTAACAAAAACTGTTTTCAAGAATATACTTTTGTGCTTGCTTGACCAGTAATTTTTTTTTTTTTGATTTTTCTCATTTTTTGAAAAAAAAAATTCATAAAATGAGAAAAATCAAAAAAAATTTACTGGTCAAACACGCACATAAACATATCCTTGAAAAAAGTTATCGGTTAAAATTTCCAAAAGCCACTGTTTTTATTAAAATAGCAAAGGCGCACTCGCGATTTTCAGCATCGAGAAGCGCACTCTTAATATACGTCGGTGTCCATGGTGACATTATGACACATTTAGCATTTTCATTTCATTTGAATGTCATTAGGTCCTTCATAATAGCACTAGTGCTCTTAAAAATTCATAAAAACACCCAAATTATAAAATAAAGAATATAAAAAAAGAAGTTAGTTACCAGTATAACCTTTTCATCGAATGGACTCCAATAATATTGAAGCTGCCAAAGTCAAAATTCCAATAATCAATAAGCGCGTTCGCCGACGAGTACGGGCACCTGTGAAAGTTTGAATTTTCATTTGAAAAGTTTTGGCTATTTCAAGGCAAATCAAATCTATTTAGACCTCCGTAGATTAAATTTTGAATGATACACGTTCGATATGAAATTTCTTAATGAAACATTGTGGTGGAAGCTTACTGTCCTATCAGCTGATTGATTTAAATCCAATTATGACGTCACAGTTCACGCTATGACTGGCTCCAGAAAACACATTGTCATCCCAAAGTTGAGCTGGGAAATATTAACCTCCTCCAGCTCGTTTCATTTAATTTCCACTTCCCTCTCTAAGTTAACTGAGGCTGGAGACTGGGTCAGGGGTGAAGCTTTACGTTATCACGTGATCACGTGTCATTAATACGCATCTGGATTCATACGCAGCTAGGTAGGTACATGAATTTGCATAGGTTTCAAAGTAAGTGATACTTATAATTATTGCCTATACAGAGTGTACCTATTCTATATTATTGACATCGTGCCTAAGCTACATATTTATTCCAAATATCATATTATTCTTTCCAGTGGTGATTTAATATTTATTTTAATTAGCTGCATTTTCGCTAATCGAATTTGTCATTGTTTATACATAATATGATTCAACTTTCCCGTTACCAACTCCTACCCTTCTGGTGGTTTTTGGAAGTATTATAATTTTTTTTTATCAATATTCTCTTTTGAAACTCAAAGGCGAACCGTTATTCTCAAAATTTTGAAAATGCCCTGGTAGTTGGACATATTTCACATGCGCCTAAAGCAGTTTTAGGAATTTTTCATCAACATAAAAATAACCCTAAGTTTTTTGAGCTCTAGATTTACTTTCAGTTAATTTTGTCTCGTTCAACAGACTCCAATCCAAGAAGTTTAAAATCACTGTAAAAATTGAAAATGGATTTATTTATTATCCATGGTTGGAGAAAGTACTAAATAATGAGAATTTCATACATCTGTCAAAACTGGTATTCCAACATTGAATTGACATGTTTTGATTGTTGATTTGAACCAATCAGATTGTAATTACGCGATAATTTGCACTAGTGCAAATTAGCAGATAATTGCATACTAACTGGTGCGAAAACTGGTGTTTTGACATTTTTTGACAAAAAAATTAAATTTTTGATTTATGAAATTCTCTCATTAAATACAACTCGTGCAATGGAAATATATTTATAATTTTCGACAAATTTGCACTCATGCGTTTTTAACTGAAAAAGGCACTCGTGCACTACGTGCACTCGTGCTCTTTTTCAACTAAAAATACATTCGGGCAAATTTCCCAAAAATTATCAATAATTTCCATTGCACTAGTTATATTACTATTGATAATTTTTACTTAAAGGACCCCGCACACCTCTTATGGGATCTGGGAATTCCGCCAAATTTAACCAAATTTTAGTATGCAATAGATTCCACATTTCTGATCAATAGCTACCATGGGCACAACTTAATCCTATGACTAGTTTTTGAGATACAGGTAGTTTAATGTTCAAGAAATGTATGTACAGGGTGGCCCGTTTAAGAGGGGCCTATACCTTATCTCGAAATTAACAAGGGCTGTAGAAAAACTTTAAATACAAAAGTTGTTTCTAATAAAGTTATCTACAATTTTTTTGAATTCTTCTTGTTGTCACTCTACTATATACAGGGTGGACAAATAAAATTTCACATTTTTAAATGAAACACCCTATGTTCTAATGGACTTTTACATAGCCCTTTGAAAGACAAATCCAACAATATACTGCTCATGTACCTACCTGCGATATACCGTTTCGAACTTATTAGCGATTATATTCAGGATTTGGGGTAATTTTCAACAGTCATTGTTACGTTACTCATAAACTTTTAATTTGTTTTTTTGCATGATATTTTTTATAAAATAATGCTCTTCCTCAGACTATATTCAAATTTGAAATATTTGTTTCAAAAATGCGGTGTTGCCACGTTTCGCGAAATGTTACACTTTTAATTTTTTTTAAATGGGACCTCTTGTAAATTTTCTAATTTTTGGATAGCCCTTCAAAAGGCAAATTCAACGATATACTGGAAATGGGTCTGTGATGCACCGTTTCGGCCTGATTGGCAATTATCTTCAGTTCTAGCACAATATTTCATCTGTCCATGTCGCCTGTGCTGGGACTCTGTAACGAGTAGAGATACTTTGTCTATCTTTATTGGATTTCGAAAAGACAGACGAAGACAGCAAATGCCATAGCGATAGGCATAACGATCTCTATCCGTTACAGAGGCCCAGCCCTGGATCCTTATTCTTGAAACAGGGGAGCAGCGTTCTCAGAACAATGAGGGTTCCATGTTCCGCCTTTCTCCATGATATGCAAATAATAATATAAATAATAACGAAGGACCACTCATTCTCCTGGGAACGCTGCTTCCCTGTTTTCAAGAATAAGGATCCACGCGACTTGGACAGAAGAAATATTGTGCTAAAACTGAAGATAATTGACAATCAGCCGAAACGGTGCATCACAGACCCATTTCTAGTATATCGTTGAATTCGCCTTTTGAAGGGCTATCCAAAAATTAGTAAATTTATAGGAGGTCCCGTTCAAAAAAAATTAAAACTGTAACATTTCGCGAAACGTGGCAACACCGCGTTTTTTAAACAAATATTTCAAATTTGAATATAGTCTAAGGAAGAGCATTATTTTATAAAAAATATCATGCAAAAAAAAAGTTTTAAAAGTTTATGAGTAACGTAACAATGACTGTTGAAAATTACCCCAAATCCTGAAGATAATCGTTAATAAGACTATGTAAAAGTTCATTAAAACATAGGGTGTTTCATTTAAAAAAGTGAAATTTGATTTGTCCACCTTATATATAGTAGAGTGACAACAAGAAGAATTCTAAAAAATTGTAGATAACTTTATTAGAAACAACTTTTGTATATTTTTTTTTTACAGCTCTTGTAGATTTCGAGATAAGGTATAGGCCCCTTCTAAACGGGCCACCCTGTACTCATTTTATACGCATTTACATCTACCTGTCACCTGAGCGTGAGGATACCTGTTCATCCTGGTATATTATTAGGTGACAGGTAGATGTAAATGCATATAAAATGAGTACATTTCTTGAACATTAAACTACCTATATTTCAAAAACTAGTCATATAATAGGATCAAGTTGGGCCAATGTTAAGTATTGATCAGAAAGGTCAAATTTATGTAATACTAGAATTTGGTTAAATTTGGCGGAAGTCTCAAATCCCATAAGAGGTGTGCGGGGTCCTTTACTTAAATTTATTGACAGCTGAGTTGTCAAGAAATCATCATTTTATTATACAGTGAACTCGTAAAGGTTGGAATCAAATCTATAAAATATACAGGGTGGATATTTTTAAAAAACCTCGGACACGTCAATTTTTGATTCTATTGGCCGTTTTTTTGATGATAATACCATATATACAGGGTGGCCCAAAAACAAGTTATGACAGCTAACTTTATTTTTTTAAATAAAAACACCAATTTTTTATTTCATTTTTAAATTCTACGTTAAATTCTGAACATATTTTATGTATCATGTGCTATACCTATCTTCAACTTTCGGTAATATTGACATTTGAAAATTGACTTTTTTACAACATTGACAGGCTGTAGAACCTAATGCCGGTTTTCCACCAAACGGACTGTTGTTTGTGTTTTAAAACATGTTTCAAAACAAAAACAAAACTGAAATAAACACAAAACTCTTGTTTCCATCAAGCGGACTACGTTTTGTTTTCTCGGGGAAACAAAACTCCAACTGTCTCAAAACACGCTAGTCTTGAAAATGTTTGGGAAAAGTTTGAGTTTGGGTTTGGTTTTTGTTTTGTCTGTTTGGTGGAAAACCGGCATAATAAACGGTTAATTTAAGAGCAAAACCGATCGTACATTCTTGTCTTAGTTTTCCATAAACTATCATTTGACACCAACTTTGAATTTAACCGGAGATTAAATTCAGCAAGATTTTTTGACCATGGATTAAATTCAAAGTTGGTGTTAAACGATAGTTTATGGAAAACTAAGACAAAAATGTATGCTCGGTTTTGCTCTAAAATTAACCGTTTAAGCTCTACAGCCTGTCAAAGTTGCAAAAAAGTCAATTTTCAACTGTCAATATTTCCGACAGTTGAAGATAGGTATAGGACATGATACATGAAGTAGGTTCAGAATTTAAGGTAGAATTTGAAAATGAAATAAAAAATTGGTGTTTTCATTTAAAACAATAAAGTTAGCTGTCATAACTTGTTTTTGAGTCACCCTGTATACATGGTATTATCATTAAAAAAACGGCCACTAAAATATCAAAAACTGACGTGTCCGAGGTTTTTTGAAAAATATCCATCCTGTATATTTTATAAATTTTATTCCAACCTTCACGGGCTCAGTGTATATTACTTTATCTACAAGCGTTTGGCTATGACGTTTTTACATAACCATTTTTCTAGTAGTATTAGTATTTGAGTTATGTCATGAGACTCATAACATAACTAGTGGTGTTATGGACTAGGTTATGAATTCATAACACAACTAGTGGTATTTTGGACAAGGCTATGGGTCCATAACGCAAATAGTTTTTGTGATTTGACAAATGTCATAGTTAAACCTGTAAAGGTAGAACGAAGGTAGACAGCTACTAATAAACGAAAACTGAAAAAAACATTTGTACATCACATGTGCGTTTAAACATGACGTCAAAACTCGTGTGATTAGAACGACTCGGTCTACGACCTCGTCGTTCTAAGCTTTCATACTCGTTATTGTAATCATGATCATAAATCCACTTGTAATATAAATAACCATCATCCAATACCTGCTAGTTATAAGTCATTATTTGTGCCAATTTAGACAGGTAAACTATCAAATAACCCACTAGTGGGTTATGCTTTATAACTCATTCTCCCATAACGTCAACGCAAAACGTCAGGGAATAAAAATTTAAAAATCCTGCTTGAAAGAAGACTCATTCCCAAAAAATACATGTTAGTTTTTTCAGTTCTTGTATGCTGCTCGTGTGTTATGATTTCTCAGTTGTTGGATAAAACATTGTATCCTACTTCTGTATTATCAGTGTTATGTCACTCGAGAATTCACTTCCAATTTAACAAACAAACACCTGTAATAATACTGGTAATGTCTGTCCAAAAAATTAATAGAATAGGTAACAGGTGTTGATATTAACGAATTTAGCGAAAGTTAGAACGATCGTAAATACCACACTGCGGCCCGACCTATTCTATTTAATTTTGGAATGAACATCAATTTGGCAACAGGGTGGATGCTTGAATATCCTCGAAAATGGCCTGGCAAAATAGTTATTTGGGTATCAAGAGCGCAAAATAAGCCATTGTCGATTGAGAGAGAAAGTTAATTTGAAATCAACAATGGCCTTTTGCAATAGATTGCCCACAATATTTTTTCACAACAATTTTTCATTCCCATTACCGACATGTAAGTAAATTCAAAAAACCTGCCTTTTTTCTCACCATTGCAGGTGCATTTCAACCTGCAATGGATCGGCTTTTTACTTTGGCGCTTGTATCCCATGACAGCAATCTACACGTCCATGGATGGTCCGGCAAAGAGAAAACACTTCTCAATCGGTTCTTAAGAATTGGTCCGTTACCATGATTAAAATAATTTGTTGTCTACTCGTAATCGACAATGGTCTTTTGCGCTCGTATTGCACACCCTATTTTTTTTCTACATTCAATGCTTTTCCGTTTAAATTTGAGTAAATATAATAGAAACAAATTAATTGTCAATGAATTCAAAAAAAATGGTTGTTCTACAAACGTCACTAAAAGTGTCATTTTTAACGAATGCTGTCAATGTCTAAAATGCCATTTTATGACACTGGTGTTAAAAGTGATTACTTTTAGCACTAGTGCTAAAAGTAACCACTTTTAGTGCGTTTGTAGAAAAAATAGTGTATAATATTCGTGCTAAAAGTGATTTTATTTTGTTCAAAGGGATGGAACACTCCGCCTTCGGCGTCGTGTCCCAAACTTCCCTTTTCACAAAATAAAATGTCACTTTTAGCACTTATATCATAAAAAACTATTATTTACAACCACATAAAGTCTGTTTTTTTTTTAAAGATAAAAGTCAAAATGACATTATGTTGGCAATACAATGTAAAATTGTCAATGCTTTCAAATTTTTTATGTAGAAAAGGCTTGTGTTGCCGACATAGCTACTACATTTTTGACTTGGGGAATTATCTTTAAAAAAAAATAGACTTCACGTAATGTTGACATTTTTGACTTTTCAAATGTTTGAAAGTGACACTTTTCTGAATTTTACTTTCCTCCCGGGTGGAAAGTGCTCACTTTCCACCCGGGTGGAAAGTAAGACCTATTTCCCAAAATGTCAACTACTACTATGTAACAAACAATGATAGAAATATTTTGTTTTGCTCTGGTTCTTTGTATAGAATTCGATTATAGCGGAGCTACAAAGTAAATTAACTCGGTGTCACTCAAAAATAGAAAACTTCACTGGGGGGGGGGGGGGGGCTAGGAGAGATTCTTGGGAGCTCTGTAGCTCATTCCAGGTAATGGAGCAAAACTCGCCGATCATGGATCAAAATAGACCAAAACTTGAAGAATAAAATGAGCAAAAACTTCGAAATTTTCACTAGAGCGGGGGGCTAGTGGTAATTTGCCCTTCCTCCCACCACTTAATAGGTCACATAGTCTATCCACTGTAGTGGAGTAAAAATTATAATTGGTGGAACAAAATGATGGGATATGTTTCGTTTAGAAAAATTCAGTGCAGGGGGCTAACTGCCAACTTAACTGACCCCTTTCAATAGAAGAAAAAAATAATAATTTCAGCAGTGGCGGTAATTTCAAACCTCTAGGATCCATGAATAGGAGTCGCTGTATCGCAAGACATAATCAACCGGAAAGATCTTAATATCGGAAATAAAGCTGACCTTTTTCGATGTTTTAATTTTTTTTAAGATTAATTTTATTAAAAAATATAAAAAAATCGAATTCATTGAGCCGATACTTTCTGAAAAGTGAATTCTCGAGTGACATAACACTGATAATACAGAAGTAGGATACAATGTTTTATCCAACAACTGAGAAATCATAACACACGAGCAGCATACAAGAACTGAAAAAACTAACATGTATTTTTTGGAATGAGTCTTCTTTCAAGCAGGATTTTTAAATTTTTATTCCCTGACGTTTTGCGTTGACGTTATGGGAGAATGAGTTATAAAGCATAACCCACTAGTGGGTTATTTGATAGTTTACCTGTCTAAATTGGCACAAATAATGACTTATAACTAGCAGGTATTGGATGATGGTTATTTATATTACAAGTGGATTTATGATCATGATTACAATAACGAGTATGAAAGCTTAGAACGACGAGGTCGTAGACCGAGTCCGTTCTAAGCTTTCATACTCGTTATTGTAATCATGATCATAAATCCACTTGTAATATAAATAAGCATCATCCAATACCTGCTAGTTATAAGTCATTATTTGTGCCAATTTAGACAGGTAAACTATCAAATAACCCACTAGTGGGTTATGCTTTATAACTCATTCTCCCATAACGTCAACGCAAAACGTCAGGGAATAAAAATTTAAAAATCCTGCTTGAAAGAAGACTCATTCCCAAAAAATACATGTTAGTTTTTTCAGTTCTTGTATGCTGCTCGTGTGTTATGATTTCTCAGTTGTTGGATAAAACATTGTATCCTACTTCTGTATTATCAGTGTTATGTCACTCGAGAATTCACTTTTCAGAAAGTATCGGCTCAATGAATTCGATTTTTTTATATTTTTTAATAAAATTAATCTTAAAAAAAATTAAAACATCGAAAAAGGTCAGCTTTATTTCCGATATTAAGATCTTTCCGGTTGATTATGTCTTGCGATACAGCGACTCCTATTCATGGATCCTAGAGGTTTGAAATTACGCCACTGCTGAAATTATTATTTTTTTCTTCTATTGAAAGGGGTCAGTTAAGTTGGCAGTTAGCCCCCTGCACTGAATTTTTCTAAACGAAACATATCCCATCATTTTGTTCCACCAATTATAATTTTTACTCCACTACAGTGGATAGACTATGTGACCTATTAAGTGGTGGGAGGAAGGGCAAATTACCACTAGCCCCCCGCTCTAGTGAAAATTTCGAAGTTTTTGCTCATTTTATTCTTCAAGTTTTGGTCTATTTTGATCCATGATCGGCGAGTTTTGCTCCATTACCTGGAATGAGCTACAGAGCTCCCAAGAATCTCTCCTAGCCCCCCCCACTCCCCCCCCAGTGAAGTTTTCTATTTTTGAGTGACACCGAGTTAATTTACTTGTAGCTCCGCTATAATCGAATTCTATACAAAGAACCAGAGCAAAACAAAATATTTCTATCATTGTTTGTTACATAGTAGTAGTTGACATTTTGGGAAATAGGTCTTACTTTCCACCCGGGTGGAAAGTGAGCACTTTCCACCCGGGAGGAAAGTAAAATTCAGAAAAGTGTCACTTTCAAACATTTGAAAAGTCAAAAATGTCAACATTACGTGAAGTCTATTTTTTTTTAAAGATAATTTCCCCAAGTCAAAAATGTAGTAGCTATGTCGGCAACACAAGCCTTTTCTACATAAAAATTTTGAAAGCATTGACAATTTTACATTGTATTGCCAACATAATGTCATTTTGACTTTTATCTTTAAAAAAAAAACAGACTTTATGTGGTTGTAAATAATAGTTTTTTATGATATAAGTGCTAAAAGTGACATTTTATTTTGTGAAAAGGGAAGTTTGGGACACGACGCCGAAGGCGGAGTGTTCCATCCCTTTGAACAAATAAAATCACTTTTAGCACGAATATTATACACTATTTTTCTACAAACGCACTAAAAGTGGTTACTTTTAGCACTAGTGCTAAAAGTAATCACTTTTAACACCAGTGTCATAAAATGGCATTTTAGACATTGACAGCATTCGTAAAAATGACACTTTTAGTGGACGTTTGTAGAACAACCATTTTTTTTGAATTCATTGACAATTAATTTGTTTCTATTATATTTACTCAAATTTAAACGGAAAAAGCATTGAATGTAGAAAAAAAATAGGGTGTGCAATACGAGCGCAAAAGACCATTGTCGATTACGAGTAGACAACAAATTATTTTAATCATGGTAACGGACCAATTCTTAAGAACCGATTGAGAAGTGTTTTCTCTTTGCGGACCATCCATGGACGTGTAGATTGCTGTCATGGGATACAAGCGCCAAGTAAAAAGCGATCCATTGCAGGTTGAAATGCACCTGCAATGGTGAGAAAAAAGGCAGGTTTTTGAATTTACTTACATGTCGGTAATGGGAATGAAAAATTGTTTGTGAAAAAATATTGTGGGCAATCTATTGCAAAAGGCCATTGTTGATTTCAAATTAACTTTCTCTCTCAATCGACAATGGCTTATTTTGCGCTCTTTGATACCCAAATAACTATTTTGCCAGGCCATTTTTCGAGGATATTCAAGCATCCACCCTGTTGCCAAATTGATGTTCATTCCAAATTAAATAGAATAGGTCGGGCCGCAGTGTGGTATTTACGATCGTTCTAACTTTCGCTAAATTCGTTAATATCAACACCTGTTACCTATTCTATTAATTTTTTGGACAGACATTACCAGTATTATTACAGGTGTTTGTTTGTTAAATTGGAAGCAATTAAATAAATTAACAGTGAATGAATATAGGTACGGAATAAGAAAGGGCATTTTTTTTATTTCGGTTTATCATCATTTCCAAAAGTCTAAGGTTACTGTCAATGTTCGATATTTTTTTACATGCTTTTGAAGGCTTTTTTGGAAGGATTTTTCATTTTTCTTCCGGATCAGTTTTAGCTAAACTTTTCGAATTCAACTAAAAATTATTGTCAGAATTTTGAACTTTTGCGTACTTTCAAATTTTTTCAATTGGAATGCCCTAAATTTGGTCCTATTCTTCTTGAAGAGCACAATTTTCCGATTCCAGAAATATATAGTTTGTCTATATTTGGTTGAGCCGTCTCCAACATATTTGGCTCTAAAAATTGTGAAAAAACTATTCTACTGACTTAGATTTTGTGAATCATTCTACCTGTAAAGGTGAAAGCTGCAGGTAAAATTTGCCGCACTTGGTTCCTCTGATACTAATCCAGGCAATAGAGATCCAGGTAATAGGCTTACTTTATGTTTTTTGGTTCGCTGAATCCAAATTTCTAACTTCCCACCGAAAATTCCCTCCGCAACCCCCCTAATTTTGAAAAAAAAAGACAAAATATCGTTTTTTTGGAGAAAAAAAAATCAGATTTTTTTAGTTCAAATTTGCAATGTAGACAAAATATGCAACAAAAAATATATATCGCCTAATAACCCACGCCGTTTAGGTTGGCTCTCCCTTCACCTTTTTATCTTTTGTTTTACTCAATTCCTCCCCCCTCCTTTAATTTTTCTTGTTTTTCAACACCTGGAAGTCCTTCAACCTTCAACCCCCAACTTCTCCTCACGTATTTCCAGGCAAGTTAAAAATTTGTTGTGAATGAAATTCTTTTCAATGCCTTCCGATAACGGAAGTTTGCAAATGATGCAATTTACCCTTTAACAGCTACACAGTGGTCTGCACGGTTATTTTTGAAATATGTGTTGTGAGAGGTGGGGGTTTATGTACCTTTCACTGGATCACTGTCCCACACATCAGTAGTGCGAGAAGTCAGTGGAGTGAGTAGTGATTTTTTATTTAATCCTGAAGATCGATACTGGTCTGATAGACCACAGCGAAGCGATTACTTAAATGTATCCAGATGACCCAAAATTCCAAGAATGGGCACAAAATCTTTTTGATGAACCAGATTTTGATGAATTTTAAGATAGCGAAGATGACTTAGATGGACTCAAATCTGGTCCAAAGCAACTTGGAAATTGTCTAGTTCCTGAGGAAGTATTTGGAGTCTATTATTTTCAGAAAAAATTATTAATTAAAAAATAAACAAAATAACCGAAGCGAAGCTAAGCTAAGTTTTTTGTTTAAAGTTTTTAGTTTTATTTGAAACAAATTTTGGCTATAATGGGGTAGTATACAAGTGATTTTTAACTACTACGTAGTGATATACTCGACGTATCGTACTATTTAGTGTAATCAGTTGCTTTGTAAAAACCGCAATAGCCTGGAATTTTATTTTTTTAATTTCCTCTTAGCCCTGCCCCTACGCGAAAATAAAAGTTCGTGACGTAGTTAGTTTTTCCAATCTAGCAACACATCACGGTTTTGAGAACACACAATTTGCACTGACATTGACCGTCAAGAACGAAACATAAAATTTACTACATCAAACAACGTAAACAAGTCTGTGATAATGTCACATGTCACACGATTCACACGACACCACACGTCGTTGAACTGTTGAAGTCAGCTGTCATTTTGACTAATTTTGAGGCATTATGAGCCGCGTTGCCAGATAGTTTTTTCTCTAACTGATTCTATAGACACTATGCTGGAAAATAATTTAGTATCCCACTATACCATCACCATTTAGCCTATAGAATAATGTCGAGCAGTTTTTTTACTAATTTTTATACATAGTATACTACCCCATTGGGGAATAATTTAAATTTTAACACATATTCTTATAGTTTTCTGTGTGTGGTGTCTGTGAGTCCTCAATGTAGCGGTTATAGGATTTTTTGCCCGTACCCGATAAAGGTTAATGTCACATCAACCATGGTTATTATAATAAGTAATAACAGTTCCCAAAAATAGTCAAAAATGCAATAATACGTTTTTTAAAACAATTCAATTGAAAAACACACTGCAAATATTATAAAACACGTCAAAAACTGCGAGCGGGATAAACAACTTGCTATAAATACGAGAAGTCACATCTCCCTAGGAGGGCAGAATTCTCGACTACGTGACATAACTGACATATGCCGGCGAGCATACGGCACCGAGGCGCATATTCTGAGACTCTCTACCCATTCGCCCTGCGTCAAAGATCAAAATAACCTATTAGGATCTTTTCTGTCGTGAATTTTGTCTACTTTCCCAATTTCCAGGGAGTTTTTCTCTAAAATTCACAGAACAACGATTTTTTTTCTCCAAAAAACGATATTTTTTTCTTTTTTTTCAAAATTTTCGGGGATTGCGGGGGGAATTTTTGGTGGGGAGTTTTGAATTCGGATTCAGCGACCCCGAAAACATTGAAAAAGCCTATATCCAGGACTACCATGGATTGTTTAAATTAAAATTATGTAGTTCCTGGACTACAGTATTTTTATAATTTTTAGAGCCAAATATGTTGGTTTAACCAAATATTGACAAACTATATATTTTTGGAATCGAAAAATTTGGCTCTTCAAGAATATATAATCGAATAAAGGGCATTCCATTTGGGTTAAAAGTACGCAAAGTTTCAAATTTCTGACAATAATTTTTTGTTTCTGACGATGGATTCTAAAAATTTAGGTAAAACTGCACAACTTTTGTATTTACACCTATCATCTACCTATAAAGGTGAAGGCTGCAGTTGGCAGGTCAAAATATATGCAATAACCTTGTACAGGGTATTTGATTATATTTGGCACCATACCTACAGCCTTTACTATTCAAAATAGAAAAAAAATTCGAATACAAAACTTGACAGTTTTTTTTCTATATTTTCTTTTAACGTTATCAAAAAAAACAAAATCGCATCGGAAAATAGAGAAACGTAGGCAACGTCGACTTTTCTAAATGAAACACCCTGTATATTTTGCGATAAAATGAAAGATTTTTTGTTCCTGATTCCAAATATATATATATATATATATATATTGATGACATTTGGGTGAGCCGTTTTTGATATATTTTAGCTTAAACTATGAATTATTTGCACAGAAATTTCATAAGGATGGCAAGACATTTAAATCTTTATAAAATTTCTTTTGATTTTATTTATAATTTAAGCTAAAATTTATCAAAAACGGCTCACCCAAATGTGATAAATTTATATATATTTGGAATCAGGAAGAAAAGATCTTTCATTTTATCGCATAATATACAGGGTGTTCCATTAAAAAAAGTCGATGTTGCCTACGTTTCTCCATTTTCCGATGCGATTTTGTTTTTTCTGATAACGTTAAGAGAAAATATAGAAAAAATCTGTGAAGTTTTGTATTTGAATTTTTTTTTCTATCTTGAATAGTAAAGGCTGTAGGTATGGTGCCAAATATAATCAAATACCCTGTACATCATATGCATGCGTTTTTATTAAACCTAAGGGAACCTATTAAAATTTTCCCACAGGACAGTGGGAAATAATTACTTAGACATTGCGTCAATCATTCTTCATATTTTGAAGAAAAAATTTGTTCGAGATTCTTGATAACTTCTTCAGAAACACCTTTTAATAATAAAAACTTCAGGTAAACTTTCCTCCTTCTACTTTAATAACTTCCAAAATATTTCATGCGGTGTTTTATCTACTCTAGACAACATTTATAGATCTTGGATTCCTTTTGAGGGTTAAATTCAAAATTCAAAAAAAAAATCATCGTTAATTAATTGACCATTCCAATAATTCTACGAATATTCCTATGGAATCTATTCCAGATTTCGGACATTCATTAGTTCCTTAGTTTTTGCTCCGCAAACTCGATCATTACATAGGTTTAGCGTGTCTGGATTCCACTTCACATTGAAATTTATATTTTCCCTTGCCGAGCCAGACATGGTCCGGAATCAGCGGCTAATTGACCACCGTTGGTTCTATCTCGAGTGCATTTATGACTAGCAATAGAATGGCGTCCGAACATGCAACCTATAGCTGAAATTCCAACCGACTATCTGAAAAACTGGCAATTTCCTAATCTGCAGGAATTTTTGCGGTTACTGGGGAATAAGTTTATAGAGACTGGCTAATATTTGCCCTAATTGTTACCAAATATTAGGATTAGCAACAACTTATAAATTATAATGCATTATTGGTCATTAAGGGGCCCAGTAATTAATTTCTCAGACGTAGATCTAAACTTCGCTATGGGTGAATATTAAAACTAAATTACGACTTACCATTGCTGCAAACTTGCCCGAACACTAGCAGAACTAGGAAGGTCAAAAATTGACCGCTCGGATATTTCATAATTGCTATGGCTGGGTTACCTAAAGGAGGAACAAAATATTATGTTTTTTGCAATATAACAAACCCTTTTTAATGTTGCTTCATATGGAAGATATTGATCTTCTTTCAGTTCCAAGATTAACTAGGTACACTTAATATAATTTTTTTTTTAACACTAAAGTAGATTTGTCTAAATTTTATTCACTATTCGATAGAAGAGAATCACAGGTAAAATTGAAATGCACTCTTATTTAGTGTTTGTCGGTTTCAAGTAATAATTGTTCTTGGTATGGTTACAGATGAAGTTAGTATAGGGTTCCATGGTGGAGAGTGCTTTTGTACTATTGAAGCAACAAAAAGTAGAAACAATAAAGGTTTCCATTGAGCGAGATCACAGCATTGGAATGAATAATTTGTGAGGCTACAATTTTTAATAAGATTTAGTGTTAAACTCCACAAAGAGAGTGTTAGATCTAAAATTTAGTACCTAGTTTCTTGAAGTATAAGTGACTTTTGAGATGAGCAAATCTCCAAGTATACTATTTAGAAAATTTTTCAGTAGATATTTTTGGATATCGACAATCGTCATTCATATCCGCTTAAATTGTATTAATTTTGTGGAGTAAAGGATAGTAATTGTAACTATAGGGTTATTGAGTGTGTGGAACTTCCTCCAAAAATGTATTTACAACAAAACATAAAAAGTTTATCTTTCACAAGTCACTATAGTTTCAACATCTGAGTCAAATCACACTCGGTACTAAGTGCATAAATTATTTATTATTCAAATTTCACACGTGAAACCGAACAACTGAGCGGCATAGCAGCGTCCTTACCAGCTTCAGAGGCGTGCGTGTCGCGTCATGGAGAAGCATGGGCCCTACTACTAGCGTCGAAACGGCTGATAGCGTTTTCAGGATCCGATATCTGGCGGCGGCGCTGCGCTTCCGGATAACCGTCTAGCACGGACAATCTTCTTTAGGTTCCCTCATTGACAATCGCGTGACTTAAACTTGTGTTTGCTATAATAGTGAATCGGATACAGGAGGGCTGAACTGTAGGGAGTAGGAACACCGAAAACAGACCCCATTGAGGAGAATAGTATAATGTTTATAGTACAGTAAATAGGGATATTTTACTAAAAAAAAAAACTTAATGGCTGAAATTTTGAGAGTATGTTCGGGGGCATGTCCTGAGTCTAAAACTGAGTTTTCGTATTCGAGGGGGTGGGGGAAGATACTACCCCCTCTTTATGTAGGGTTGAGTTCGTTTTAATTCCTTATCTTCAGTGCTATTGCCCGTACCGTCAAGTCCGACAGATCAAATTTGTGGGAAATGAAATTATCTATCTAATTATAATAAAATCAAGGTCATAGGACGATTAGGTGAATCGCAATGGCCGGTCAAAGGTCAAAAGTGGGGGGTAGTTTTTGGTTTTTCGTGAATACCGTGAAACCGGTAGGTTTTTTCGCATACTGCTTACATACCATTTCGAAGTACTTGAAATTAGCTACAAAATGAGTGCTCAAACACTCATCTACTGTGAATAGTTTGCTGTCAATCCAGCGACGAAGTTGACCGCGCGCGCCGATGTTGTACTTCCCGATAAGCTAGAAAGTTGAAATTTTCAGGGGACTTAGAACTTTTAATTTGGTCGAGCCAAAACAAATTTCATTCCCCCTCCCCCCCCCCCCTGGGAAACCCTGTGGGCTGTCAAAGTTTTGACTTTCGATCCTTGTACAGCCCAAACGGGTGGGGGGGGGGGAATGAAATTTTCAGGGGAAGTAGAGAAAAAGTTCCTCTATCGAATGGATGGGGGGACGAATTTTCAAAAAATTTTGGAGGGGGGGAAAAACATAAAAACGCAATATTTCGAGAACGGACCCCCTTTGCGATCTAAAAATGACGTCCCAAGGGCTTTCAGCCCGAAGCAGTGATGTATTTAGCCCTCCCATCGATGGTAAAGATTAATTTTCAAAAATTTGCCGAGGCCGAACCGCTGGTCCGATCGAGTTGAAATTTGGTGTGTATATAGTGAAACGGGTCCTCTATTGGAAAAAAATACGAGAAACCCCTATCTTGACAAAAAGTCCCCTAAAAAATTTTTTTGGGCCGATTTGGATGAAATTTAAAGTGTAGGTAAAAGGGGTCTAAAAAAGGTTAAATTTCAAGTTTCAGCTCTCTACGACATATAGGAAAGGCTTTAGCCCCTATCTCCCAATTTTAAGAAAGGGCGTAGAATCGGGTATACGCATTTTGCATTTATTTTCACGAATTTTGACAAATTGAAATTTTCATCGGATAGAGGAGAGAAAAATACGACGAAATTGTCTCCAGGGATTTTTTGCTCTGACGTTCCTAAGCGCGCGCGGTCAACTTAGTCGTTGGATTGACGGCAAACTATTCACAGTAGATGAGTGTTCGAGTACTCATTTTGTAGGTAACCCCCCACTTTTGACATTTGACCGGCCGTTGTGATTCACCTAATCATCCTATGACCTTGATTTTATTATCATTACATAGATAATTTTATTTCCCACAAATTTGATCTCTCGGACTTGACGGTATGGGCAATAGCACCGAAGATAGGGAATTAAAACGAACTCAACCCTACATAAAGAGGGGGTAGTATCTTCCCCCACCCCCTCGAATACGAAAACTCAGTTTTAGACTCAGGACATGCCCCCGAACACACCCTCAAAATTTCAGCCATTAAGTATTTTTTTAGTAAATGCGATTTATTTGTCTCTATTTACTGTACCTACTATTATGCGTGTAAGCACCGTCCATTCAATTCTGCTATAAATGTTGTTATAATAGAAGCACATTCTACTGGAATCTTGAGTTTTCTTGAAAAATCTCTCTTTTAATCAATCTAGTGCGAATAATTTTTTTCAATCAATCAGATAGTATCCGTTACCTAGTGTGAGGGATGGATTATACAACAAATAATTTTCATGTATTTCATCAAGGATATTTTCAGTCCTTAATGTGGAAAATTATAAAATAATCTCCAATTTATTATGATTTAAAAAATGTTGCTGCTCATTAGGAATGGCAAGTTGGCTAATTTTGGAAACTGGTCTTTTTTTCCTTCCTCTCGTTCTCGAAATATTCCTGAAGGACTCGGCTCGAGAAAATCTGAACGCGAATAAATAATAGAATATAAGTTTTGTTCCTGGAAGCACGTTTTGTGAATAAATCCGGCCATTTTTCGCGTGTCTCAACTGAGATTTTGATATTGAAATTCTGAATAGAAGAAATGTCAAATGTCATTTTTATTATACCTGAAAACACCTGTTTTTCACTTGTCTTTAAAATAAAGTAAAGGTGACATTTCCAGAACAGCGCACGGAACTTTTCTCCCGATCTGTTTCCGTGCGCTAAACAGATTAGACGTCACTCAATATTGCATCCTTGTCATTCATTAGAAATTAAACAAAGATATCTTATTACAAATGCACCCCGAAAAATAAAAAACGATTTAAGTTTCTGTGACAACCATCATTTACCTATGTACAGGGTGCTGCAATTTGGAGTGTTTTAACAGGAAAAACATACTTCCAGACCAGATAGAAGAAAATTGACTTAAATGTCATGGGATTGATTTTCGAGAAACGTCGATCGTAAAAAACCGTATCGCGATATCTTCAATGGTTCCAATAATACAGGGCAATTTTCGATTTTTCCCTATAATGAAAAATGGCTATAAGTTTTTTGTTTATCAATTTTTTTTATTTCTGTGAACACATCTTTGGAGTAGTTTTTGAGCATAATCCAGATTTTTTTCTATTTCGCTCCCATTTTGAGATATTGACCAAAGTCCGCTTCGCGTCGTTCGTATAACTGTGTTTGCGTCCGGAAAAGTAACACTTTGCGCACTTGTTAGGAAAATAACTATTTTCTACGAGCGTGCGGAAAAGTGCACTTTTCCGCACACATTTTAGTTTAGAAAGTTTCACTTTTCCGCACTAGTGCGGAAAAAAGTTTTTTCCGGAAAAGTGACAGATGTCAATTTTTAAATTATAAGCTGACACACTTACACAAATATCAGCATTGATAATTATTGAAACAATAATGTTATTTATTAAATTATTTCGGTTTAAACTTAACTTTTCTTGTCAAGTTACTATAGAATGGTTACTTTATGCTTATAAATTTCGAAAATTTCATAGTAGATACATCAAACTTACAAATTATTGTTAAAAGTTCTCGATTTTATTGTCTTCAGAATCAGGGACATTATTTCAGATTTTTTTTTTTTTTAAATAAGTTTTTTTCACTACTTACCTGAGAAATAGTCATTATTCAATCTATTTTTCTAGGAAAAAAATGAATTTCTCTCCCTAGGTGAATAATGAAAATAATGAAAAAGTCCCTAGGTCAATAATGAAAATGACGTCATGACGCAAGGATATTGTCATGTTTCTATTGGTCCAATTTCAATTTCATGCGTCAATTTAAAACAAAATACAGGTTTCTGTAGGTACATAGGAAGTTATCATAAGCTGTTGATAGAGGGCAGCACTTTCAAGAGGGCGTTCAAAAAAAAATAATTAGAGCACAGATTTTAAGCAAATTTTTTATTTTCTACTAGCAGTAGTAAAAAAAATTCTATATATTCCTCGGTAGAGAAAGTCATTATATACCTCACGCATTATAAACCTCGGCGCTTTGCGCCTCGGTTTATAAAAGCGCTCGGTATATATAATGACCAACTTCTCTACCTAGGTATATAATATACTATTATTTGTACTTAAGAGTACCTAACCTATATTAAGAAAAAAATACTGGATTTATTTTTAATACCAGGTTTTGCAAAAGAAATGTTGTCAAATATCGGTGTTAAAATTCACATTACGTATGTACGTTCCTTCTATCTCGTAGAAAAAATAGTGTTCCTAACTAGTGGGGAAAGTGCTACTTTTCCGCACGCGATTGCAGTTTGCCGAACGACGCGTAGCGGAATTCGGCAAGCAATCAAGTGCGGAAAAGAGAATTTCCGCACTAGTTAGGAACACAATTTTTTCTAAATATACTATTTCCTACGAGCGTGCGGAAATGTTACTTTTCCGCACGATTTTTCGTTTTGAAAGTTGTACTTTTCCGCACGATTTTACTTTTCCGCACGATTTTACTTTTCCGCACGATTTTACTTTTCCGCACGATTTTACTTTTCCGCACTATTTTTTTACTTTTCCGCACGATTTTTACTTTTATTGAAAAGTGTACCCATACATATTAAAGTTCGGGGGCCCCCTATTTGGGGGCACAGTCCCGCGGGGGCCCCATTTTTGAGGGGCACAGTCCCGCAGTGGCCCCTTTTTGGGGGGGGCGTAGCCCTGGATGGCCCTTTTGGGGGCGGAGCCCTGGGTGCCCTTTGGGGGGGGGGCGGAGCCCTGGGGGCCCTTTTTTGGGGGCGGAGCCCTGGGCCCCTTTTGGAGGGCGATGCCCCTTATATGAGGGGCGGAGCCTCTCATTTGGGGGCACAGCCCCGCAGGGCCCCCTATTTTAGGTGGCATAGCCCCGCGAGGGTGGGGGATCCTAACAATTTTTTTTTACTACTAACCTGAGAAGTAGTCATTATTCAATCTATTTTTCTCGGAAAAAATTGAATTTCTCTCCCTAGGTTAATAATGAAAATAATGAAAAAAAACCTAGGTCAATAATGAAAATGACGTCATGACGCAAGGATATTGTCATAACGTTACAGGTTTCTATTGATTTAATTTCAATTTCAAACTGTCAATTTAATCAAAAAAACAGGTTCCTGTATGTATCAAAGGAAATTACCATAGATGTTGATAGAGGGCAGCACTTTCAACTAGAAAAAATAATTTGAGCTCAGATTTCAAACTTATTTTTTATTTACTACTATAGCAGTAGTAAAAAAAATTCTATATATTCCACGGTAGAGAAAGTCATTATATACCTTACGCATTATAAACCTCGGCGCTACGCGCCTCGGTTTATAAAAGCGTTCGGTATATAATGACCAACTTCTCTACCTAGGTATATAATATACTATTTTGGCCAATTTAGATATAGGCCCAAGGATCATGATAAAAAAATCCGGTTCCATTATTTTTTTGTGTATAAAAAAATCGTGCGGAAAAGTAAAATCGTGCGGAAAAGTTACTTTTCCGCACGATTTTTTTATTTCTAAAAATGAAGATATTTAGCATCAAATAAATGATTTGTTATATATTATTTTAAAATCTGGGGACCCCCTATTTGGTAGGCAAAGCCCTGCGAGGGCCCCATATTTGGGGGGCGGAGCCCCGCGGGAGCCACTTTTTCGAGGGCACAGCCACGCGGGGGCTGCTTTTTAGAGGGCGAAGCCCCGCGAGAGCCCTATATTTTGGGGGCGGAGCCCTATATTTGGTTGCAAGAGCCCCATATTTGCAGCACCCTGTAGAAGATATCAAAATGCGGTTTGCACCAATCAAGATTTCATGAAATTTGAGCCTCTGAGTGGGGGGTCCATTTTTTTCTATCTCTAAAAATAAAGGGTGTTTCCATAAGAAAGTGTCCAATTTGGACCACCTTGTAGGTACAGGGAGCTGCAATTTGGGGTGTTTTAACAGGAAAAAGATACTTCCAGACCAGATAGAGGAAAATTGACTTAGACGTCATGGGATCGATTTTCGAGAAACGTCGATTGTCAAAAACCGTATCACGATATATTCAATGGTACCATTGATACAGAGCGATATTCGATTTTTCCCCATTATGAAAAATAGCTATAAGTTTTTTATTTATCAATTTTTTTTATTTCTGTTAAACATTATGGAGATACTTTTTTGAGCACAATTCAGTGGTCCACTCAGTTTTTTTCTATTGAACGTACATACGTAATGTGAATTTTAACACCGATATTTGACAACATTTCTTTTGCAAAACCTGGTATTAAGAATAAATCCAGTAATTTTTTCTTAATATAGGTTAGGTACTCTTAAGTACAAATAATAGTATATTATATACCTAGGTAGAGAAGTTGGTCATTATACAGGGTGACTGGTAAGTGGACGTATTCCTTTGAGGAGATGACATTAGAGCCTATTTGCTACCGATTAAACACTATTTACCTCTATACCATTCTTAACGGTTTTCGCGATATTTTCATTTTTCTAATTTTTATAAAATTCACTACCTTATGAGGCAAATATTTAAAATTAACGAAAATAATAAGGACCTTTCTGAAAGTCGTGTTTTAAATTTTAAGCTGACACACTGACAAAAATATCAGCATTGAAAATTATCGAAACACTAATGTTAACTATTGAGTTATTGCGGTTTAAACTTAACTTTTCTTGTTAAGTTTCTAACTAATGACTTATTTAACCCTAAAAATATCGAAAATTTCATAGTACTTCAAACGTACAAATAATTGGCAAAAGTACTCCATTTTATTGTCTCCAAGATAAGGTACATTATTTCAGAATTAGCTTTTTGCTTTCTTGTTAAATAAATTATTTTTATTTTAAGGAGAGACGATATAATTTTCAACAGAATTCTAATTTATACCTGTTTTGGATATCAAGTGTTGCAATAAAAATTTTATCAAATTTTTTAGTAGCTAATAGTAATAGTTTTTAGTAAAGAAGTAATTATTATTTTCTGCTTGAAAATTTTGAAATTTTCATAATAAATTACTGGCACTCTATGGCCAAGCATTGTTGAATGCATTCTCTTTCAAATAGTTCACAATTGGCACCTAATTTTTTCGTTCCATAATAAAACAATAATTACCATTTGAAAAAATGTATTTCCTATCATAATAAAAAAAACAACATTCTCAAAATGAAATGGAAAAACTTTTTGATACAATTTAATCAATAACTCATTAATTTTCAAAATGACTAACCCCATTCCTTATGCAATTACGAGCCCGTCTTCGTATTTCTGTCCTGGTTACTCGATTTGAAAAGTTCTGTCGCAATATCGCAACAGGAGTTAAATCAGGGCTCCTAACAGGCCATGGTATGGGTCCACCTCTTCCAATCCATCTATTCGGAATCCTTTGGTCTAAGAGTGCCCTTATTGTTAGACGATAGTGTGCAGGACATCCGTCAAGCTGGAAGATCATCTGTTTGCCTGTTCGCTAAAGGGACATCTTGTAGTAGCTCATACAAGTTGTTACGTGAAAATTCTTCATAATTTTCACCGTTAAGGTTATCAGGTAAAAAATCAAAATTTGTTATTCCTTCTCTAATATTGTAGCATCCTCAACATCCGAATTCAGAATAAATCTGCAGAACTGAATTCTGCGAATTAATGGTTTCTTTATGCTGAAAAATTTCGAAAACTTCATAAAGTGTGTTTTTTTTTAAAAGATAATTCCCCAAGTCAAAAATTTAGTAACTATGTTGGCAACACAAGCCTTTTCTACATGAAAAATTTGAAAGCATTGACAATTTTACATTGTATTGCCAACATAATGTCAGTTTGACTTTTATCTTTAAAAAAAAAAACGCACTTTAGTCCACCAAACGTACAAATGATTGTTAAAAATTCTCTATTTTATTGTCTTTAAAATAAGGTTGTTTTATTGTTGATTTCATAATTTTCATTTGTAGGAGTAACGGTTTTATTCTCGCATTTAGAAGAATTGTAAGTTCAGACTAAGTAAGCAACATTATTTTCCAGTCTTTTCTTATTGCAATTTGGTGTGATACTCGCCAATCATGTTGATATTTATCAACAGGTATACCATACGCATTTTTCCATTTTTTGAATTAATAATAATAAACAATAACAAAATTTAGTTTCAGTTTTTCGTCCAAAGTTTTGATTTAAATAGTTCTGATGATAGTCTTTCGCTGTTAACTTCTATCTAAAATGGCAACGTTTAGCTATGCTGAATATGCGGACATTTTATTTATTTATGGTTTTTCCAATGGAAATGCAGCTGAAGCTCAAAGAGAATATGTACGTCGCTTCCCAAATAGGCGCATTCCACATGTTAGTGTGTTTGGTGCAACTTACCGTCGCATTTCAGAATCTGGCAGCCTTCAACGAGTAGAACGCGTAGGAGCTCCTCCTGCAGACGTTAACATTGATGGTGAAATTTTGAGACTACTTGAAGAAGGTCCAACAACAAGCACCAGAAAAATTTCCCGACAGCTGGGTGTTTCACAATGGAAGGTCTGGTCAGTGATTCATCAAAATGGTCTTCACCCATTTCATCACACTCCTGTGCAAGGACTAGACGAGGGTGATCCGGCGCGCAGAGTTCAATTCTGCAGATTTATTCTCCATGCGGATATTGAGGATGCTTCATTTTTAACAAGAATTTTATGGACCGATGAATCAAAATTTAGCAGAGAAGGAATAACAAATTTTCATAATTTGCACTACTGGGCCGAAGATAATCCGCATCAGAAGAAGCAAGTTAGTTTCCAAAGAAAATTTAGTGTCAATGTATGGATGGGAGTTATCGCCAATAATTTAATTGGACCTCATTTTTTACCGGATAACCTTAACGGTGAAAATTATGAAGAATTTTTACGTAACAACTTGTATGAGCTACTAGAAAATGTCCCTCTAGCGAACAGGCAAGAGATGATCTTCCAGCATGACGGATGTCCTGCACATTATCGTCTTACAATACGGGAACTCTTAGAGCAAAGGTTTCCGAATAGATGGATTGGAAGGGGTGGACCCATTCCATGGCCTGCTAGGAGCCCTGATTTAACTCCATTAGATTTTTATGTATGGGGGCACCTGAAAGAAATCGTATATGCCACGGAGGTAAATACGCGCGAAGAACTGATTGAAAGGATACAGAATGGGGTTGCGATATTGCGACAGAACTTTTCAAATCGAGTAACCAGGACAGAAGTAAGAAGACGGGCTCGTGATTGCATAAGGAATGGGGGTAGTCATTTTGAAAATTAATTACATCACTTGTTGGAAAAGTTTTTTCATTTAATTTTGAGAATGTTGTTTTTTTTTTATTAGGAGAATGTTGTTTTTTTTTTATTATAAGGTAGGAAATACATTTTTTCAAATGGTAAATATTGTTTTTTTTTCAAAGATAAAAGTCACACTTACATTATGTTGGCGATACAATGTAAAATTGTCAATGCTTTCAAATTTTTTATCTAGAAAGAGCTTGTGTTGCCAACATTGGTAGTGAATTTTTGACTTGGGAATTATCTTCAAAAAAGAAACAGACTTTATTTGGAAGAGAGTGCATTCAAGAATGCTTGGCAATAAAGTGCCAGTAATTTATTATGCAAATTTCAAAATTTTCAAGCAGAAAATAGTAATTACTTCTTCTTTACTAATAACTATTACTATTAGCTAGTAAAAAAATTGATAAAATTTTTATTGCAACACTTGATATCCAAAACAGGTATAAATTAGAATTCTGTTGAAAATTATATCGTCTCTCCTTAAAATAAAAATAATTTATTTAACAATAAAGCAAAAAGCTAATTCTGAAATAATGTACCTTATCTTGGAGACAATAAAATGGAGTGCTTTTGCCAATTATTTGTACGTTTGAAGTACTATGAAATTTTCGATATTTTTAGGGTTAAATAAGTCATTAGTTAGAAACTTAACAAGAAAAGTTAAGTTTAAACCGCAATAACTCAATAGTTAACATTAGTGTTTCGATAATTTTCAATGCTGATATTTTTGTCAGTGTGTCAGCTTAAAATTTAAAACACGACTTTCAGAAAGGTCCTTGTTATTTTCGTTAATTTTAAATATTTGCCTCATAAGGTAGTGAATTTTATAAAAATTAGAAAAATGAAAATATCGCGAAAACCGTTAAGAATGGTATAGAAGTAAATAGTGTTTAATCGGTAGCAAATAGGCTCTAATGTCATCTCCTCAAAGGAATACGTCCACTTACCAGTCACCCTGTATATACCGAGCGCTTTTATAAACCGAGGCGCAAAGCGCCGAGGTTTATAATGCGTGAGGTATATAATGACTTTCTCTACCGAGGAATATATAGAATTTTTTTTACTACTGCTAGTAGAAAATAAAAAATTTGCTTAAAATCTGTGCTCTAATTATTTTTTTTTGAACGCCCTCTTGAAAGTGCTGCCCTCTATCAACAGCTTATGATAACTTCCTATGTACCTACAGAAACCTGTATTTTGTTTTAAATTGACGCATGAAATTGAAATTGGACCAATAGAAACATGACAATATCCTTGCGTCATGACGTCATTTTCATTATTGACCTAGGGACTTTTTCATTATTTTCATTATTCACCTAGGGAGAGAAATTCATTTTTTTCCTAGAAAAATAGATTGAATAATGACTATTTCTCAGGTAAGTAGTAAAAAAAACTTATTTAAAAAAAAAAAAAAATCTGAAATAATGTCCCTGATTCTGAAGACAATAAAATCGAGAACTTTTAACAATAATTTGTAAGTTTGATGTATCTACTATGAAATTTTCGAAATTTATAAGCATAAAGTAACCATTCTATAGTAACTTGACAAGAAAAGTTAAGTTTAAACCGAAATAATTTAATAAATAACATTATTGTTTCAATAATTATCAATGCTGATATTTGTGTAAGTGTGTCAGCTTATAATTTAAAAATTGACATCTGTCACTTTTCCGGAAAAAACTTTTTTCCGCACTAGTGCGGAAAAGTGAAACTTTCTAAACTAAAATGTGTGCGGAAAAGTGCACTTTTCCGCACGCTCGTAGAAAATAGTTATTTTCCTAACAAGTGCGCAAAGTGTTACTTTTCCGGACGCAAACACAGTTATACGAACGACGCGAAGCGGAGTTCGGATACGTGTTTGCGTGCGGAAAAGACACTTTGCGCACGTGTTAGGAACAAAATTTTTCCTACGAGCTTCATATCAGGTAGGTAATAACAAAAATTAAAAAAAAAAAAACGATAATTTGTTTAATTATTTTCAATTAGCTTGAAGCGAACCTATGCATTTATCAAAAAATTACATAACAAAAAAAAATAACAGAAAATCCTCGTCAGAGCTGTTCATCTTAAAGCGTTTAAATTTGATGAGAAAGTTTGTAGATTTTTGCATATAAATAGAGAACAAATCTGACAATGTGTCAAAGTTAATTTATATTTGGTGTTTGTATAGATGTTGGCTGATATAGAAACAGGGAAAATTTGTCATCATGTGTCAAAGTCGACAGGTACACTTATTGTTGCTTGACAATTATAATTACTTTTCGGCACTCAGTGCGGATAAGGCCTGTATCCGCACTGAGTGCGGAAAAGTGTAACTTTGAGCCCGGAAATGCGTGCGGAAAAGTACTACTTTGCGCACGCTCGTAGGAAAAATATTTTAATCGCCGCTCTTCTAGCTTTCAATAACTATATTCCATTACCAGAATTGCGACAGGATAGTTAATGCTAATTTCCCATTGCCGCTCATGGCAGAAGTTTACGAGCCTTTGCTTGCCGCAGATATGTATGTATGGGCTTCCACTTGGCGATCTACTAAAGAGTCGAGAATGTACCCCTATGCAGTCGAAAATTAAGTTAGTGACTCAAGTTAAGAAGTTTCAGTCGCCAGGGCTGAGAATAGAGATAATTAGTTTGTTGAAGTTAAAGGGCTAGAAATTAATGTTAAACATGTGAATGAAGTTGAATAAATACTTTCTCTCATACAACGTTATCTGGAAGCCAGCTCAACAGCTTATAATTTATTAATACAGTACTATAAACTAAAACATCGTGATACTTTATTGAACTTTCGCTTGAGTTAATAACACTTATTTATTTTGTTCCAGAAAATGTAGGGTCTACTATAATACCTGTAGAGGCAATCAGTTAGCTATACATAGAACTGGAAAGTAAACTCAAAATATATTTAATCTCACCCTGCATAATGCCCCATTGATTTTTGGGAAAATTTTGATTTTTAAAATAGTATTATTCAAGTAATATACATAACTGACGCAGTCATGATACGATTCGGAAAATTTTGTAATCGGAAAGATTTCAAGGTTAAAACGTGAAACGATTGCTTCAAGACTAGAACGAAAAAAAAAGAAACAAATAACTGTCAAAGTGCCTTCAGAGTGATTGAACCCATCAGAATGCACTTAAAAAGCAAAGGGATTGGTGAGGCATCGAACGGCCGGTAATAGCTATTTACCTAACAAGTACGGAAAATGAATTTTTCCGCACGATTCTGCCGTTCGGTGAAGCAGCCAAGTGCAGAAAATTATTTTTCGCAAGTGTGGTACAATAGTTTTGCCATAGAAATCCTAAAATTCGTCGAAAGAGAACAAACTAACAATATCCTGATCAAAGAAACTTGTCTAAAACCTTGCAAGACATTCTCTTCCCCAAACTTTTAAGGATTTCGGGATCAACAGAATTTCCAACATCGTAAGTCAATTCTTCGTACGTCAATTCGTCGTGAAGTCAATACGTCGTAAAGTCAATTTGTCATATACGTCAATTCGTCGTATTGTTAATTCGTCGTATTTCAGGTACGACGTTAAAATGTACAAATTTACACTTTTACTGTTTAATCAGACATTATCAAACTTGAACTTCGTTAAAAAAAAAAAAACTTTCCAACATTATCAAACTTACCGATAATAACGACGAATTACCTATATTGTCGTATAAGTTACTTTACGACAATTCGGTGAGCATGATAATGTCTGATTTAATACAAAAAGTGCAAATTTATACATTTCAACATTATACCTGAAATACCACAGATTAACGCTACGACGAATGGACGTATACGACGAATTAACTTTACGACGAATTGACGTGTACGACAAATTGGCCTTACGACGAATTGACGGTTAAGACGAATTGTCTTTACGGCGAATTGACGTATACGGCGAATTGACGTATACGACGAATCGACTTTACGACGTATTGACTTTACGACGAATTGACGTACGAAGAATTGACTTACGACGAATTGACATAGACCCGTCCATTATACCCTCTTTCTCAAGACCCCAACGATACAAATTCCCTCACTCCTGGACACCTGCTTATCGGAGAATCTCTCTGTTCCATCCCGGAACAGCAATACATTGGAGTTAAGGAAAACTGCCTTTTCACATTCCAACGTATCCAGCAACTTCTCCAACACTTTTGGGCTAAGTGGTCCAAAGAGTATATGTCGAACTTACAGCAACGAACCAAATGGAAGGAGAATTTTGCTCAATTTCTCAAATCCGACGTCCTCGTCCCTATTAGAGAATATGGTCTTCCCCCACTTAAATGGCAACTCGGCAGAGTCCTTGCAATACACCTCGGCTCTGATGATATTGTGCGGTGCGTGACTCTAAAGATATCTACAGGGGTGAATAAACGACCTGTTGTAAAACTTTGTGTTCTACCAAACCAACAAGAACAATAATATTTTGCTTTAAAACCCTGGAGGGTTTCAAGGCCGGTGGCAATAGGTTCAGTCCTAACGAACCATAAAGTTTTATTTATTATACTGCAGCAGCCTATCAGATTAGGAACATGGCTTGATCGTGAAGTGCGGCTGTAACGAGTACGTTCCTCTACCGGGTCAAACCGAAGATTGAGGTTTGAGGTTAGATTTTGACGGAAGAAAGGGCGGTTAGAAACTTTTCTAGAATAATATGTCATATTTATTATTGACACTTTTTTTACAAGCTTTGCACATTGTAATTACCACGTTGTTTTTCGATATACCGTTACCAATATTCGAACTTAATTCTGTAGTAAAGTATTAAATATTAATAAAATGCGAAATTCTCAACATTCTTTACATCACTTCAAAATACTTGTTCTTGCATTAGTCTTGCACTACTTGAGCTTGCTTTTTCTGCAAGACCAAGACCAGTCTCGCTCATCACTTTTTCCCTGATCTTACGCTTACATTTTTCAGCCAACTATTTCACTTCAACAAGGCTCCAATAAATTCCCGATGGAGTATAATACACTGCATACTTTCAACAAATAGCATACCACACTTGCATTAAATAAAATATTTCCAGGTGAAAAAGTTAACAATTCTTGTTATCTGTATTATTGATTCCAAAAATTTGATTAGCCGGTGAATGAAATCACAGGTTAGGTAAATACCTATAAAATTCGTAGTAGGTGTTCGGAATTTGTTACATCGAGGCTTCACATTATTTTTAAACTAATGCAGATTTCAGGATATTTTTTAGGAGTAGTATTAAAGTAAAGTTTATTTATCAGAATCCAAAAAAAAAAATAAAAAATCAACAAAAATTATACAATTTCACTATAAATAAAGAATATATCTAACAAATAGAATACATTACTTGTCTTATTCTATAATATAATATATAAAGTAGATGTTTTTGATATTTGATAAATAAACAGAGTAGTTCACCAAAGAAATATTTCTTGTCGGTGAGAAAATTCTATTTGGAAACATCCTAATGTTAAATTGTAAAAAAGAAAATTCTAATTATTTCTAATGCAATAGGTAATATTACTATGTATTAAGACTTACTTGTTATTAATAATAATTGATTACCATTGATAGTGGATAGTGGATAATGGAGTGACAAAATTCAAATTATTACTTCAATATTATGCATACTATATTCTTGGCGGCGGTTGTCCTGTCACAGACACATATAAAAAAAAATAAAAAAAAATAGAAAGATTGGTTATTAATCGGGAGCAATGAATTCACATTCGGTAGGTTTTGGACGCATTTCGGGTTCGGATTTAATTTTTGTGGTCAATTATTATTCAGACTGATATTTTTACGAATTTTTTTTTCTTGTCTCATTAATTTTGTTCAGCCATATTGTTTGTTCACAAGGTTGTGGATTCCTTCTCTTCCCTGGATCAGCAACCACTCCCTCAGCCGCGATTTGAACAAACCAATTGAAGTTAAAGTATTTATTGTTGGTGGTAATGCTCTGTGTACATTATATACAAAAAATATCGTTGTGCTATTGAGGTTTTTACCTTTGGAAGCTTTCCTGTTGTAGTTTTATGTCTTGTATTATAATCGTGTTGGATGGATATTAATGTATCTCTTTTCTTGAATTGTCTTAGAGCTATACTTTGTACGTATAGCTGTCGAATATCAAGAATTTTAGATTCATTAAATAAAAGATTAGTTGAATATAGTTTGTTTCTATTATTGATTACTTTAATTATCCATTTTTGAGTATTTTCCAAAAGCGACAGATGTACGTCTAGGACTCCCCCCCATACTAATATTCCATACGTTAAATGCGGTTGGACAAGTGCTAAATAAAGTGTTTTCAAGTATGATGCTTCAAAATATTTTGTTAATTCCTTAAATTTACGTATTAAACATCTTATTCGACTATTTACGTATTTAATGTGCTCGTTCCATTTTAGATGTGGATCAAGTACAACGCCTAAATATTTTATCTTTGATTTTGATTTTATGGAGACAATAGTTGTATTTGTTTGAATGTTGAGTTCTTGATAATGTGGCAGCGAATTAGTATAGTATAGTTACATTTTTTTATAATCTCTCTAATATTTCCTACAGTGTAAAAACTCTGCAAATTTATTTTTTAATGAGTATTCAGATCTTTAATTACAATACATCGCTCCACAGACTTCTTGTTGCATTCTGAGAAGACTCTAGAATCTCTTGATCTTCAATCCCAAGTCATCACTCGACGAACGTTCTGCTTCTTCTATGAAAAAACTCGTAAGATTTTTAGATCCTAAAGCGTGGCAGCTTAGCAAATTTACTCTAGCTTTCAAAAGAAGACTCTAGAATGATCAGATAACTCTGCAATTGTCTTGATTAATCATGAGAAGAATCTAGATTCTTTGGATCCCAAATCATGTCACCAGTCTGCAAACCTCGTGAGCCGACTTGAGAAGATTTGGATCTCTATGCATTTGCATCTCTGGTTCATCTATTGAAAAAACTCCAAACTCAAAATCTTCAGATCCCGAAGTCTGAAAGCTTTGCTAATTTCTTAGTTCTTTTATGAGTAAAATCTCTAGGTCTTTATTCACGAGTCATCACTGTGCAATTTGTTTGCTGCTTTTCTGCGATTAACTTGGAAAGTTTAGATCCTAAATCCCGATTTACCACTCGGTACATGGTACATTTATGGTTCCTAGTTCCTATGAGAAATCCCATGGATCCTCCAGATCCTGATGCCAAGGTAATTTACAAATATTTCGGTTTTTTTTTTTTAAAAAAAACCTCCAGAAACTTTAGATCTCAAATCGTAAGTCATTAAATTGCAAACTTCTATGAGAAGACTCTAGAGTCTATATCCCAATTTCTGAGTCATCCATCACTCTGCAAATTTTCCGATTCTTCTATAAGAAAATTCATAAAATCTTTTGATACTGAAGTCTGAAAACTATGCAAATATCAAAACACGAAATTCTTGCAGCTTTTATGCGGAGATGTTACAATTTTTGCATCTTAAACTCTCTACCAATTTTCTGGATTTTCTCATATTCAGATCCTGAAGTCTGACAGTTTGCAAACTTTTTTATGCTTTTATGAGAAAGCTCTAGATTCTCTAGATCTCAAATTACTATGTTCAATGAGAAAAACTCATAAAGGCTTCAAATCCTGAATTCTGGAAACTTTGCAAATCTTTGTTTTGTTTTTTTGAGAATCATACCAGATTTCAAATCACCAATCATCACTTTGCGGAAATCATGCTGCTGTTGTGTGAAGATTCTGGAAACTACACAGATATCTTTGAAGCGATTCTTTGTTCATTCATTAGAGCACGAGTCATGATTTTGAAAATATCTGGGTTCTTTCACGAGAAGACTAGAAATCTTTAGATCTCAAATCACGAGTCATCATTTCGCAAATTTCGTGCTTTTCCTCTAAGAAGATTACTGAATATTTTTTTATTGTTTTTGCAATTTTTCTTTTTCTGTTCAAGAAAACTGTCAAAATTTAAATACATGATTTATAGTCAGCTAATGCCAAATTCTCAATTTCTTATGATTAGAAAATAAAGAGGTTCATAGAAGTGAAATTCGAAAAAGAAAAAGGTCAATAGAAATAACTGCGGTGGAAACTAGGCTTGCAAATGTGATTAACAAAGAAACTGATCCAATAAAGTATACGGTGCACAGCTTTCTCAATGCGTATTTCTCAACGAATCCGCTTGAAGTTTTGGCATCAAATACTTTTTATGTACATTCCACTCTTTTTTTTTTGATAACCGTGGACTTATCAGGGAGATATTTTTCGTGCACCGAAATCCAGATATGAGACTCCAGTCAACTTCAGGATATCCGATATCATTCGTGTGACGGAACTAGCTATTGCCCTTTTTTGGACTGTAGTTATTACCGCACCAGGGTTGTCAAAAGTTTTTACTTTGACTGACTGTAAAGATTAACCATTAGGTGTTGGATCATTTAAGCCTTGTATCGGGTTAGGGGTGCCCTGATTCTCATTTATACAAATAAAACGCTGAAATAGAATAGGTATCAATTTAATTAATAAATGAAAGTAATTCAGTAAAGTCAGCAATCAAATCCTATCTAATAATTTCTATTTGGACGTCCAGTCGAACTACAAATTTTATACTAATCTAAAGTAAAAGGGTATCTTGATTTATAAAAAATAGTGAAATTTCATAATAGTAATATCATTTATGGTTAAATGTTCAATGAACGAGAACACAAATTAACTAATTAAATTCACGAGAGCACAACATAAATAATTCGTAAACTTGAATCAGCTCACTGTATTCACAAAATGTTTATTAATCCTTGAAAGTTCTTTTGTTTATTGAGAGTTCTCTGGCGTAAAACGCTGAGGACATGTCTAATGAAAATCAAATGAAGGTGTTTTCCTACACTGCGTAAAAACGACTTGCGCTAGCGTAATACGGTCGACGCAACTGGACGACTGCTCTGAGAGCAGTCTATTCAGTTGTACGCTGCGTGTTGGCAAAGAAAGTGCTCCTCAGTGTTAGGCCAAGTTTTTCAGGTAGCGAAATAGGATGTCGCACACGATTACATGGTTCCTTACTTAAATCTTTTCTCAAAAGATCGAGGAGAAATGAGAATTGCTGTCTTGCAACGTAACTCTAAAATATGCTTTAAATTTCACTTCGTCGTCGAGCAGATGTCTATGGATAAGTATTTTAAATCGCTTCTTCTTTTTTGAAATAATTGACTAGCGCAGAATTTCGAGTCCTATCATGAATCGTGGCTATTATGTATAAATCTCCTCTTGCAAAATTTCATCTTGAAATAATAATAAAGCCAAAGCTAATTTCTTTTTTGATATACTCATCGGGACGATCCGGACGCAACTGACAATCCTAGGAAAACACTTTTAGGCAGCGCATTGGATGTTGCGTTGCGTCGGCCGTATTACGTTCTACGCCGCGTAAAATGTGCGTTGCTAGGAAAACGCTGCTTAAGGGATTTTCCACTGAGAGAGAGAACACAATGATATACAGAGTTGGAGCCCGTCGAGAGTGAGACTTAAACAGGTTAGGAAGACAATGTTGCTGGTCGGAGATGACTTGCAATAAATTAGGGGTTAATTACATGAATTGTAATCAATAATATAGACCATGTCAGGCCTTGAGACACTAGGAGTAGTATTTTACTATAAATCGTGTACTAACGGGGGTTTTCTGGGTTTTTTTTGGGGGGTTTTTGCCTCTGGAGAGTGTTCAGAGACGCGAGGGTGCGGAGTCTTCACTTACTCTATTACTACTTCTTGACTACTACTGTGCGTCGCGTCGACTACTTTTGCGGAGCAGGTCTAAAAAATGTAGGGATGGGTGGCGACTGACCAATCACAACAACGAAATAGATCCAGTCTCGAAGGATAATGAAGATTCCTGTAATTTTACCGGTTCAAAAGGGTTATTGTTGCCAGTTTTACAGGAATCTTTTTTTTTTGATATTATTTTTATGATAAAATATAGAAATTGAGATTATATTAAACTACAAATAATAACATTTTAAACTTGTTGTGGGTTATTTCCGCAACAATCCAACATGAATGAAGTGCACAATCCTTCTAGAATAAGTTTTTTGTTTAATAACAACAGGTATTGAAAGATTTCTGTGACCGGATAGTAAAAGATATTGAAGTAGAAATTTGAAATCGATTTCAATATCCCATTTTGTTTGTGTTGCATCCTCATAACAGTTTATGCCAATTAAAGAAAAAAAACGGCATCTTTGCATTTTAATACCAACGCAAAGCCCCTTTACAATCGACAAAGTCAACGATTCATAGTAATGTACTTACTTGTTTTTCAATTAAATTTACGACAGATCGATATGCGTAGGTACGTGTTTTTTCGAGTAGGTATAGGATTTTAATTAGTTCCACGAAAACTACAAATTATTGCCAATTTGTCGCGGGAAGTTTCAAGTACACTCAATGGAAAATCGGAGGATAAATCCAGGATGTCTCTTATGTGAACAGCAACAAAAAAAGGAGTTCTCATTGTTCAACTAACGGGAAAGTTTGATAAAACAAAGTAGTTTTTCGAGTGGGCATAACCGCAAAAGTGTCCACTTGAAACCGGAGTGGTGGATTTTCAAGCACGTATCCGGTTTTCCCTACGTAATATGCTTCATGATAGATTTTCCTATTCTTCAATTCACATCAGAGAAGAGAGGGTTTAAATTAGTTGCAAAAAACTCTTTGAATATGAGCAATTTTGACCAGAAATTCTTTCCGATATCCTGTTGACGTTTCTAATAATCTATCTAAATTCCTGAATTCCAAATAAACATAGGTACCAAATCTATACATTAAGAAAAGATCCAATACTTTAATACTTTTTAAATGTAAATAATGAAAGGATCAGCTTACTGTTATGGCGGTTTTACACTAAACCGACTAGTTGAGTTGCTGTTTTTTTGCTGTTTTTAAAAACAAAAACTCCACTGTTTTTGCCGATAAAACTGTTCACACTCAATAAATATTATAAAATAATGAACACCCATCTACTTTCTGAATAGGGAATTCTCATAAGAAATAAATATGATTCATTTTGTTTTTATGGTGCACATTTTTCTGTAAAATATTGAATATGAGCAGCTTCACATTTAATTTATCGATATTATTCTCATACGGCAATTATTAGTTTCGAATTGAAAAGTTTCGCGCGAAAAAGCTACGTTCAGCATGGCCGCTTTCGGTGACGTCAACTGTTCATAAACCAAGGTTAAGGGTAGTTTACATTGACCGTGAATAACTAACGTGGTCCTCGCTTTCATGGTTCACTCTTGGGTCCTGAACTCTGGTCCTGAAGAACGATTGGTCCACGATCAGCTCATGTCACGCCAGGACTGATATTGAACCACCATAAATGGATCTATAGAGGCCATAGAGGGAAGATTGTCAGACTGCACTTCTGTAAATCCTGTATCAATCATGACAAACTAATTAAAACACAAAATGTCACAATACGCCAAATACAGAAACACCACGTAAAAACCACATTCAATGCAGTCGAAGGTACATACAAGCGATTCTTTCTGGCAGTTTGCAAAGTGTCAGAAACTCTGTTGAGAACAGGCCTTAACGTTGTATTTACAAACAGTTGTCAAGAGTACTGACATCTTGAAGGTAATCGTTTTCGTGCCAACGGAAATAATTTGAAATTTTATATATTTTTTTATTTTAATGAGGACATAATACTAAAGAAAACATATGTATTTTATATTTGAAAACATAAGCAATAAGAAAAAAAATTATTTGAAAAATATGATTGTTCCCTATTGAACTAAACAAAACTGCAACCGTTTCTCTGATGTTAAAACGACAGAAAATAAAAACTCGACAGCAACTTATTTTTGTCTGTTTAGTGTGAACAGTTTTATCGTTAAAAACAGTTGATTTTTTGTTTTTTAATGCCGGTTTTCCACCAAACGGACTGTTGAGTTTTTGTTTTAAAACATGTTTTAAAACTCGAAATTAATCCGAAAAAAAAAACTCCAAATGTAGTACAGTCATACAAGGATTCATCTACGGAAAAAATCCGAGTGAGCCTAAATTTTGTCTACACCTTTATTTTATCTCAAGAAATAATGTATTAAAAGTCCCACCGATATCTTGTTTGCGTTTCAAGATATTCAAGGTCAAATGTCACAGAATTGAGTTTTTCATAAATAATTTGCTTCCGGTATGTCCTACGGCTATTTTGGCTATAAAAGGAAAAAATACTAGAGAACTCTCTTCAAAAAATGTTGTTCACATATTTTACGTCAACCCATCAACCGTTTCCAACTTTATTTGCCAGGAAAAGAGAGGGTTGCACCCGTTTTCACACTACCTCAGAGGTAAGATGCAAGGCGCGTTTTTATTTACATGGTTTCCCCTGTAGGCCTAATCCATGATCTCTCTTGTTGCGAATTTTGGCTGTACGTAGAGAATGAGGATGTGCGATCCCCATCCTCGTAATCTGTCCCCTCTTCCACGTGTTCGTCCTCTGTCATCTCCTCCAAAGTCTCGGTCTTTGTCCCAACCTTCAGAGTCTCGTCGTCTTCTGTTCCCTCTTTCACGTCATCGTCCTCTCTCATCTCTTCCAAACTCGTTCTATGTCCTCATTTCCCGATTATCGTCGTCAGGAGGTCAATAGTATCAAAGTCAATATCTTCTTCATCCTGCATATTTTTTTTCGGTAGCGCTATTAACATTTGAGTTGAGACATGACTGATCATGACAATCACCACACAGTATTGAACATGACAGTCCAACTTTTCTGCACCCGCAATTTGTGTTGCACCCTTTAGTGCAGTTGCAAAAAATGGTGTTTAAAACTACATCTGGTGCAGGTGGTAATGAAGTCTTGAGGGGCTCCAAAATATAATTATTTATTGTCCATCCTTATTGTTCAGGATTTGAATCCTTTCCAAGCCAATTCTTTACCTGATAATACACTCGACTTAGATGTTGACATGCTGCTGCGGCCGTAGGTGGAAGTGACGCCAAGTTCACTGCGGTATTAAGTCGTGTTGATTTCGCAAATGACATGTATCGGTGGTTTTCAATAGATACTTCTGTTTTAGGAGCTCCATAGATGGCCAGAATAATGCGTGATCCATTTTCAACAATCGTTTCTGCTGTACAATTTTCCTGTTTAAAAACTTCCGCAAATTGATGCAACTCGGGACGCCTCTCGAACATTTTGAAAACTTTTATTTTTTCTTTATTAAAAAGTGCGGAGATTGTGTCATAACCAGTGATAGCGTGTAGTAACAACAGATGTCTCTTACAATTTGGATACTTATTTAGGCTAGAAGAAGAGTGTATTGTTCGTCGATTTTAATCTGATACTCGGACGGAATATGAGCTGGTGGCTCCCTACATTAGAACGCCAATGGTTACCTGACGTCACACCTGTTTTTGCCATATGAAACACGCCCTCGCTCTTCATACCGCAAGTATCAGTTAAAAATCGACGAACAATATGTTTTTGATTTTATTTTTCCTTTCCCTGGTTTAAGGAAGAAAACATTTTGGTTTGAAGGAGCACGTCCTATTAGAAGAACCAATAGATCTACACCTTCTCCAACGATAATGGTGATGTGTTGTTATTTCTCAAGTTCCGTATCTACTATTAAAACGTCGGCGTCGTCTCTTGCTTGTTTCACAGCTATATTATTAGACTTTAGTTTGTACATTATCATTGATATCAATCTAGTTTTATCTGAGCGATTGGATAGGTACCTACTTTTCTTGGCTAAGTGTCACTTGCATTGTTTCGTCAAAATTGACCTCTACGAATCCCGGAATTGAAGCAGTTCGTCGAAGTTTTTCCATTGCTATTATTTTCTTGCTGTTGTCACTGTTTCCATCAAAGACAACCGTTATGTCAGATCCGAAATGTTTCTGTAGATAATCAATATATTTTTTGATAAGACACTCAAAAGTATCATCTTTTTGCCATATTACACGATGCAGCAAGAATCCACTATCAATGACGTTTGCAACGTTATCAGCAGGTATTTCATTACACCATGGTTAGAAGCATTTATAAAGCATTCATTTAGGAGTTTTCCGCATACCTGCATTATCAAAAAGTGCTGTAGGATGAGGACTTAACTTGTAATGCATATATTTTTTAAGGTTTTCATCAAATTTCTTTTATAAACTGATTCTTTGGAATAACAGCAAAGGATCTGCAGCAACATTCCCATCATGAAGTCTAAAAGAGCTATTGACTGACCAAAGCGAAAGAACCCTGTTTGCACGTTTGAATTTTATTTCACTAAATTGCAGTCCAACAATATTTTGCACTGACTGAAGGCCAATTTTGTACGCATCGTACTAGTTTTTTTTTTCAGTACCAACGACACCTGTAGCTAGCGATATAAGTTGATTTGATCTGGAAAAGGACTATAAGAAGTAAGCCAGTCCACCAATTTTTTTACGTCTACATTATCTCTCCTAATCCTTGAGTCTCTTGCATCAACATGTTGATCAGTAGTGTCCAAAGATACATAACATGGAAAATCCATTAGAAACAAATGTCTTGTGATTCATATTATTTTGCAATTCTAGCATATCTTGCAGGTATAAATGCGCTGACTTCGCGTACAGGAAATGACCAGCAGCATGGAAATAAGGAAGCATTTTCACGGCGTTTAGATGTCCATCCCAGTTTCCTTACCTCTCAGCTCGGATGAACTCTTTTGCTATACATACCATATCAATGTATTGTACCCATAAGTGTGACATGGGGCCTCGACTTCTCATCTCTCTGCTCATTGGTTGTACAGAAAAGCCTTATATAACCTTTTTTAGTAGAGAATTTTTCGCTTTTAATTTCTTGTGATTACGCAAAAAGTTATACGCCTGACGGAAAGCAAGATAATTGAGAAAATAAGATTTTCATGACCTTTGACCTTGAATATCTGAAAACGCAAGCGCGATATCGATGGGGACTTTTAAGACATTATTTCTTGAGGTAAAATAAAGCTGTAGACAAAATTTAGGCTCACTCGGATTTTTTCGGCAGATGCTGCTTTTTCCGGCCTAATATAACTGGAGTAATGAGCAAAATCCGCTAATCTTGAAAATGTTTGGGAAAAGTTGGAGTTCTGTCTGTGTTTAAGTTTTGTTTTTGTTTTGTCGGTTTGGTGGAAAACCGGCATAAAACAGCAACAAAACAGCAACTCATCTAGTCGGTTTGGTGTAAAACGGCCATTATAGTTTATGAGAATCCTTGTTATTTTTATATTGAGAAATAATAGAAAAAGTTAACAGTTGCGTGATTAATCTTTATTAATTATTTCAATTACTCTTTGATCTTTGATTTTTCTCAAAAATCAAGAGGATAAAAAAATGGTTCGATTCTGTTCGCTTACCTTTTTCTTATTCAACATCCAAATTATATAATCTGGGATTCATTTTGCGAAATAACTGAATTTCAATTTTTGTTTCTCTTGAGTCAGGGACTGCGGGCGTGATAAATATTTGGTTTCAAATTTGGAACACTGAATATGGATATCTTTCGATTTATTCAAGTTGAATCTTAATAAAAAGTGTTATCTTTAACTTTGAACACCAGTTAAAGCCACTTCTTCATATAAACTTCTTTTCCTCTATCTAAAAAGATTTCAGGACTGTTACATTTCATAATATTTAATAAAATTTAGTCCATACACGTATTCAATGCCAAATAATACGCGGCCATTAGCGTCAACCCGATCGTTCGACGGCGACATCGGCTTTGAGTACTTGGTAAATACACATAAGTGGAAGGATTTTACGATGCCATACAAAATTATAGCTTTTTTAATTCTCAAAAAACCGAGACTGAATAAGTCAATTTGGTTTTATATTTAGAGACATTTATTTGCTTTTCATAATTCAGAAATCAAGTAATGTACAATAACTATCACCACTTTCCTACACCAGATAGTTTTTGATTAGCATCAAAATCCATCATTCACATAAATATTATTGAGTATAAATAACTTTTGTTGAAAATGAAATTACCCTCAATTTTAACCCGGCATTACACGCGCCAAAAAAATTACGTCGTTACACGCGTTCGGTCAAATCGACCGACTGCCCAAAAGTTTATATGAATTATTAGCTTTTTTCGCGGAAACGATCCCAAACGTATTCTGAACGCTAAGGCGTGACCTACGCAAGTTTACTAATCAATAGAGACATGAAACTTTCAAATATTACCTGCGTAAGTCATACCTTAGCGTTCAGGATACGTTTGGGACCGCCTCCGCGAAAAAAGTGTACAAGCACTATAATTCCTAGAATTCATAATTATTATAAAGGGAATTATATTATGCAGTACAGTTACCGTATTATCGACAGCCAAAAGTACTCCCAATATTAGAAAATGCCAATTTTGAACACGAATATTTCAGATACTCAGGTTCACGCGCCTAGTCAAAAGCACCGACTATGAAAATAACGAACCCTTCTTCAACCAAAAACAAAAATATATTTGGGCCAATGGGTAGTGGAAAACCTGCATCAGGCATTCCTGGATGGACAAAACTATCACCCTTGTACCAATGGCGTAATTACTGATTTTATCAATAGTCGGTCTTTTTGACCGGCACGCGTGTACTCGCGGGTTAAAGAAAAATAGGAGTCGATAAGAGTTCAGAAGTTTTCGGATAAGGTGCGATGTGGAGGCAAAATAAATCAATTTACGGTTCTTCATTTTTCGATCGAGATTTGAGACTCTGCACATTTCAATATTGTCAATAAAGAGGAGACTAACGCTGGAAAAATAATCCTTACAAATTTGTTAGGGTTTGAGTTCCGAGGATTCTAATAGAGAATTATTTACCTATCTAATCTAGCGTAGGGCTGTGGCGACCTCATCGTCCATGATCGAGTTCGTGCATCAGCAAACCCACGTTACTAAAAGTCTCGCACAGGTATCTTCTATTCTAGGACAGATAAGACAATCAAGTCCAAAGCACACCAAAGTCCTTCGGCTATCGGCAAGTTGCGAAAGGAGCAGGATAGTGTAGAAGCTCAGTGAGAAATCGGCACGGACGCGGCCGGCGGCTAGCGTAATCGCAGTTTTTCTCAAGGATTGGCTGTAGAGCAACTCGTGTGCTGCATCCGTGACTGAGCAGGCCCATTTAGGATCCGCTTGCTCATCCTGGAAGAAAAGGAGCTATAAAAGGTGCCCTAAAACATAGCCAGCCAACAACTGCCCGACTGGATAACCGTGTTTAGAGGGTTCACCCCTAGCGGTCGAAACAAAACAAAACAAACTCAATCTTGCCACGTGAAATATTCGTACACTCATGGATACCAGTACAAATAATGAGTTTATGGACCATCTTGCTGAGCTTCCATCCCGAATATGCGAACTAATGACACTGCGGCTAAACCTCGGCAACAACCAACAAGCTACGGTGATTAGCGCCTACGCTCCACCCCTCACAACTGACGATAACCAAAAGGAGGAATTTTAAGCCCAGCTTAGTCAAACCATATCATCTGCTTGTTCTTTTAGGTGATTTTAACGCCCGGGTCAGTACAGAAGCAGATATATGAAAAAGCGTGATCGGCAAAGAAGACGTCGGAAAAATGAATTCGAAAATATTGAAGACCGCAATAAGTTTTTCAAGCTAAGTACTTGATTTTTCTTGAAAAAATTGTACTTTTTTTTTTGATATTAATCTGATTAACTGCCAAAACGCAATAACAATAAAAAATTATGTATACAGGGTGTCCGGTAAGTTTATGGCATACTCTCGGGAGCGTATAGGAGGGGTCAAAATAAACCTACTTTGTTATAAAAAAAAATCCTAAAGTGCCCCTTAACGGAGATACAGAACCCCAAAAGAATACTTGGAGATTAACATTTTTGGCTCTAACTTTTGAACCGACTTGTATAATTCAATGAAGTTTTAATATTTTATGTTGGCCATAAAGACTCATAAAACAATGTTACAGTAGATGTTTCACATAGTCTGGGAAGTCAGGAACGGACTTGCCACCATATAGATTTTGCCAAATTTTTGACAGGAGTCATTTTACAGAGCTAAAAACTGATACTTTGCTCATTTCTCTCCAAAAAAGGTGCTCTACATTTGTTAAATCAGCCGTTTTCGAAAAAATTTGGATTTTGTATAACACGTTTAATCATTTGCCTTCGAATTTCATTCAATAATCAAGTTTATCCTAGAGTTAGAAAAACAGGTAGAAGTTGACTTATAAAAAGTACCTAAAACCGAACCTTTTTGCCAAAAAAGGTACTTTTTATAAGTCAACTTCTACCTGTTTTTCTTAATCTAGGATCAACTTGATTATCTAAATAAATTTCGAAGATAAATGATTAGACGTGTTATACAAAATCCTATTTTTTTCGGAGACGGCTGATTTAATCGAAACAAATGTAGAGCACCTTTTTTGAAGAAAAATGACCAAAGTATTTCAGCTCTGTAAAATGACCCCTGTCAAAAATTTGGCACAATGAATATAGAGGCAAGTCTGTTCCCGACTTCCCAGACTATGTGAAACATCTGCTGTGGTATGGTTTTATGAGTCTTTATGGCCAACATAAAATATTTAAACTTCATTAAATTATACAAGTCGGTTCAAGAGTTACAGCCAAAAATGTGAATCGCTAAGTCCTCTTTTGGGGCTCTATATCTCCGTTCAGGAGCACTTTAGGAATTGTTTTTTTTTTAATAACAAAGTAGGGTTATTTTGACCCCTCCTATACGCTCCCGAAAGTATGCCATATACTTACCAGACACTCTGTATATAGATGTAACCTTTTTTCAAAAAACATCTAAAAACGAAAACTCTAACAAACTCAGTTAAATAATAAATAAAATAAAAATACGAAATTTTCTGAATTCTGAATTCTGACAATAAAACAATAGAAAAACAAACAAGAAAACAGTAAATATCTAAAAAAATCTTTAATATCCTCATTTGCCCTCCATGATTTGAGACACATAATTATTTTTTAATTTTCAGCACCGCGACAAACGGACAAAAAGAACCACTTTGCTCCACTCTTTAGGGGTCGAAAATGATCCTTTCAAGTAAGGTAGTAAAAAAATATGTATTTGACAGTTATTTACTTTCAGTTTAGTCTCTGTTTTGTTCAAAACTGATTGACCCAGTTCCCCAATCGAACACAAAAGGTCACTCGAGTTGTCCCAATCGAACACAAAAATTGCACGAAGGTTGCTCTAGTGCTGCCCGAATTTACCTATCGGAAACACTTTTCGGGCGTAGCACCCCGAAAAATGTAACCTCGGTGAATCCCCTATTTTAACTCTTCGATACGCATTTCACAGATCGCTATCAAGTGATATCAAGTAGTTCAGACCGAAAATCAAGTCAAGTCAAATATCAGATTTTCAAAAGCTTGAGTTTTCAAGTCAAGTATTTAAGAAAAAATTCAAGCTACTTGGCTTGATGAATCCCTGGCAATAACATCTGCCTCGGAATAAACGGCCGGCTACATACAAAAGAAACACCAAGACTGGTTTGATGAGAACGACACCGCTGAAATTCAAAACCTTGTAGAAAGAAAAAGAAGAGCGCCTAATCCATGGGAAAGCGACCCAACTCGACTGTAAGATAAAGGCAATACAAGCAAGCAAAAGCAGAAGTTCAAAGGCAATCGCGAGCATTGAAGAACCAATGGTGGATAACCAACTCAAACAAAATGCAGCATCTAGCTGAATCCAACGGCTCCAGGGCCTAAGGTGGTATATGGACCAACCACTCAAGGACTCAATAGCTTACGATCTAGAAATTGCACAATATTGCTCAAACACAGTTCGTTAATAAATTCTCGTTGGAAGACGTTGGAACACTTTCAGGAACTACTCAACAGAGAATCACATATTAGTAATGAAAACGAAATCCCACAGAGACCAATACAATAATAACTGAGCGAGGCTCCCAGATTAGAGGAGGTTGGCATTCCTGCTGAATTCAATGAGGCCTCACACTAAGTGCCCAAACCTACACCCTAATAAGTAAAATATGGATTACTGAGATCATACCTACCGAACTTAGAGATTTCTTCATGGTTACCATTTTTAGACAGGGAGAAAAGGCTCAATGTGGGAAAGATACTTGCCAGGATATTATCAAAAATCGTTTAATCCCAACTACCGAAGAGAACCTCCCAGAGACACAGTGTAGCTTCAAACCCGACCGAGGTTATTAAGTGAATTTTATATAGTTTGTTTATTAACACCTGTATGGACTTTGTTATTTAATCTCGCCTAGTTCGAAAATTTGCATATAACAAAGAAGTCCTAATCTATTTCTAGCAACTAATCTGGATTAGGTCCTTACGGTGCATTTGGGCGTATAAGTTGTTACCATTTGTGAAAGGAGTTTTGGTGAACCCAGAATCCGGTACAATACTTTAAAGGTTCAATGAACCAAAAAAAGATTGGAAAAGGTGGATCCAAACAAAATTTAATTTCGACACTATACCGGACATTTTTTCTCGACAAGGTTAAAAATTTGAACTTTAAAGTGCATCTAGTATGCGAAAAAAATCCTAGGCTCTTCAATATGGCCATGGGATTTTTACTACAGCCACACATTTCGGAATGGATACGTCTCTTCGGCTCCGCTTTCAGCTGTACAGATGCCAGTAGATTAAGTATACCCTCTCTGATTCTCCATTCGCATGCCCAGTAGACACACATGTTCTCGAGAGTGATGTCACACATGACCTTGAAAGTGACGTCATTTGGTCCTTGAAATCCAGATGACACGCACCTCGGTTTCAAGTATAAGGACCCAGGTTTCACAAATTCTGTTTCCCGGCTTCGAGAATAAGGACCCAGGGCTGGGACTCTGTAACGAATACAGATATTTTCTCTATCTCTATTGACGTTTCCTCTCTATTAATTTCGGCAAGACAGAAGAAGACAACGAGTGCCATAGCGTTAGGGATAACGATCCCTATCCATTACAGAGTTTCAGCCCAGGTGTCACACAATTTAACAAAAAAAATCATCTCTCATGTGAACCAAGCAGGTGCTCAGCTAACCTTCAAAAAGGGGTCCGCAAACATGGCAACAAAGAAATCCAACAAAGCTCTATTCAACAAAGAAAAAAATCGAACAAAGAAAGGCGTCTCTTTTGTCAACAAAATCAGGTAGGGGGTTGGTATAGATTTTGTATTCACATCCCTTGAAAGCTTCATTCAGGTATTACTCTATCTAGCAAAGAAAACTTTAACAATAGAAATCCGTCTGTTACTTATATCCTTGGAGCCAGGTGTTACTCTATTTCAAAGAGAAAACACCGAAAAATTTGGTTAGCCAAGGTCAAAACCCCAAAATTTCAGATTAAAGACGCCGCCGGCCTAGAGATTTTCTCACGGTATCGAAAAAGTTCCCAGGCTCAGGTGCCCCCGTTACAAGGTCGTCTCTTTTGATGTCATCTGGCCAATCCGATTTATGTTGGTCTACGTCAAGCTATTATTACTTTTCCCACATAAAAAGCCTAAAAATCTTCTGTAAAAATAGAACTACTTCCAAAGTTTGGTCGGGCTATTAATGTTCTAGTCCCCAATTTCCCCCTAGAGTTTTCCCATTGGGCTACCAATTTTATGTCCTTGCTTTTCTCTAAATTTTCCATTGTTTTTCCAAGAACCGCATTGACTCCTAATTCAAACAAATCTCTCTGAAACATATTTTGGACTTATTGCGTGAATTTGTATTGAATAAATATTAAAACTCTATGGATCTTCGTTATCTCAAGACCGCTCTCAATAGCTGATTAGCTTAGTTGTTGCTTTTGATGAACCTGCGGAAGGCTTACTATTTCCAACTAAAAATGAGAGATCGGAATGTGTTTCCTTGAGGTAGTGTATATCCACTTCGAAAATATACCCCTGTGGATAATCATTATCGATAGGCATAATTTCCAAATCAGTAATCTTTTTTTCTAACAACCACCGAAAAGCACCATATGGGAGTGCTTGAGACATACTGTGTCCATACACATTTGTTGCGTCTAGGAACATAATAAATGAAGAAGGTTTACTCTCATCGAATTCTGGTTGAAATGTATTATTGACAATATGCTTCCTTTCAGTAATCTGACTAATTCCGCCCCGAACACCCCTTTTGAAAAGGCGAATCAAGTCAATGTCTGTCAACAACTCCAACACTACCTTGGTCATACGCAACATACAATCGAAAGATAAATTTGGGAGACTAAAGTACTGTGCAGGATCTCATTTATCTATTGTTAAACAAGTATTGCGAAACTCTTAGAAAATATCTCACAATAGAGTGGGTGAGTTACATCTGTTTTTAGGTATAGATCCGAATATTCCCTTACATTTCTACATTTGAACACACGCCATATATATTTTGCTCGCTCATAGTCATCATCACTAAAGTGTTTATCATTTGAACTGTCATAAAATTGATTTTTTCTAGGAAGAAATGGATAATTCATTTTTTCAATTGAGTACATGAAATTGTGTGGGAAGATACCTTTTTTCTCACCAAGTTAAATTGATCAGTATTAGGGAATTGCTTTCTCGTTTCTCCGAGTTGATCAATCTGAACATTAAGTATTTCTTTTTTAAAACCCCCCTCTCGGTCAATATAGACTGCATGTAAATACTTTCCGTGAATGATATATACTTCTCTTTACTTTCGGCAATTACGTCAATCCTATCCCCGTGCCAACATTATTTTCTAAACATGGCTATCATAGTTAGTTAGGTTATGGCATATGATAGGTGTGAAATTGGGCAACTTGTAGTTTGAGTTACAGATGGAATGTGATGCATCAAATCTCTTTTTTCCAGTTATGTTAGAATGATTTTTTTACTTTTATATGATTCCCGTTGAATGTGTGTTCACATATATCACACACCTTGGCATATCAAACTCCCGAAATTTCGGATCAAAGACGTCGCCGACCTATAATTTTCGCACGGTATCGAAAAAGTTCCCAGGCTCAGGTGCCCCCGTTACAAGGTCGTCTATTTTGATGTCATTTCGCCTTGTGGGTCAGGTGTGACTCTGATTCACAAACAAGCAGGCCCCCAATTCTTGAATTATCTCGCATACGAAAATTGATATGAATTCGAATGTTTCCTATTCAATTTACGTTGCTGTCATTCGAATTCGAATCAACTTACGTATGCGAGAATTTTCAAGAATTGACCCGCAGGTAGGTAGCATAAATCCGTATCCGGACCACTTGAAAGTTTAGTTCAGGTGGTACTCTATTTAACAAAGAAAACGATGTTGCACAAGTCTTTGACGGTTACGTAATTTTGTCGGCCTTGAGAAAACGTTGAGCAGAGGAGAGTGAACAGGACATTTTCATTCCAAGCTCTGGGTAGAAGCAGTTCCTGAAATACCTCTGTGAAAGTAGTTTGCTCTAAGATAGACAAACTTACTTCAAATTATTATCTGTGTTACCATGAATACCTATAAATGTGGATTTTGTGACGCATCTTTCACCCGAAGTTATAATATGCTTCGCCACAAACTTGAGTCATGTAAACGAAGACCCAATAATAATATGTATAATTGCAAATGAGCGAAAGAAACTGCGTCCTAAACCATCTTCTTCGCAGGATGCATCAACTTCAAATTTGCAAACATGTGTTACCTGCAATATAGACATACTCACAAATGATATGGCAGCTCATCAAAGATCGCTACAGTATCGTACTATTTCATGTTCCCCATTGTCAGCAGGTGTTGAAATTATAAGCAGTGCTTTTAGAAGGTAAAATCGTTACTTATCGGATAAATAGTCGTAATCACCATATTGACCATTCAGTATTTTTTGAGGAAGTATTGGATCTAATGACAGAGCCCCCTAGCGGTGGCAGCTACTACCCGTATTTTTTCAAATGGGAATGGGTATGTGATACATCTTTTTAAAGGGCTTCAAATTCTCTTTATAATGCAGCTTCGTTTTTCAAATTTGAGCTATGCGTCGTCGAGAAATTGCTTTTAAAAACATAAGAAAATTAGAAGATCTTAGCAGATTTACGGAACCGCATTACTAATGAATGCCAACAAATTACACCAGATGTTCTTCACAATATCCGAGAACACTTTGAACAGTTGTTGTACCATTGTATAGAGGCGAATGGCGGACATTTTCAACATTAAATAAAATAACAGTTGAAGTACTAGGTACCTACCTAAGGTACTTGATCAATAAAATTACATTTTTTGAGACGAAATTTCTCGACGGCGCGTAGCTCAAATTCATAAAACTAAGCGGCATGTCCCCCGGACAACAAAAGTTTACGGATACGAGGGTTTTTTAAATTTTGACTTTCAAAGGCGTAAAACTTGCTGAACTGTTCGATGAGCCACCCTGTATGCATTAACGTCATCAACAAATAAAAAAGTAGATATATTTGGGAAACAGGTACCGAAAAATATGTTAACAAAATTCGAAAATATCGAAAAACAAAATGAGGGTTCCATTTGCGGTATGCGCAGATTTTGAATGTTTTTAGAACCAATGAAAATAACTAAACCAAACCCTGAAGATCCTTACACAATTAAAAGTATTGAGGACAAACCAAACTCTTTTGCATATCTGACGATTCTCTCTCCAAATTTAAATTGTATCGGGGGAATGATGCGGCACAAGTGTTTGTTTCCAGTATAGAAAGCGTTTTAAGGTATTTGTACAATACTTCTTTAGAAGATATAAAGCCAATGAATCGCTTATTGCGTCAAGAATTTGAGAAATTCAAAAACGCTAAGGTGTGTGGTATATGTGAATACACATTCAATGAGAATCATATAAAAGTCAAAGATCATTGCCACATAACTGGAAAAAAAAATTGGTGCAACACTTTCTATCTGTAACTTGAAACAAATTGCCCAATTTTACACCTATTATATGCCATAATCTAAGTAATTATAATAGCCATATTATATGTTTATTGAAAAATTATGTCGGCGTGGGGATAAGATTGACGTAATTGCCGAAAGTAAGTATATATCATTCACGAAAAGTATTTACATAATATAGACTATATTGACCGAGAGGGGGTTTCGAAAAAGAAATAATTAAAGTTCAGATTTATTGATAGTTGCAGATTTTTATCGTCATCTTTGGAAAATTTTGCGAAAAGCCTAGAGGTTGATCTTTCCAGAGAAACGAGAAAGCAATTCCCCGATACTGATCAATTTTACTTGGTGAGAAAAAAGGGTATCCTCCCGCACAATTTCATTCACTCAATGAAAAATTAATTATCCATTTCTTCCTAGTAAAAATCAATTTGATGACTGTTTGAGGCAATGTGTGCCCTGTATTCCTTGTAAGATATTATGCATACCTTTTGGAAAGTCGAAGGGACGTATTAGTTGCAGGTTACTAACTTGACAGCTGGATCGATATTGCTTTTCCCAATAGAAACTTATAAATAGTTTCCCCACAATAGTTATTTGTGCAACCAGTTGGGAAAAAGCACTATTTTTCGTAACGAACTGATTTCTGCGGAACGAGCGAAGCGAGTTCAGCAAAAGGAAGAGAGTTACGAAAAATAGTGTTTCCCAACGTGTTTCACACAATATTTTTTCTAATTTTGACCATGTGATCCAAGTTAAAAATATAAAAAACATACTTCGAATTTTGAATATTTATGTCTAATTGTCAAGCTTCAGGTGAGTTCAGAGATGTTTATTTCTTAAGTATTTCGTTTTTCGTGGCTATAGAAGCAATAGTGTCAAGCATAGAGGTGTCAAGTCTGCATCTCTAATTTTTGAAAAAGTAAAAAATTTCAATTGATATTGTTCTTATAATATAAACCACTCAAACTTTATAGAGTAAAAGAATAATTATTATTAGATACTAATGTCCATCAATTCAGGAAGCGACGTACCGAGTGACATTGAGGAGTCGGCTCAATCTGCTTTATCTACAATAAATTATTCCTAGAAGTCAAAAAGAATATAATAACAATACTTCAAGTAGTTTAGCGCTAAAATTATCACAAATTTTATTTCTGTATTTTTCGCAACTGATGGTGAAATTTACTTTTTCTCCAAACGTCAAAAAAACGTCACTTTGTTAACCTCTGTCAAGATGTCAGAAATTTAATTTCTATGCTGGTAGGCAAATCCAGCAGGTTAACACCTGTCGAGGTGGTAGAAATTTAATTTCTATGCTGCTTGGCAACCCCAGCGGCAGCAAAAGTACTTTTAGTGCCGCTCGTACTTTTACTGCCGCTTAACCATTCAGTGACCCCTGAGCTTACCCCATTTGTTTGGAGAAAAAATAGCGTGTTGCATATGGAGTAGAAGCACTTTTTTGTGCTTCAAAACCTAATGCTTCAGCACAGAAAAGTAAAGCTTCTACTCCTAATACAACAATATACTATTTCATCACCAGTTGCGAAAAATTTTACTTTTCGTAACTGGTGATGAAAAGTAAGACATTTGATAACGTCAACGAGTTTTGAAAAGTGTCACTTTAAATTGCAAAATTAGAAAAACAAAATTTCATGATTTTATTTCATATATCGCATTCGTTCGTAATTTCGAAATTTAGTTTTCACTTTCATATTCGTCCACCGTTTCAATTACCGGGAAAACTATTTTAATTTGTATTAAGAAGAACAACAAACCCATCCACATTAGAAAATATTTTTGCAGGTGTATGTATGATCTATGTATGATTTTTTTCCCAGTAAAAAAAAGTAAATCGACATAACAAAAGAAAAAAAACACATATCGTCCTGGTCGAGTGTTAGTTCAAGTCAAAAGCATCCAAGACGTTTTCCCGTTTCAGTATTCCCTACTCAAAAGCGGAGGATCTTGCCTGGAGCATTAAATTGACTCTTTGGGGGATTTTATATGATATTCCCAAAGCCGCATCGTTAACCTGGCGTAAAATTTCTTTCATGCGAGTGTTGTGTAGCCTGTTTGTGGGTACGTCTTGCCACTCGTTAGGGTGAGCTTTTTGTCAGGCTTGAGAAAAATCCTTGCAACGGTTAGATATGAAAAAACTTCCCCAACTCAACCCGGCAATGAACGTCATAAAAACGCCTCAAAATGGCCACTCTCCAATTAATTACATTCATTTCCGTTCGTTTTTGGAAAACTACCTTCGACTCTATGGGGCGGGATTTTATGATATTTCCGAATATTATCGATACTGTCCCACGTCCTAAATTGTAGTATTGTGCATGCAGAAATCTGGATCAATGCATTTCCATTTTTCCGAACTTTTGTGAAAGGTTTTTCTTTGATGAAAATGTTATTAGTTACATTTGTTGTTCAGTGCAGGGTAAGGGGATAACACAATACTCTTCAGCGAGGTAGGTACTTTGTATTACCGACCTAACTTGGAAAAGCCTATTTGGCAATATAATAAGATGGTAATGGCGTTTAGTTGCCTTTGGAAGTTACACCGAAACAACCTAAGTGGGGTTTGGTGTCAGGCTTGCTAAGGTGAGGAATAGTTAAAAGAAAGTTCACCTATGCCTGTTGTGAAATTAAACCCTTTCTGAAGTTATTCTTAGTTTTTTGAAACTTTGCTCTGAAAACGCATAAGCAAAAGATTTACAGAGCAAATTATTATTATAGATGTGATCAGACGTACACCAGAAATAATAAATAAATTTAATTAAACCAATGAAACAATAGTTAAAGTGATGTTAAATAGAAAAGCGAGTTATGTGGGTGGGTGGCAGTCCAAATATTGAGAAAGAGGTATCTCCGTTCTTAGGGCGGCCAACTAGCTCTCACAACGAAGAAAGGTGTGGGTAATCAAAATCAAAATAAGCGCCACCTGTTTTAGCACCCTACGGTTAAACGGAGTCTCGGATGTTTCGAAAACAGAAATTCTCTAATCCTAAACGGTACTGTACCTACTTATAAGAAAAAAAACTAACAGGAATTGGAATAAACCCCTGAAAATCAATTCAATAACTCTATAATGAACTCTATTACCATTATTCATATACTATGCAAAATCAACGATATTAACATTTAATGAACAGGTATGGCTTCACAAATACGCAATATTCTCTGAACGAGCAAACAAAATACTTTCAATTATAGTCGCTGCTGGCACAAATCAGCAGATAAGAATTTTTGTAAATAAACCCAAAAAGAAGGTACTATAGTATTTGTAATACCCATCTAGAATAACCCCATCCTTATTTATCAATCACGAATCAGATGAAACAAAAAATTACAAACAAAAACGTACGTCGATTGCTAATACTTCAATTTCATCGTGATTTCATCTACAAATAAGAAATTCCTAACCTAATTTTATTTGTGCCATAGACTAGTTTGTGCGTCACGAAGCGACATACGTTTTGTCACTAAAACGACAGGTACTTCTAAATACGTATTAAAAATACTATAAAGTCTGTTTTTTTTTAAGATAATTCCCCAAGTCAAAAATTTAGTAACTAGGTATGTTGGCAACACAAGCCTTTTCTACATAAAAAATTTGAAAGCATTGACAATTTTACATTGTATTGCCAACATAATGTCATTTTGATTTTTAGCTTAAAAAAAAAAAACAGACTTCAGATACCTACCTACCTTATTAAAAATATTGGAAACAGTCTAAATCAAACCTTAAATTCTTAGGTGTGGAGAATGGAGATACAATGTTATACTTCAAACGTTGAATTCTAGATAAATGTGAGTCCATCTTAAAACAAATGAAAACGAATTGGTCTATTCTCACAATCCTTATGTATTTGGCTACTAGTTTCGGGTAACTGATTGACCCCGAAACTAGTAGCCAAATACATAAGGATTGTGATTATTCGTTTTTCATTTGTTTTGCTGCCTTAAATTTAAAAAAAAAAATTATAAAATAAGACGAAAACAAGCTTACGTCAATTGTGAATTGTGCTTGTGTTGAATGAAAAATAGCAAGACCTAAAAAAATCTTTTAATTTTCTTTTACACGAGTAGGTAGATCGGGGTAGCAAGTCTAGCCGAGTGGTGTTGGGGTGTTCCGTTTCGTCGAATTTCCACCATGGAAAGGAAATTTCTTCTCTTATCTTTTCACGGAATAGGGCAGGGAGCCGAAACAAAAGATCAATTAGGATATTGCCATTGCCTTTTGAGCAAAGTGGCATTTTTTCATTTAATTAGTTTACCTTTCCAATCTATATTCAGTAAAGGGAATCCAATAACTTATCAATCCACTAGACTTATGCACCAGCGCCAGAATTTCCGTAAACCACATAAATTATTATCGAATAAACTGGTAAGAATTTGTTCGGGAGGGATATATGCCGGATGTTTGAAAATCTCAGCATCTCAAATAATTGCTGCTGACTCTGAAAATTGCATATAAAATGATAAGCCTTTTGTTAAAAATGCAAGTTGAAATCCCTGAAGAGAGAGAGAGAGAGAGTGGGAGAGAAATAAATCTGTTTCGTAATTCTAATAGTACGGGATACGAGGCCTATTTCATCAAATCATTTTACACCGTCTTGCATTGTTATCATCAGTTAGATGACATGGTACTGAAACGCACTTGTGCAGGGAAATAGATGGGAGTGGGGGATTTCGCTGAAAAAAATATTTCAGAAAATGTCGTCAGAAACGAGGAAAATATATAATTATACACCGTCTTGCATTCATTTATCGAGTTGATTGGTACACAAACAAAATTAGATTAACACATGCAAGACGTTTTCATGGAGTTTTTGTAGTTGTAATATTAGATAGAAATTGTCAATTTTTCAGAGGGATGAAATATCATTTTACACTACTTCATTGTTGATTTAGATTAAAGCTTGAATGTAGAATAGCCACTGGATACTGATGCAAGACGTCCTGTGGAGGGATAACAGGCTGCAAGACGGAGGTCAATGTGTTGTCTTATGAAGGAGTGAGAAATCATTTTACACCGTCTTGCACTGGTACTAATGGGAAAAACAGAACATATTGATAACATTTTTAAAAATACAAGACGTTCTAAATGGCAAGAAAGGACTGCAAGACAGTGATGAAGTTGACTAATTTTGACGGGGGTCAATCCATCAGGTACAAAGATGAATACTACTCCAAATTACAAATTATGCACATTAATTTTAAATATTTTTGCTCTTCACCACGTAGAATAATTCTATTTTGCAAAATTCTCTTAATATTATGACACCTAATATATTTTAATGTCTCTACGGACATCAAATAAAAAAAGGTTGAAAATTGTTCTTTTTCTGACGGCTTATAATCATTTAAGTTTTTTTTGAGGTGGATATGCCATAACACATAACGGATTGTAAGTATAAGGTAAATTTGGGAAATTTGATTTTAAAGCAGCAAAAAAATGACACATTAAATGATCTGTCTAAATTGCACAGAATACCCAGAAATTATAATTCCTGTATTCAGGAGACTCCCCTATTGAGCTGCTATGTAAACTGTCCTTTTCTATCTGTATGATTTAGAAAAGAATGAACAGTGAACGGTTCAGTAAATAACTCAACAGTTCAGTTAAAAAAAGGAAACGGATTTATTAACTTTTTTCCCCGAAAAAACGTCTTGGACTGATGTATTATCATTTCTTAACATATATTCTTCCAGCGGATATAAGCAGGAAATGGTGTAAAATGATTTTTGACTCCCTCATGAGACAACGCATTGACATCCGTCTTGCAGCCCGTTATCCCTCCACAGGACGTCTTGTATCAGTATCCAGTAGCTATTCTACATTCAAGCTTTAATGTAAATCAACAATGGAGTGGTGTAAAATGATTTTTCATCCCTCTCACAAATTGACAATTTCCATCTTCTATTACAACCCCAAAACCCCCATGAAAACGTCTTGCATGTGTTAATCCAATTTTGTTTATGTACAAATTAACTCAAAAAATAAATGCAAGACGGTGTATAATTATATATTTTCCTCGTTTCTGACGACATTTTCTGAAACATTTTTTTCAGCGAAATCCCCCACTCTCATCTATTTCCCTGAACAAGTGCGTTTCAGTACCATGTTATCTAACTGATGATAACAATGCAAGACGGTGTAAAATGATTTGATGAAATAGGCCTCGTATCCCGTACTATAAGTTTAAATCTACTTCGTCGACTAATGAATTTGTTCTATTTGAATAATGGAATTACATCTCTATATGTCTCGACCTTATACACGTTTTCAATGAACTATTGATTTGGACATATAATCCATTAAACTTAATTACGTACTAAAAATGATACCCTCGTCATAGAAAATGACAAGATCAAATCAATCGACGTGCAATAGCAGAACACAACACAACACACGTCGCTGCGTGTTAGTTTATTTTCGTAGCGCTCTCGTTGCAAAACACTGAGGGCGTTCAGTGCTTTGCAACGAGAGCACTACGTTGGCCCGGTGGCGTCATTATCTATTCCGACCAATCAAGCAATTTCCAAATGTTCTGCTTCAATTATTTCAATTGACTTGACGATGTGAAATTATCATTATTTACATACTGACGAATAAACAATGGTATGCTTAAGGGTATTGAATGCGCCGTTTAAAATATATTGTAACGCACGTCGAACTATACAACTACCCAATAAGTTAATACTAATAAAGACGCGAGGTTCATCGCGATTATTGCATTGTGCTACTGTTGAGCCGGTCGACACTGGATCCTTTATCACGACGATTTAAAATATATAGAAAAACAGGCGGAGGAAAGAGCCATGGGGTTTGCTGCAGGCATAACAGGGATAGACAAAATGACTAGAAGAATCAATTAAATTTCTACAAAAAAAACTAGATAATTTTTGGAACTCTAGTTTGCGCCATTCTATTGCTAACACACATAAGAATGGCGCTAACTAAAAAAAAACACCATAAATTGATTAACTTTCTTGTTTTTTTTTTCAGTTTAAATTACATTTTTGTAATTTTTCGAGAACTTGTTTCTATTATCGGATTTCTAGAAAGATAGCGTCATTCGTCCCTATATTATAAATAGAATGCAGAAAAGAAAGTCAATATAACTTCAATTGTTAAAAAATTAGGTTGAACTTAAGAATGCAATGCATTCCTTGTTTCATTCATCTCATTCCCACTAAGGAGTATTAATCGGAGCGGAAGAATACAATGATAGACTGCGTTAGGTGCTTCGCGCAGGAAAAAATATTTTGGCATTGTGGCGCATCCAATGCCCTTAAGTATGCTATGCTAAGAAACTGCAGACTAGGACAATCGGAAAAATCGGCAGTTGCGGAACATACGCTTAGTGAAGGGAGTCACGAAATACTCTTTGGTGAGTTCAAGCTTCTTGCACCGACTTCCGGATACCACAATCGTCTTATACGTGAAGCTAGAGAAATCCACAAACACTAAAACTTAACCAAACCTGGAACCCGATCCTCGAAAACACAAGAAAAATCTCATCGAGTACAGAGAAAGTTCAAATAGGCCACGTGCTGCGAAGCCCCGCCCCTCCCCCGCCACAGCCACTCACACATAAATACAACTTACGGTCGGTAACGCAACAGTCTGCTACCAGAATCGGACATGGAAACACCTCTGAAGATGCTAGCCACGCGTGCTAGCGAAACGTCAGGAAGAAATTCCAACTTACGACGGCCATTAAGCCCGAATGAAAACACTTTATCAATAAACCTGGGCTGCGAAAGCCTCACAAACTTTATCAGTGAAACTTAAAATCTAATTTTCAGAGATCACTACAACACTGTTCTTAAAAATATGCATACTATGCAAACTTAAAAATATCGATTAACAAAAATATTAGGAGTATTCACTTACTTGGTTTATGGTGTTTTCGATTGGTAGATTCAGTGCGCACTGCGTGTATTTGCATCCTTTTATTCGACGTGTAGAAGAAAGACAGGAATAGAAAAAATTGCACTAGTTCCGCACTAGATCTACAAATCGAAAACGCCATTAGAATCGCTTTACAGCGAGCTTTAATAGTTCACGAGGTTCACGTTTACGTTTACACACAAATAAAATACATAGAAGAGGGCTTTAGAAGAAAAATCAAATTGTTAAAAAGTAAGAGAACGCACTCGTGAGAGAGAAACTATTACTGGTTCCTGGCCATTTTGGAATTGAATTGGTTTGGTAGGGTAGACTAGCTTGCTCGCAGCCGTCACAAGTCGGCGCCTGAGGCTGAGGCCCGGGTACGTAAGGTACTCCTCAGCAAACGTGTTGTTAGAGCAATATGAACTTATGCCGATTCCACAAAATACACGGTAATGATATCGCTGAAGTAATTGACCGGTATTGGTATCGGAATCAAACAGATACATTTATCCCACTTATACGGTATTCTTTCGGTGCCTAGATTCTATATAATTGAACCAAAAATAGCCTATTATTGTCATCACAACATTATGTTTTTAACAGTACTTTATATTTGTTTTGACTATATTTATTTAACAATCTATACTCAGTTATCTCAGCAATGATATATTTGTGATTCAAAAATAATAATGTCCACAATAACTCAATTGTTATTTTACCTATTCAATATTATTTTTTTTAAATCTGCATTATCATATATTTTGATATTGCGATAATAATATGTGTAACTAAAATGATTGCTGACCTAACTAAGGTTATTTTTTTTGAGTGGATAGAGCACATTACATCCTCTCACATCTGCATGCAGCCCTGAGCGCTGCAGCTATCAAGTGCACATCTCAGCTGGCTTGAGAAGGCAAGGTTCTCAAGCAACTAGCTGTGAGGAACGAAGTTAGTCTGAAGTGGATACCCGCACATCGAGGCATACACGGAAGCAGATTTTCTAAGTAAAACATGGGCCTACAAGACGTTTCTAAGGCTCAGTGCCATTCTGTGGAGGAAGTGAACAGTGGATGAAAAAACAAACGCTAACTCATTGGCTATCCACTCAAGGTCTGACACTGACAAAATGGTGCATATTATTATCCATCTTAACCCTAACCTATAATTTATTATTGAATCTTCCACCCTACCTGAACAAGACACCCTAGATTTAAGAACTAAGTAGATATATTTAGAATCGAATAATAGCTGTGCCAGATTTTTTAAAATATCCATTTCTCAATGTTGATCGTTGTTTGTCGAGCTCTGAAACTTTATCGTTTGCGTACGCAGCTACGTAGCACTATTAAGTACCTACTCTCATACATATTATACATTATACATAAGTTCTTCAACAGTTTTAAAGTAGTTCAAGATTGCTACCATTTTTTTTGAGCTAAAAGAGTAATAATCAATAAACGTCAAATAAAGGACAGATACTGGTTTTCTCTACTATAGAACCACGTACGGGCAGGAGAAACCCCATAAGTTGTACCGACTTGGTTTTCTGAAGTATAAAACATGTATTCCGTTTTAATTTGTCTAAAGGCGGTTACACACGGACGTGGATGTCTGAAAACATGTACGTACATACACTTGGCCAATACATAAAACTGGTACGCATTTTCCTATTGTGTTGTATTGTGTAAATCGAGCTTTTCTATCACCCTAACAATGACAAATACAGTCGTCAGTGTCATTTTTAACCAATCATAACATAAAAACATGTTGCATTTTCTTTTGTTCAGGTTTGACATTGACAAAAACTGTGTAGCCTATGTTTTTCAGAAGAGACTTTTTGTTGTTAAGCCTGACTCACGCTAGGCAAATTCAAAATATATATTTTGCCTGTACCAGTTTTATGTTTGGCCAAGTGTACATGAACGTGCAGACAAAAACATTAATGTGTATGGAAAATACCGTCGCGTTTTTGAATGTGCAATTTTGTATGCACACTCGGAACACTGTAGCAAAAATAGCAAGACTGCAGTTTTATGCGAGCGTCTGTACGAAAGCGCCATGCACGTTGTTGTTTGCACGTTGATGTATGCACGTATATGCATTAAGACATCCACGTCCGTGTGTAACCGCCCTGAGAGCGTTCAGCGGCCAAAATCGCAGCCAGGTGCGTTTAGACTTGAGCACGCACGCACGGGCGACCGCAAATACTTTAGTGTAAACGGCTGTGCGCGCAAGCTCGCTCTGAATCTTTCTGTGTGCAAATAGCCGCGAATGCGAGCCGGCCAGTGTCGGTCTATGCTCTGGTATATACTCGAAGGTATTCACGTGCTCAATTTAAACAGTAATTTGTTTTGTGTGTCCATACGTAGAAATATTTTCATATTTTTTTGTGTTAGTGTGGGGTTTATTTTCTTTGCTATTATTATCAAGGAATGTTCCAACAATTTATCACTATTTTGAAAGCTAGAATCGGCACAAAAACATTCAGAAGCATATAGCATCTCTCAAGGTGTGATTAACTCAATTCAATATGAAAGTAGAGAAACACATGAAGAAGGCCTCATTTCCGCTGCTACGAAAGTGTACAAATGATATTTCTGTGGAAGTACTAGAAGACATTTTCACACGTTATGCCCTGCTAAAGATTCAACGTATACTGAATGAGGTAAACGTGAACATTTCTCCAAGGTATGTCTAAGCCACAGAAAAGTCAAAGCTTCTTCCTCAATAGGGATGTTCACTATTTTTCAATTGCAATAAAAAGCGGTGGTTTTAGGTCCACAAAACACGTATTAAGCGTTAAAACATCTAGAAACCCTTTATTTTTTCTGAAGAAATTTGAAAATTCAATACTGGGCAGCGGTTCTAGAAGATGCTTTGAGTTCGATCAGGTCTCTTTTATGTACATCAACTAATTCTACTTCACATGAAAGAAAATTCTGTAATCCAAGAAAATCAATGAATGGTACAGCAATACCTTCATGGTTAACTTCTGGAAAAATTTATATGAAAAAGCATGTCAGACAATCAAAGTACGATCCTCTCGTTGAAGAAGTAATTCTCATTGAAGCCAACACTCAATATGCGTTAGTTCAACTTTCAAATGAATGAGAAGCAACGGTTTCGCTAAAACGTTTAGCTCCATGTGGTGATGAAAGTCTACTGCAATCGGAAAATAATGCTGATAACCATGTTATAAATATGCCTACTCGATCAGAAGAAACTCTAGATTTTTTATAGGTACCATCGTCACCAAAAGTAACTGGGACAGCATCACATTAGCTCTTGTCCTATTATATGAATTTTATTGTCAAATTTTGTCAAACTATGAATTAAATGCATTGAAATGAATGACAGTAGAATTAGTCCAGGAGATTATTATGCATTATTTGTGTCCCAGATACTTTTGGTGACGATGGTACCTATTCACACAGAACAAATGCGGGACATAGAAAAAGAAAATGTTAGTGAGACAATAAACCAGTCTCAATCTATTCACTGTGAGCCACAACTAGGAAACCAGAGCCGTCGTGTATCAAGAACTAGACATTCTCCCAAATATCTTGACGATTATGTTGAAAAATAAACCTGGGGAGAATGTGGTACTTTTGATATTTTCTGTATATAGTTTTTGTTACCAGAGCTGCTTTCGGGTGCCACCCTTTGAGCGCTCCCGAGTTACTCCGAAGTACTCCGGCTACAGTTTGACCCGTTCGGTTTCATGCGTTCGAGTGTAAAACGCATAGAGTATGATAGTGTAAAGTGTTCTAGGAGCTTCGCATTCTGCACCCGAAAGCGGCACAGTATTAATTATTATCATATTATATTTATCATTGTCATTAGTTTTTCATCATTGTGAATGTCGTGTATAATTCTTGTTCAATAAAGCCTAATTTCTAAAGGTAATTCAGTAAATCATTACAGCGCTTATGCTCAGTGCGTGCGAGCTCAAGTCGAAACGCACCTTAAGTATGCAAGTAAGATCTGCGCACCCGCATGATGCAGCTTAACGTGTGCATGTTTGTCTAACCAGCTGTCTGCGCTAGTATAAAGAGAGAAGTCAGGAGTCATTGAAACACTATTTGTGCAAATGGAAACCACCGTACTAACATAAGAGAACGATAATAGTGAGTTTGTTGCGAAGCCTTCTTAAACTTTTGCAAGAATGTTGAAGCTTACTCTAATTCTTCCTTGAAGAATCCAACCTCATTTCGTATTTAAAGATATGTAGTCGGGAATCTGAGGTGCTCTATTCGACCACCTCTATACAAGTCGCGAACATCCACCTAAAAAACATGAAATCCTATGTAAAATGACCTGCCGGATTCGAATTTCTTGTTCGCCCTTTGATCCGGAATTGCGAAATGTGTCAAAACATGACATTTTTGAAAAAACTGAAAATTTCCATTGAAATAATTTTTTTTGAAAACTAGTGCATAACTTTGTTAATTGATATCCGATTGTTATGAATTTTGGATATGATATTTTTCAGTACTTCCCTGACGTAGTTTCATAATAATAAAAAACATAGAACGTCACATAAAAGCTACGTAATTTTTTTTTCGCCAGATGACACAAAATTTCGTCATTTTGCAGCGTTAAATGGTGAATCGAGAAAACTTTTTTATGTTTAGAGATAGATACCAAGTATAAGCGAGAAAAATATTGCCAATGGAGCAAAGAAACTTTTTTATTAAAACTTTTTTCCCATACGACGTTTAGTTTGGGCTGTATTATTTTTGAAAAACCGAAGAAAATTGAATTGCCGCGTCTCAACTCTCGGCATTACCGGTGAGCGCGATCTTAGGACGCGGTGCAGCGAATTAGTGTGTCAGAGAGAGTTAACACCACAGCTTTCTTCATACGTGCAACATAGTCACGCATTACGATATTGTTATATTATTGTAGGGAGTATAGGGGAATGGGGGATTTATGCGCTTGGTTGGGTTAGGAAACAATATGAATAGGAAAAATATTAATAATAATTTTTTTTACAAGTATAAAAAACAATATTATCATTACCCAATCAAAATATTTATTTCACATTGCATTTTCTCTCAGACAAACACTGGCAAAAAAGGATAAAAAAAAAAACGTCACATAAAAGGTATAAAAATTCCATTTATTTATTTATTAATTATTACCAAATATGGAATCTAATTAATGTCAGTAAAAAAAATAATAAGATTTCTTTTTTAAAACAAAGCACAGGCCCAATTCAAAATTTTGTAGTAAACGGCTAATTCCACATGTTTTGGTGTTTTCATTCCAATTAATACAAATAAAAAGTCTTGACAAATATCCAAAACCTTTTCTCCAAGCTTCTCTTCCAATAGAACTTTTCAATCTTTGTCAAAATTTACTTCTTTTTCACTAGTTTCTCAGTAAGTACCTATCCACGAAAAAGGTTGTATAATGACTTTGATATGATATTAGGATGCAAATTCTTCAGTAATTGTCAAAGTGTCTTGCTGCACACAATTTGCAATAATCCGCCCTTAAATATTAAACATTTGATTTGATTGTAGTTTATATGGAGAATGGCCTTCATTGAAAAATGTGGCGTCAGCGTCAGAATTTGAAGAACTCGAATTCCTTACAGCGTCTTATTTATTGATAATTACTTTAGTAGAGCAAAGATAACTTGAAAGCTTTCCATCTCGGAGAACAACCATAATTATTGTTCTCTTAAAAAGACTTTGCAGGTTATTGATAATCTCTTCTGACGATGGATATTGTGCAGTTCACTCAACGTTCCATAACTTTGCTTCCTTGCTTCTCTTTGTAGGATGATTTCTTTTGTGTAAATAGGGCATTTTCTATATAAGATTGAATTTTAATAAAAATAGTTCCAAACGAAAGTACTTCAGATTCTTGTAGGGAATTTACTTCTGATTTTGATTTTTGGAATAGTTTCAAGAAACACAGACTATGATACGATTGATATGCACATTCGTGAGCAATCATGTCAATACAATTATTAGCAAATCCTTGAATTCAATGCAAAAGTTGATGGTTGTTTTTGCCTTGTGCCATATTTCATTTTGCTTATCAAATGTCAGTTTTTGCTTGAGTCTTCTCAAACCCCTACTATCGCGAATTTTATTGCATATTATGCAAATCTTTGAATAAGAGGATTTAATTCCCTTACTAGTACATTTTGAAGTACCTTCTTCTGGTTCAGGTCTTTTCTTGTAGGCTATCCTGGTATAAGCTCGTCTACATTTAGAATTTAGGGTGATAAACAGGATTTAATGATAAAAACAGTTCTCTTATGTCAGCATAGTATCTAACGGCCAATTTCATAATAGGGAATTAAAAGTTACTTTAGCTAAATAGACTTTTAGGATAGGATTTTTCAACTTCAAATGGAAAGTTTACTTTAACTTGATTATGAAATTGGCCGTAAGAGCTATGGAATAACGATCGCCTTTCTCAATGACAATGACAAAGCATGCTTGAAACAGGAAATGTAGGTACGGCTTCTTTTGTGACACTCTGTACCGTTTCCTAATTATTTGATTGACACAAAATACACTCGTTGAAACTGATATTTTGACTTATGATAGGTAGGTACTTCATGTCTTTTACAATAACAAACATAAGCGGGTGAAAAACAAAATGAAATTCAAAAGGAACGCTTCTGCCGTCAGCGTCGTCGCGTTATCTTTGTTGCACATATGAAGAAGGCTGTGGTATTAACTCTCTTTGACACACTGATCGCTTTATCCGCTGCCCCGCGTCCTGAGACCGTGCTCACCGGCAATGCCGAGTGTTGAGACGCGGCGATTCAATTTTTTTCGGGTTTTAAAAAAGAATACACCTCAAACTAAACGTTGTATGGAAAAAAAGTTTTAGTAAAAAAGTTTTTTACCCTATTGGCAACATTTTTCTCGCTTATACTAGGTATCTATCTCTAAAGATAAAAAAGTTTTCTCGACTCACCATTTAACGCTGCAAAATGCCGATATTTTGTGTCATCTGGCGAAAAAGAAAATTACGTAGCTTTTATGTGACGTTCTATGTTTTTTATTGTTATGAAACTATGTCAGGGAAGTACTGAAAAATATCATATCCAAAATTCATAACAATCGGACATCAATTAACAAAGTTATGCACTAGTTTCCAAAAAAAATTATTTCAATGGAAATTTTCAGTTTTTCCTAAAATGTCATGTTTTGACACATTTAGCAATTCCGGATCAAAGGGCGAACAAGAAATTCGGATCCGGCAGGTGATTTTACTTAGGATTTCATGTTTTTTAGGTGGATGTTCGCGACTTGTATAGAGCATCTTTAAAAGGCTTCCTAGGAGGCGTCAGATTCCCAACTAATGAACAAAATAAATCGATAATTTCCTACAATAACAGCGTTTTATTTGGAATAAGGTTTATTTGGAATAAGTACAAAAAGTTCAATTCTTGAATAGACAAATCGCGTACCTGCAGACCCTAGAGTAACAAATCTTGACAAACTTCGAAACCTAGATCTTCTCCAGCAGATACCAAAACCAGGCCGCGAGCGAGAGATGATAAATTGATAAACTCCTTTTCCAATTCGCACTTCTAATCTGCCGTATCTATAATCATAAATAATTTCGGAAGATTGCATTATTGAAAACAACGTTATTTTTAAGTTATATTTGGCAACAAAGTTTGCCATGAGAAATTCTCAGAAGAAAGGTGCCATGTTATGTGGCTTATTTTTGAATGAATGATATTGGAGCAAAATTTGCCTTTCCAAGGTAAGTTAAAAAACTGGATGTGTGAAATACGACCCCATCTTTCTGATGTACTTTCGTAAAGAGAAGATACCGAGGCGTTTAAGACATGAATTCGGCCTACAAGCCAGAGGCGAAAAAATCTCGGTATCAAACTCGGTATCAAATTGATGTTTTTGCTTTCAAATCAATGATGGAACTGATTTTTTTGTGGATTGAACTTTTAAAAGTTGCTGCCCATTGTTTGAGCAACTAAACACCATACACGTGGATCTAGGAAGCACTGATTAGCCAACGGTGGTTGTACCTGCAGTGTATGCTTTGCTCCCAGACAGAAAGCAAAGTACGTACAGAACTTTTCTCCGAATGATTCGACAGTGTGTGCTCCGATTCTTTCCAAAAAATACATATTTACTACGAGAAGGCAGCGATCAATGCCATTAAGGAGATTTTTCCAGAGACAACAATTAAAGGTTGCAACTTCCATTTCAACCAAGCTCTGTGGCGAAAGGTTCAAGAATGTGGACTGATAACTATGTTTGATGTGGATTTTCTCTTGATGTTTTCAAGGATTAATAAATTGGTAAAAAAAAATTTCTAAGTCACAAGCTTTTATAAAATGCACTAAAAATTAAAAAATAATTTTCCAGCATTCCGATATTATCATAATAATAAAAGCGATGGCCGACTCATCAATCAAATATCACTATTTGCAAGAATCTGTCTAGCAGAAAAATACAAAGGTACCAAAACCAACCCAACCCGACCCAAGATACCCCAGCATTTCTCTGACATAGGTATGGCAACGGCATAACATTGCGGCACATCAAACATATCTTTGATGACCTGCTATGTTGAATATTCTTTAAGTGTTTAGATCACAAATTTAGATTAACTTATGCTTTGATTTGCGGCCATCGCTTTTATTGCTATGATAATATCGGAATGCTGGAAAATTATTTTTTAATTTTTAGTGCATTTTATAAAAGCTTGTGACTTAAAAAATTTTTTTTACCAATTTATTTTCTACTTTTTAGTCTCAGCTATCTACCCTATTGAATGAAAATATTTGTTCAAAAAGTTTATGATATTACATTTTTGAACTCTTAGTTTGTTTGGAAACTCATTTTTCTATTGGGGCAGGGGGAGGGTGGGGGTAGAGGTAGAAATATATTTTTTGTTTGGGCTGTATTGCCATCGGACCTTTATGCATATACCAAATTTTATAAAAGTCATTTGCAGTGAAGTGTGTCAAAAACGCATTTTTCTATGGAAGGGGGTGGGGGTGTGGGTGGGAGGACATTTTTTTCTTATTGTTGTATTGTCATCGGACTACTATATGTATACCAAATTTCATCCAAATCGGATAATGGGAAGTGTCTCAAAAACGCATTTTTCTATGGAAGGGGGTGGGGGTAGGAGTGGGAGGATATTTTATTTCAATGTTGTATTGTCATCGGACCACTATATGTATACCAAATTTCATCCAAATCGGATAATGGGAAGGGTGTCAAAAACGCATTTTCTATGGAAGGGGGTGGGGGTAGGGGTGATAGGATATTTTTTTCTTAATGTTGTATTGTCATCGGACCACTATGTGTATACCAAATTTCATCCAAATCGGATTATGGGAAGTGTGTCAAAAACACATTTTTCTATGGAAGGGGGTGGGGGTAGGGGTGGGAGGATATTTTTTTCTTAATATTGTATTGTCATCGGATTACTATAGGTATACCAAATTTCATCCAAATCGGATAACGGGAAGTGTGTCAAAAACTATTTTTTCTATGGAAGGGGGTGGGGGTAGGGGTGGGAGGATATTTTTTTCTTAATGTTGTATTGTCATGGGACCACTATGTGTGTACCAAATTTCATCCAAATCGGATAATGGGAAGTATGTCAAAAACGCTTCACAAGATTTGATAGTTAGACAGAACATGTGAAGCTAAATAAAAGCTTGTAAAAATGAAACTTGACCGATACGGTTTGAAATTACTTTAATGAAAAATTATTTAAAGCAATACAAAACTGAATACTATGATTATTCTTGTGAATTAAGTATCGGAAAAATAAAAATACATGTTTCTGTTTGAGAAGTCAAAAAGGGTCTGTCTGCCACGCTCGACGGTGCCAGTACTTCGATGTATAACGTGAGCGTTCGGCTGACATCGTAAACTTCGCTTACACAGTGGAGTTTAGAAATAATAATATAATTTTTGCACTTAGGAACTAAATGGATAGAATATTTGAACTTATGGACTAAAGAATATAACATTTGAACTCATGGACTAAATGGACAGAACACGCCGCCCGCCTTGAAAGAATCGTCTTTCAAAGTCTATAGAATTGTCTTTCAAAGTCTAGAATTGTCTTCAATAGGTAGAACGCACACCCGATTAACGGCACGTTTGAAAAGTCCACTATTAGTTTTGACCGTCACCACTCTGATAACTCCATCATGTCCAGGATGATCCATTGTTATTCTGCCCATCGGCCAATTCAATGGAGCAGTGTTTTCCCCACGAAGAATAACTAACATGCCTTCCTTCATATCATTATTAGATTTCGTAAACCATTTGTTTCGTTGTTGCAGTGTTGAAAGGTATTCTTGCGCCCATCTTTGCCAAAAATGTTGAGTCAACTGCTGCAGGTGCTTGTATTTCGTCAAACGGTTAAGTGGTATTTCTGCTGTGACATCTTGTCGTGGTATAGCCGTCAAAGCTTCCCCAATAAGATGACCAGGGGTAAGTGGGACAAGATCATTTGGATCATCGGATAGAGGTATTAGAGGTCTAGAGTTCATTATAGCTTCTATCTGAACAAGCACAGTATATAATGACTCATATGTTAAAAAATGGGAATTCCCTATTATACGCACAAGGTGGCGCGGCGTTTAGCAATTTTGATTGAGGATTAAACCAAAGAATATTATAGACTAACGTCTCTAGAAGAACCGTCCGGCGGCGAAAATATAAACCTGCGTGATGGCGCTAGTGTCCTAGTAAAATCAGTCGTTTCTGCGATTAAATTAATTTGAGGCACTAAATGCACGCGTATTTGCTAGGCTGCGTTGCCAAGTTGTCTTTTGTATAACAAATTAAATGCCTGTGTTTTATATAGGTACTTATTATACATATACCTACCATAGAATAGGAATATTTTATAATTTAAAAAAAAATAATAAATAGGTAAATAGTTATGTATTTTTGTGGGTAGTAATTTTCTGTTACTAATAAATAGAGGAATAAAACACAAAAATTGTTTCTGTCTGTCTGTCTGTGTGTCTTCCTATGTCCGTTATAGACTTTGAAACTATCCGATCGATGTGCCTCAAACCAGTTTAATGTTTAATATGAAAGGCAATAATAATAAGAAGGTTTTAGACCGCTAATGACAGGTGTCAACTGTCAAATTGAGACAGTTGCAGATTGAACCATATCTTCACAACGGATTTTGCTGAAATTTAGCATACACTTCAAGTTCAGGTGATTAGATGATAATACATTTTAGATCACTAATGACAGGTGTCAACTGTCAAATGTGCCAGGTGCAGATTTTTGAACCATTATTTCGCAACGGATTTTGCTGAAATTTTGCATACACTTTAAGTTCGGATGATAATACATTTCAGACCACTGATGACAGGTGTTAACTGTCAAATGGAACAGATGCAGATTTGTGAACCATTTCTTCGCAATAGATTTTGCTGAAATTTTGCATACAGTTTAAGTTCGGATGATAATACAATTTGGAATACTCAACAGCTGTCAAATGTAATTTTTGACAGCTGTCAAAATATGACAGGTCGAGAGGTGAACAGGTTGTCAGGACTACCCCCGTCTTTGAAAATTTGCTTTTTTCGACAAATAGACAAATTTCAAAAATAAATAACCCATAATTTTGCACACCGATTTTCAAAATTTGCACACTTTTCTAGGGAAAGTTATATCGTATCAAAAATGTGCATAACCCCACCCGTTTTTAAAAAAATTGATAGACCCCTATGCTACTCGTTTCATCTAATTTTGGACAATTTTGCACACCTATTTTCAAATTTTGCACACTCTTCTGGGAAAAGTTATGAGGTGTGATAAATATGCACTTTTTGCCCCGCTTATCTGAAACTTGAAAAATTCTTATGCTACTCGCTTCGGCTAATTTTGCACACCTTATTTTTAATTTTACACATTCCTCTGGGAGTTGAATGTTGTATTAATTTGCACGTTTTCCCCTGTTTGTCAAAAAATTGAAAAACCCTTGCTACTGGGTTCACTCAATTTTGTACGTTTATTTTCAACCCGAATTGAGTAACAACTGCGCTGGCAGTCCGGTTCCAACAATGAGTAACAGATAGCATGATGGCGCCTCCAGGATCAAAATATTCCGGAGGTAAAATACCCGACCACTCGGATCTCCGGGCGTCGGGTGATCCTGGGGGTCCTTCATGCAAAGATATAAAGAGAAGATCAAAAACTCAACTCAGAATTGATTTTAGCAATATAAGAGGAATAAGTACAAATATGAATTCAGTTCACCAACATCTTGAAGAACAAAGACCTGACATCCTTGTTCTCACTGAAACTAAAATCAGTTCTGCAACACCTATTGTGAACTATCTTTATCCCGGCTATGACCTACACCACCGATTTCGACATAATTTTGGGATCTGTGTGTACATTAAAAATGACCTTTCATGTCATCGAGAGGAGAAGCTAGAACCAGCGAACCTTGATATCATATGGCTAAAATTCACCTCAAAGTCATCGACCAAGTTTATCTGCTGCCTCTACCGACCGCCATCTAACACCGAGTACCAAAACTTTTTCGCGACATTATCCGAAAGCTGTGATAGTATACAGTCAAACTATCCACAGGCGGAAATTGTCTTTTTAGGCGATTTCAACGTCCACAATATACCCTGGCTGAAACACCACAACAAAACAGATAACGAAGGCAGAGAAGCAGAAGCTTTTGCCATAAGTTGTGGTCTAACGCAGCTTGTCGATGAACCTACCCGTATCTCAGAAAGGGGCGAATTTGCAGCGCTTTTAGACTTGTTCCTAACCACAAATCCTGACTCGTACACAATTCAAGTAGATGCTCCACTTGGTTCGTCCGATCATAAACTTATAATAACAAAGTGCGAAATGCTCATCCCACCAAGCCAACAACCACTTCCTCGTAAAATGTGGCACTATAAATCGGCAAAATGGAATGACCTAAAACAGTTTTACCTGGATTTTCCATGGCAAGAGGTTTGCTTTAAAACAGCTGATCCCACTATTTGCTGTAATGAAATAACACAAATAATCTTATCTGGAATGGATGCATATATCCCACATACAACTAAACGTAGAGCTAATGCAAAACCTTGGTTCAACAGCCAGTGTCAAACGGCTGTACAGAAAAAACACAGAGCATATAACCTTTGGAAACGACAACAAACCGCTCAAAACCACACAGAATTTATAGAAGCCAGAAATAGTTGCAAAATTACTATTGACTCCGCTAAAGAAACATACAATCAAAGAATAAAAAACAGGTTGCTGAATTGTCCAAGTAGTTCTAGATCCTTTTGGTCTCTTGCAAAAGCTGTTGGATCTAACTTCACCAAGTCATCCATACCACCACTTACAGATAAAAATAATCACTTAGCCACAACATCAGAGGAAAAAGCCAATATGCTGGCCCAAATGTTTTCCTCCAACTCCAACCTAACAGTGCCAAATGGAAAAACTCCACCGTTCATTGAAAAGGTTTCCCATAGTATGCCAGAGGTACCCTTTTGTCACAGAGAAATACGAAAATCCCTTAAAAAGCTAGATACAAACAAAGCAATGGGTCCGGATGGCATTCCCGCAATAGTACTCAAAAATTGCGCCAACGAACTCACCCCAACTTTCGCAAAATTATTCAATTTGTCTTACAGGCAAGGAGTATATCCATCATCATGGAAGTCTGCCGCAGTACAACCCATTCCAAAGAAAGGAAAAAAGACAGATCCGTTAAACTATAGACCAATTGCTCTACTTCCGGTGATATCAAAAGTAATGGAAAGAGTTGTGAACAATCACCTAACCAAGTACTTGGAAAAGTACAAAATTATCAACGATAAGCAATACGGATTTCGAAAATATAGGTCAACTGGCGATTTACTTACATACGTCACTCACTTATGGCAAAAAGCGATTGAGTTGCGGGGTGAAACAAGAACAATTGCCTTAGATATATCTAAAGCATTCGACAAAGTTTGGCATGAAAATCTGCTCAACAAGCTCAAAGCAATGGGATTATCGCCGAAACTTTGCACTTGGTTTGAAAGTTACCTAAAGGACAGATCCATTTATGTTGCACTGGATGGCCAGAACTCCAACTCTTACCAAATAAATGCTGGTGTGCCACAGGGAGCAATCCTTTCGCCAACTCTTTTCCTGATTTACATAAATGACCTCATAGATAAAACAGTAAATCCACTTTATTGCTTTCCAGACGATGGCAATGTAGTCTCCTCACTCATACCACCCACAGGTCTTTCCGCACGTGAATTCCATCATCTTAGACTAACTCAAATATCGCAGATAAATAACGACCTGGAGATAATAGAGGACTGGGGTAACAAAAACCTTGTACAGTTCAACGCACAGAAAACCCAAGCAGCTCTGTTTTCAAAAAAGAACAGCACCGGTGAGCCAAACATCATGCTATCTGGAAGTGCTGTCACATTACAGAGTCAGTTGAACATCTTGGGGGTTACTGCAGAGACCAACATGTCTTGGCACAATCACGTGGCAGATATTGCTAAAAGGGCGTCCCAAAAGCTGGGGGTGCTATTTCGTACAAGACATGTGTACACACCAAGCCAATTGCTGACACTCTACAAAGCCCAGATTCGACCAACTATGGAGTACTGCTCACATATATGGAGTGCAGCACCCAAACATACCTTGATGCTTTTGAACACCGTGCAAAAACGAGCTATCAAGCTGATCAATGACCCCGCACTTACTCGTAACTTGGATGGTCTCGAACATCGCAGATCTGTGGGCGATTTATCTCTCTTCTACAGGTACTATCACGGAAAATGCTCTGAAGAGTTGGCACGTATGATTCCACCGAGAGTAGCGCCTACCAGGCGAACCCGTCAAACAGACGGTAACCATGAATTTACTGTCAAACTAGAGGCACCAAGAACCTCATTATATCAGAATTCATATCTCTGGAGAACAGCATCGCTGTGGAATAAACTCCCTGCGACGGTTTTCCCTGCAGGTTACAACCTGAACCGTTTCAAGACCAACATACACCGACATTTCCGCGCACTTGCCGCTTCTCGAGCGTGATAGGACATTTCCTTGCGAGTGCGCATATCCGTAAAAAAAAAAAAAAAACATAAAAATTTTTAATTTTCTCAAAAAACCGGCGGAAAAGTGCACATTTTGCAAAATTTGAAAATAGGTGTGCAAAGTTGTGCAAAATTAGGTGAACCTAGTGGCATAAGGATTTTTCAACTTTTTGAAAAACGAGGGGGGGGGAGAGTGGGGAGACAAGGATAGGATCTTTTAATTTTTCGACAAACGGGGGGGAAAGTGCAAATTTTTAATGCCTTAATAACTTTCCCCAGAAACGTGCGCAAAATTGGCCAAAGCGAGTAGCATAAGCGCAACTAGGCTCCAAATTTGAGGGGTGTTGCAGCACCATTTTTTGTTTTTTTTTGGAGTTTGATGGAAAGAAAATGAGACGCGTGAAAAGTTGGTTTCACGAGGGTTTGTACTTACGTCATCATTTGCCTTTTTTTAAAAAAAATTGATTTTTTTATGTCTGAAATTTCAAACAAACATATAGTTTGTTTCACGGCACGCAAGTTTTTACTTACGTCATTGATGACGTCATAACTTAGAGAAAAAGTTATGTCATAGATTATTTCATGGAGCACCTTCGAAATTATTGTTTTGTAATACATTTTTTAACTTAGAAGAGAATTTATTCAGTTATCCGAAAATATATAAATAAAATTTCTCCTAGAGTGATTTTTCACTGTAAATTTTTGAAATTTTCCTTCTGCCAGTTTTCCAGAAAAAATTTAAAATTAAAAAAATGAATTTTGGTTAAAAGTTAGTTTTCCAGAATTTCTTCTGGAGTGATTTTTTACTGGAAAATTTTGAAATTTTTATACATACATATAATGAACTTCTCACTTTCCTCTTTCTCCTGTAAAAATTTCAAAGTTTTCCAAAAAAAAAAAAAATGTGAGAGGATGAATTTTCCTTAATTTTACTTGAAAAAGTCGATTTTCCAAGTGATTTCTCACTGGAAAATTTCGAAATTTTCCTATAATGAGCTCCTTATTTTCTTCTTTCTCTTGGAAAAATTTCACAACTTTTGCTTTATTAGTTTTCCAGAAATAAATTGAAATGTGAGAGGATGAATTTTCCTTAATTTTGCTTAAATAAGTCAATTTTCCAGAATTTTTCCTGAAGTGATTTTTTACTGGAAAATTTTGAAATTTTGTTTTAGTGAGATCCTCACTTTCTTCTTTTTTCTGAAAAATTTCCACAATTATCCTTTTGCCAGTTTTCTAGAAAAAAAATAAAATGTAAGAAAATGAATTTTGCTTAAAAAAGTCAATTTTTCCTTAGTTATTGCATTTTCGAAAAACTCATAATTTTCGTAATTCCCCCATAACTTTTTCGTAATTTTCCCATAACTTCAAAAATCATAATTTTTTCGTAATTCCCGTAATTTTTTGTACTTATTTTTAATTCTCCTAATTTTTTAAAAAACTTCGTTATTTTTAAATTCTCCCCAAGTTTTGTAATTTTCATAATTTCAAAAATTCGTGATTTTCATAATTCCTATAATTTTTGTAATTCTCTTTATTTTTATAATTCCAGTAATTTTTCGTAATTCCTGCAATTTTCCGTAACTTTTCAAAAATTGCGAAAAAGTGAGTGTCAAAATTGCTGGAAAGTGACGTTGGAATTACGAAAAATAGAAGTAAAAATTACGGAAAAATGAGGTTGGAAATGTTGGAATTAGGCAATCCAACGACCTGTCCAAATGGCGTCTGGTTGGCAAATAATAAACAAAACACATATGTTTTTTTTTGGCAGGATTAAGCCTAGTACTCATAATTTGCTCTTTTTTGACATTGCATCGACAATTTGACGTTGAAAAAAGAGCGAATTTCGCTTTTATGAGTACCAGGCTTTATCAATACACGGGACGAGTTCTCAAATCTGACACTTTTCTGACATCGTTGACATGTAAAAACCCGTATTCTAACCTCATAAAAATTTCAAAATGCCGGCTGGTTGGCAAAAGTCACGTGGTTTGGATTCCCTAATTGCGAAAAAGTTGAGTAAAAATGGCGGAAAAGCAAGGTTATAATCGAGAAAAAATGAGGTTATAAATACGAAAAACAAAAGTAAAGATTATGTAAAAATTAGGTTGAAATTGCGGCAATGTGAGGCGAAAATCGCGGAAAAGTGAGCTTATACTTATTGAAAAATGAGGAAAGAATAACGGAAAAGTGAGGCAAAATTCGCGGAAAATTTTGTTGAAATTGCGAGAAAGTGAGTTTGGACTTTGAAATTGCGGAAAAGTGAAGGTTAAATTGCGAAAAAAAATTGTTGAAAGCCGTTATTTCTCAAATAAATTTCCTTATTTTTATAATTTTTTCTTAGTTTTTGCAATTTTTGCAAAACTCCTAATTTTCGTAATTCCCATAACTTTTTCCTAATTTTCTTAATTTTTCGTAACTTTCCAAAATTCCCGTAAATTTTGAATAATTCCTGTTGTTTCTCAGTTTTTTAATTTCTGTAATTTCTCAAAATATTCAGTTACCTACTTATTTTATAATTCCCCCTAAGTTTTTGTTACTTTCAAAAATTCGTAATTTTCAAAAATTTTTTATTGTGAATTTTCATTATTTCCGTAATTTCTCATATAATTCTCCCTATTTCTATAATTCTTCCTTAGTCATTGCAATTCTTGGAAAACTCGTAATTTTCGTAATTCCCGTAACTTTTTCATAAATCCCGTAACTTACCAAAAATTATCGTAATTTTTTCGCAATTCTCGTGATTTTTCCTTATCTCTTCCAATCTTTATATTTCCTGTAGTTCCTCAAATTTTCGTAATTTTGTAATTCCCGTAATTTCTCAAAAAAACTCCGTTATCTTTATAATTCCCCCCCAGTTTGTTGTGATTCTCAAAAATTGGTAATTCCCGTATTTTTTTTTTCTTGGAATTTTCGAAAATTCTTAAATTCCCGTCATTTTTCAAAAAATTCTCATTAATTTCATAATTCCCCCTTAGTTTTTGCAATTTTCGGAAAATTCGTGAATCCTGTAACTTTTTGTAATTCTTGTTATTTTCGTAATTTTTTGAAAATTGTCACAATTTTTTTAATTCTCGTGATTTTTTCGTATTTTTCATAATTTTTGAATAATTCCTGTAGTTTTCAGATTTCCGTAATTTTTTAATTCCTGTAATTTCTCAGAAAACTCCGTTATTTTCATAATTTTGAAATTATATAAGTCTCGTAATTTTCGTATTTTATTTTGGGAATTTTCGAAATCTTGTAATTCCTGTCATTTCTCAGATAATTCTCGTTATTTTCCTAATACCCCCTTAGTTTTTACAATTTTCGAAAAACACGAAATTTTCGTAATTTCCATTACATATTTTCGTAATTTTTTAATTTCCGTAATTTCTCAAAAAAAATTCGTTAGTTTTATAATTTTCTTTAAGTTTTTGAAATTTTCGAAAATTGGTAATTTCCGTATTTTTTTTTGGGGATTTTCGAAATTTTTTAATTTGTGTCATTTCTGAGATAATTCTTGTTATTTTCTAATTCCCCGTTATTTTTTTCAATTTTTGGAAAACTTGGTAATTTTTGTTATTCCCGCAATTTTTCGCGCTTTTTCCAGTAATTATTTATATTTTCAATTTTTTAATTTTCAATTTTACTAATTTCCAAAAAAATTCGGAATTTTCTAATTCTCCCTAAGTTATTGTAATTTTCGTAATTTCAAAAAATTGTGATTTCCGTTATTTTGGGAATTACTGTAATTCACGTATTTTTGAAATGACTTTGTAATTCTTTTCCGTTATATTTCGTAATACCCGTAATTTTTGTAATTTTCGTAGTTTTTTGTATTTTTCTCAATTCCCGTAATTTTCATAATTTCTCATAATTCCCGCAAATTTTCGTCATTTCCGTCATTTTACTAGGTTCCGTAAATTTTTAAAATTCCCATTATTTTTCGTAATTCCCGTAATTTGTATTGTTAGTTTTCGTAACTTTTCAAAAATTAGTAATATTTAAATAATTGACGTAATTTTGGAGTGACTTCGTAATTCTTTTGCGTAATATTTGGCAATTCCCATAATTTTTGTAATTTCCGCAATTTTTTGTTATTCCGTGATTCTCGTAAATGTTTGCAACTCTCTCTAATTTTTCATATTTTACGTACTTTAGCGTAATTCCCGTAATTTTTCGTAACTTTTCAAAAATTATCGTTATTTTCGTAATTTTGAAATGAGGAAAAATGAGGATAAAATCGTGGAAAGTGATGATGAAATCACAAAAAAAAAATCAAAAATCGCAAGAAAAATATGAGTCAAAAATTTCAAAAAGAGTGAATTTAAACTCGCGGAAAAGTAAGATGAGACTCACGGAAAAATGAGGATAAAGTCACGAAAAGTAAGGATAAAATCTCGGAGAATGAAATATGAATCGCGGAAAAGTGAGGATAACATCGCAAAAAAAAGTGAAACAAGAATCGCGGAAAAATGAGATTATATTTACAGAAAAGTCGATTTACAATCGTGAAAAAGTGGATTTAGAATTGCGGTAAGTGATGGTAAAATTGCAAAAAAATGAGTCAAAAATAAAAAAAAAAATATTTTTCAAAAATCACAAAAAAAGTGAGGTCAAATTAGCGGAAAAGTAGAGATAAAATCGCGGAAAGTAGGGGAACAATCGCGGGAAAATGAGGTAAGAATCGCGGAAAAATGAGGATGAAATAGCAGAAAAATAAGTTTGTAATCGCCGAGGAGTGAGAGCCAAAAATCGCAAAAAAGTGAAAACAAAATTGCAAAAAAGTGGGTCAAAAATCACAAAAAAAATGAGTCAAAAATTTCAAAAAAAGTGAGTGTGAATTTGTGAAAAAGTGAGATAAGAATCGCGAAAAAATGAGGTAATATTTGCGGATTTACAATCGCGGAAAAGTGATAGTAAAATCTAAGATTTCTAAATTATGACGTCATCAAATTGGATTTTTCAATGAATAATAAATTGGAAGCATCTTTTTTTTTTTTTTTTTTTGTGTGTTTTATGGCACTGGTAAAACCAACTGGCCAACATCTCTCTTTATTATTTCCAATATTCGGAATGATTCATTATAAAATTACAAGGTTTACCGAGAGTATTTAACGCCTAAACCCATGTCAATTGATATATTGATATCAGTCATATAATAAACCATCATAACTATTGTTATACTACTATCTATTTTTCATTATTATTTTTTTTTTTTTTAATTTTTTTTTTTTTTTTTTTTTTAATTTTCTTTTTTTTTTTTTTTCAATTTTTTCCGATCAATTTTCATGTTTACTTTTATTGATTGGATATTTTTTTTTTTTATTTTTTTTTTTTTTTTTTTTTTTTTTTTTTATTATTTCTTGAATAGTTTTTGATTTTTTTTTTTTTTTTTTCATATTTTTATATTTTCCAACATAATAAATTTATACAATTCCTTATATACCGTTAGGTTTTCCGATAACATTAGAGTACCAATGTCACAAGGAACATCCACGGATTTTATTAGGCCTTCCATTAAACTTTCCACATTCCTATTGTTTCTAAGAGTACAACCTAATATAAAGTGATTTAAATCACCAATTTCACCACAAAGGCAGTTTCCATCGTCTTTAATCCCAATTTTCTCCATATGCATTGGATATAGAGCGTGTTGGTTTCTTATACGAGATATAACTCTTATAAAATTTTTATTAATTTCATTGAAAAACCATGGTCTTTGGATTATTTTTGGGAACAATCCTTTATAGTAACTGCCTTTGTTAGAATTGGAGTATTGTTCCTGCCAATCATTTTTAATTCTTTGCTTAGCTATTCTAAAAATATCCGTGAATGGTAACAAAAAATCATTTGGATAATCTTCCAACATCGTCGCCTCTTTGGCGAATTTATCCACTAATTCATTACCTTTAATGCCGATGTGCGCCTTAACCCAGTATAACAAAACATTTTTTTTATTGACTTGTAATTTCCCAAATGTATCTAAAATATTTTTAATAATATAATTAGCAGGAATCTTTATGTTACAGTTGCCTATGGTTTCTAATGAACTTTTACTATCAGAAATTATTACAAAATTGTCATTATCCTTATATTCTAAACAGTATTTTAGGGATTCCCAGATGGCCCAAAGTTCAGCTGTGTATATAGAAGCTTCATCAAAAAGTCTAATTTTTTTTACAACATTTTGATTTTTGTGGAAAAAAGCACATCCAGTTCTGTTTTCAAGTACCGAACCGTCTGTGTAAATATGTTCTGAATTTGCCCATATCGTATTTGTTTTTTCCACAAATAACCTTTTTAAAATTGAAGGATTATTATTTGTATGGGTATCAATTATGATTTTTTGCAAACTTTCATGAAATTGTTCGTCAACCGAGAATTGTGGTTGCACGCAACATGTATATATTCTATCTTTAATTTGAGTAATCCAGGAATAACTTGAGACCAAAAGAGGTAATTTTTTAACCCTCCAATAAGGGTGCGTATAGTTCAATATGGTGAGGGTATTAATTTTTCCAATCAAGTCACTGTTTTTAAAAATAAGTTTCAAAATAAATTTATCCGTAAGATACATTCTTCTTAGATACAATGGAGGTTCGACTGTTTCTGCTTCCATGACGTCTATAGGCGTGCTATTTAAAAATCCTACACAGTGTCTCAGACATTTATTTTTAATTTTTTCAATTTTGTTCAAGTGAGTTTCTGCTGCTGAACCGTAAAATTGACATCCGTAATCCAAAATTGATCTTACATATGCCTTGTAAAACAACAAGGCCATGTTCGGGTCTGCCCCCCATTTATTATGACTGACTGCTCTTATAATATTTACTGCATTTTCGGCTCTCTTAACCAAATATTGAATGTGATCCTTCCATAATAATTTCTTATCTAATTGTATTCCTAGATACTTGACTGTATTCTTGTGTGGTATTTCCAAGCTTTCTGCTAATCTAATTGTGTTGGGTAGCTGCATTCTTTTTCTTGTAAACGTACAGACTACTGATTTTTCTGCTGAAATAGTAAGGCCGTTATTGAAAAACCAAGACGTAATTTCCGGAAATTTGTTTCTCAGTTTATTGTGGCAATTTTCTATCGACTTGTCTTTGGTGTAGATGCAGATATCATCAGCAAACTGAAGAATATTGATATTGCTATCAAAAAGGTTTTCAAGATCATAGGTGTAGATTATATACAGCAGTGGGCTTAGAATGCTTCCTTGTGGTAATCCCAAATTGGCTATTCTCGATTCCGTGAGACCTTCCTGAGTCCTTATGTGTAAATGTCGAGTACCATAAAGCGCCTGGATGTTTTGTACTATTTTACGTGGAAATCCTATTTTTATTAATTTTTGAATTAATATTTCATGATTTATGCTATCATATGCCCCCTGAATATCAATAAAGACTGCTGATGTGCTGTCGTTATTCGAAAATCCCAACTGAACATCAGTTATTAGACTTGCAATTACTTCTTGCGTTGAACAAAATTTTCGGAAGCCTTTTTGAGTAAATGGATATTTTTTATTTTTTTCCATCCAAAATTCCATTCTGTTCTTGAGTATCCGTTCATATGTTTTGAGTAAGCATGAGGCTAGTGCTATTGGCCTATAAGAAGAAGCGGAACATGGAATGGAACATGTTTGCAACTCTCTCTAATTTTTCATATTTTACGTAATTTTTCGTAACTTTTCAAAAATTATCGTTATTTTCGTAATTTTGAAATGAGGATAAAATCGTGGAAAGTGATGATAAAATCACAAAAAAAAGAGTCAAAAATCGCAAGAAAAATATGAGTCAAAAATTTCAAAAAGAGTGAATTTAAACTCGCGGAAAAGTAAGATGAGACTCACGGAAAAATGAGGATAAAGTCACGAAAAGTAAGGATAAAATCGCGGAGAATGAAATATGAATCGCGGAAAAGTGAGAATAATATCGCAAAAAAAAGTGAGACAAGAATCGCGGTAAAATGAGATTATATTTACAGAAAAGTCGATTTACAATCGTGAAAAAGTGGATTTAGAATTGCGGTAAGTGATGGTAAAATTGCAAAAAAATGAGTCAAAAATAAAAAAAAAAATATTTTTCAAAAATCACAAAAAAAGTGAGGTCAAATTAGCGGAAAAGTGGAGATAAAATCGCGGAAAGTAGGGGAACAATCGCGGGAAAATGAGGATGAAATAGCAGAAAAATAAGTTTGTAATCGCCGAGGAGTGAGAGCCAAAAATCGCAAAAAAGTGAAAACAAAATTGCAAAAAAGTGGGTCAAAAATCACAAAAAAAAATAAGTCAAAAATTTCAAAAAAAGTGAGTGTGAATTTGTGAAAAAGTGAGATAAGAATCGCGAAATAATGAGGTAATATTTGCGGAAAAGTGGGTAAAATAAAAAAAGTGATAGTAAAATCTAAGATTTCTAAATTATGACGTCATCAAATTGGATTTTTCAATGAATAATAAATTGGAAGCATCTTTCCTACATAAAATTATTGAATTTGACATTTATCAAAAGATCCAAACAACCAGCACCTTGTTTTACAGGTAATGAAATGTCTTGTCAGTTTCTTGAAAGTATGTCGTGGTCAGTAATTATTTTTGCTAGAAATGCAACAAAATACAGAAGAAAGAGAAGATTGCATCGATCCCTTGAAAAATATAGATGAGGCGGCCACTCGGGCTACCTCAGTTGTTCCAATTTTACCATTAAGGCCAGCATCTGAAGAGCTAATGTCATAAAGCCCAAGAGACAGCGCTGCTGTGCTTTCTTGAGTCGTATTTGAATATTTTTTCCTTACGGCCTTCGCCATAATTTCTACTATTCTGTAATGCAAAAGTCGCTGTGATTCGGCTCACTGGCAGGTAGGTGGCGGAATCTAGATTGGTAATTTCTATGCACAGTGGACTGAAATATCATTTAAAATGGAAACACAATTAATTATAAATTGGGCACCCAGAATGATTTTCACGTTATCAAAATTAATACTTATGGAAGTTTAACAAACGTTTAGTTTTCAACTCCGATCCTTTTATTTGGTTATAATTGCGTAACCTAGGATTAAATGTGATATTTTCTCATATATAAAGTCCGTTTTTTTTTAAAGATAATTCCCCAAGTCAAAAATTTAGTAACTATGTTGGCAGCACAAGCCTTTTATACATAAAAAAATTGAAAGCATTGACAATTTTACATTGTATTGCCAACATAATGTCATTTTGACTTTTATCTTTAAATAAAAAACAGATTTTAATATCACAAGAGAAAAAATTTTGTCGGCAAAATTTTCGAAAGGTATGAAAGTTTGTTGCTTGGCAATTTCGCGAGTGACATTTTTGACAAAATCACGAGCCGTCAGGCGAGTAGAGAACTGAGTCGACTCCTGACAAAAAAAAAATTACTTATTCATCAATAGTATATTATTGAATCCGAAACGGAAAATGCTTTATTGCTGGTCAAGAGGTTATATAAACCGCGAGACTGCCACGAAGTTTTCAGCCGAGGTTTGTATAAAACTTTATTTTCAACCCTTAGTTTCTGAGAAAGAGATTTTTTTGTACGAAATCCTTTATATCTTTTGATAATGTGAAATAGGCCTTAGAAAAAAGCAGCTTTTACTTTTTTCTTTATCAGTGTCAGTATCAAATAAGAAAACGAGCAGGGAAATAGGGACGGAAACGTATATGCCTGCCTAGGTCTCGATAAAATGTCAAATTACAGAAATGTGACACTTTCAAGATTTTAAAAAGTCTGTAATGTCGATATTACATATACGGTTGAAAATAATAGTATATTTCAATCCGAGGTGGAAAATGCTTCAATGCTAGTCAAGAGGTTATATAAACTGCTGGACAAATGAAACGGAACAAAGGAGTTTTTAGTTCAACTTTGGATTCCAACATTACGCGAACTAAAAAAGAAATTAATGAGCGGTTTGCGTAATTTGAAAGATAATTTCGTAAATCACTCATTGATATCTTTTCCAGTTCGCGTAATAGTGGAATTTGGAGTTAACCTAAACATTCGCCTGTTCCGTTTCATTTGTCCAGCAGTTTAGTTTATCGAGTCGCGTAGCGTTGGGATAAACTAAACCTCAAGACAGCAATGAAGTTTTCTGTCGAGGTTTAGGAAAAAGTCAGTGATGTCAACATTTGATGTATGTTTAAAAATGATATAGTAAACTCGGTTTCTTAATAAAGAATTGAAGCAAGGCAAACTGAAGACAAGTTTAGCAGTATACGCAGTACGTATTTATTCACATCGGTATCAGAAACCGGAAAAAAGTAAAAAAACCGAAAGTAAAAAAAATAAGAACGTGCAAATAAAAATAGGAACCAAATAACATTCTGCCATTACCTATGGGCTGGAACTCTGTAAACGGATAGAGATCGTTATCCCTATTGCTATGGCTGTCTTCTTCTCTCTTTTCGAAGTCAATAGAGAGAGACGTCAATAGAGATAGAGAAATTATTTCTATTCGTTACAGCCCTGATATCTATTTTCCGATACCTATATGCCGGTAAATAAGAAAGTGCATATTTTCTGGCCGGTCGTAAAAATAAATATTATTTGTTCGTGAATTAGGCGTATGATCAAAAACTGTCATTTAAAAATTAAATTTGTATTTGTAATAGCAAATTTCTGAAAAACTTTATAACTGCTCCTTAAAATAGGTACAGTTGCGATCAAAAAAAAGTAGTACAAAAATTATTAACTCCAATTTAAGCTCCCAGTGTAACATACAAAGTTTTGACAGTAAATAAACAGGCAATGACATATTCTAGGTGCCAATGCCAAAAATATGTCATTTTTGGTTATGAATTGAATTAATGTAAATAGACCAGGAGATTTTGGAGATTTTTCTTGTACTACTTTTTTTTGATCGCAACTGTACCTACTCTAAAGGTATGAATATAATACCATAATATGTTACTATCATTCCTAATGAAAATATATCTAATGTTGGGTTAGTTTGGGTTAGTTATCCGGTTTTTCCAATGGTTTTTACCTTGAACCGAACCAATAACAGGTATAATTAGCTCCCAAACAATAAAGAACCCTTGTCTCAATTCTAGATTACGCAAATTAGGGCTCGGAATTTTTAAAATTCAAGTATTCGAATAGTCGTTTGGTATTTTATTCGAATAGTTGAATAATTCGAATAGTCGAATATTCGAATACCTATTCGAATAGTCGAATATTCGAATAGTCGAATATTCGAATAGTCGAATAATCGAATAGTCGAATATTCGACTAATCGAATAGTCGAATATTCGAATATGTAGTCAAAAAGTCGAATATTCGAATAGTCTAATATTCCAATAGTCAAATTAATATTGATAGAGGACCTTATTAAGAGAACAAAATGGGACTTTAAAAATGACGTTTTTCGACTAACAATCATTCTTGATAAAAGTTTCTACTTCCCGCAAAAGAATGTTCTACGACGAAGCAAATTTTTGATTTTTTATACAGAGTATCGCAGAGTCAGAAAAACTAAAATAATTTAGATGTTTTCTAAATGGCAAATTTACAAAGGGGTAAAATTTACATTACGAACAAAAATGCATTGTATTTATTGAAAGCTGATTTTCAACGAAAACACTTCGTATATTGTATCATTCAAATTCCAATATTGAAACGAAACAATTGAAATTTTAAATTCAATATATATTCAAATCAAAAAGTGAGTAATTGCATTGTTAAATAGTCCAATATTCGAATAGTCGAATATTCGAATAGCCGAATAGTCGAATATTCGAATAATCGAATATTCGAATAACCGAATATCCGAATAGTCGAATATTCGAATAGTCGAATAGTCGAATATTCGAATAGTCGAATATTCGAATAGTCGAATAGTCGAATATTCGAATAGTCGAATATTCGAATAGTCGAATATTCGAATAGTCGAATTTGCTAAGTAACAAAAAAGTCGAATTTAGAATAGTCGAATAGTCGAAGTAGATATAAATGGCCGGTTCTGCAACCTCCGTCCTCCGGAGGAGCTTATAGCATGCCTGCATGCGCCATCTATAGGTTCAGTTGCCTATAATACCCCCGGGGGCTATTGTACACTCACTACCTGCCGTATGAGGCGCCATCTAGGTCCGGATACCTGTATAGGTTCAGTTGCCAAAGTTCCCAGGCTCAGGTGATGAAGTTCAATGAAACAACAATTTTTCGGTAAAATTTTATTTAAACGCAAAGAAAATAAAACACAGTAATTCTATGGTGACTCGAACATTTGTTCATGACAGAGTAGATTATGTTCGTTTCTTCTAATGTAGGTATGCTTTTTAATTGAATTTTCGCAAAAGCAAAAACATTTTTGACAAGTATAACAAAAATGTGTATGATCTGGAAAGGCTGTGTATAGATCCGTTGGATAAATTTCATGACTGGTTCTAAAAATCAAAAAAGTGGTAAGTATAATTTTTTCGCAGTTAGGTTAAATTTACTTACATAAAAAACACTCACATAGTCCATTCTGCAAATTCGAAAACTGCAGCTGGTAAAGGTTTCCCAACATTTTTTTCACCTCTGTAAATTAGGGCGGAGCAACCATTAGTCAATTTTTTAATTTCCTCTTGAGTAAAATCATATCTCTTGGGTAGAAAAATGGACTTTCCATCTTCCAATGCAACCAAAATTGAAGGCCCAAATTTTGTATCCATTTTACTAATATTAATGATTTTGTACGGTTTGCCAATTTCTAACTCTTCTTTCTTATTACATTCTTTGAAACTATATTTATCATTAATTTCCGCAATCGACATAGCTAATCTGAAAAAGAATACATGAAAAAGAATAATGTGAAAAAAAAAAAAAAAAAAAAAAAAAAAAAAAAAAAAAAAAAAAAAAAAAATAAGAATAATAATAATAAAAAATGTCTACCTGTCTATTTTTTTTTTTCCACAAACGCACCGCTGCTCGCAGAAAACAGAACTTGTGTTTTTAACTCAAAGAAACCCTATTTATACAAACTCATACCTACTACACGCACTGAAACAATACCGTCAATTTGCATTGATTAACAAAATCGTGATCTTGTGTCACGTTTCGTAATTACAAATTACAAAGTACTTAATTATATATTTTTTTAAATTTTTCTAACCAGGATCTCTATGTATCGTTTAATAGCATTTTCGTGTATCATTTATCATCAATTGAAAATAATTAATTGAAAAGTGAATCACGTTTCCTCGTTATTCAAAATGTGAAGCGACTTTGCTTTCTTATAAATACGAATAAGAGATTCAAAAATTATCCAAGTTTCCAACTTACCTTACCGGCTTTGTAATACACCGTCTGAATAATTTTCGTGAAATTTAAAAATGGATAAAAGTACTCAAACAGATTTTGACCAGGTAAATTCAATTGTATTTCATTTTTCAACCAATAAATAGTAGGAAGGTTGAAAATATTTTTTCGTTTTAGTGTTATTGTGCAGTAACTAGATTTTCTCAACCTCCTTCTACTTCTCCTAACCAACAGGAACCACCGAACTCAGGAGGATTGGTTCGACTGAGATACAAACGTACAGTTTCAAAAAAAAGTTTAGAGGGGAAGAGAAGAGACGGTTTGGGAAATTTAGTGATAGTGATAACTGATTTTGAACAATAAATGGTTGGAGAGGTGGAAAATATTTTTTTCGTTTTAGTGTTTTTGTAAATTGAATAGTGTTTCTCAACCTCCTTCTACTTCTCCTAAACTTCAGCAGTCGCCAAAAGTAGTAGAATTACCTCTTCCACTTCCTAAGGAAGATTGGCTCGACTGGGATACAAACGAACCGACTTATGATCCAACGGAGTATGTATTAGCCAATCCAATTTTAAGGAGTATTCCACCCAAAAAATCCAAAAGTTTCAAAAAAAAGTTTAGAGAGGAAGAGAGGAGACGGTTTGAGAAATTTAGTGCTAGTGATAGTGATAAATGATTTTAATAACTATCTAAAATGTTCTATAATAAGGTACCATTTTTTTAATAATTTATTTTCAATAATTTATTTTTTCATTTTTAAGGTACAATGCCGTTTGAAAAATTTCATAAAAATATTTATCACGACTTACGAAAATTATTTTCCTGAACAATGTTCAAATATCGAAGAGGGTGGAGTGTTCTATGAAGAAGAATATCTAGAAGGTTTAGTAAGGCTTTGCTTAGAATGTGGAAGAACAGTGTATCCCTTGGATCGTCTTGCGACAGTGTCTAAACATGAAAAACTGAAGAGTAAACAGACGCTTAATACTGATTTTTCTTGTATGAAGTGTAAAAAAAATTTACAGGAGATTTTAAAAACGGAAAGTTGTACATTTTGTAGAAATAAATCAACTTGAATTAAACTAGAAACTTATTTATTATTTAAATGGAGTCACTTTCATTATAACATCATGTATTCACATAAGCATTCGAATGGCGATGGTGGTGGTGGTGGTCGTGAAAACATATTGAAAGGAAGCTTAGGTTGGAGAATACCAGTTAATCTTTCTATTTCTTCTCGGTTTGAATTACCTCTAGAACCGTAAGTTTAATTTTATTTTATTTTTATTTTTTCATGAAAGTTAACAATTATTATTTATTGTGTTTGATTTGCTTTTTTAGAAAAATGTTTATCTGTGAATACTGCTCTAGATCGTTTACCAGAAAGGATAATTTAGTGCGTCATGGGGATTGTAGAGCCGCGGTTGAAATTTGCAGTCAATGCGGGGGAATTTTCAAATCAGAGGGAGCCTTCCAACGTCATTTCAAAGAAAAACACAGAAGGGCCCCAAAGCGTAAAGCAGAAAATTTTTGTGTTCCCATGGTTGAACGAGCTAGAGTTGACCAAAATAATGGTAAGGTTTTTTCGTGTTTGTATAGTATTTGCTAACTCTTCTCTTTTTTTTTTCTTTATTTTCAAAGCGTCAACGTCATCCACACGTCACTGTCTGGAATGTGCTCTTGAGATTTCGACCAATCGATGGGCCGGGCATCTGCGGAGTCTACAACACCTGGCCAACACCTGTGTCCAGCAGGAAGAAGGCGTACAGCTCGTAAAAACATCTTTTAGGGCCCGAATTGCGACATACCGGCTTTCTTCAAAACAGGACCCTACCAGCGTCAAGGAATTTTTAGGACATCTTCTTGAAAAATTTATCAAGCTGATAGGTGATAATGTGTTGAAATTTGGTCATATTAAAGTCGGTGTGGAGCTTTTCGGCGGCTTCCTCCTGCAGGCGAAAGAGTTGGAAGAGGTTAAGTCCTTCAACACCAAATTCCGCCTGTTAAGCGATGGTGCAGATCTGAAGGAGCTGTTCGAGCAGTTTTCAGCCATCCTGGATAAAAAGTGTTCGGAATTCCAGGAAAAAGAAAGTGGTATGTAGAACTTTATTTGTATGTCCTTTTTACTAGACAATGTTTATTACAGGCTGGGCGCTGCAGCAACTCCTACACTTAGATGTAGCGATAAATAAGGTCAACCCCTTGAGAGCGTCTTCGTATCTCGCGCTACCAAAAGCGATAGAAGCTAAGAAAGCTGTCCTAAATATACAAAATCGTGACCAAAAATGCTTCATGTGGTCAGTCTTGGCTCACCTACATCCAGTTGATCGAACTAAACCAGCAAATAGAGTCGCGAACTATCTGTCTTTTGAGAACGAGCTAGACTTTACAGGTATGGAATTTCCAATTAAACTTAAAGACATTAGTAAGTTTGAGCAACTCAATAATATCTCCATCAATGTTTATGGATTAGATAACGCCTATGAAAATGGTAGAGATATTATTGAAATTGTTGGTCCCTTATACTTTACTCAGTCTCGAAAAGCGAAACATGTGAATTTATTATTAATCAGTAATGATTTTGGTGATAGTCACTATTGTTTAATAAGAAACATGTCTCGCTTGATTTCAAGTCAATTATCTAAACATGAAAAAGCTAAATACTTGTGTGATGGATGTTTGGTGTATTTCTCAACTGAGCAAAAATTGAAAGCTCATCAAGAATACGACTGTGGTCACGTTTCAGTGCAATTACCGACAACAGATTTAAAGAAAAATAAATACGGTGAAGAGGTTCCTGAGAATATCCTGAAATTCACAAATTTCGATAAAAAATTGAAGGTACCTTTTGTTGTTTACGCCGATTTCGAGACAATCATTGAACCTGTCGAGGCAGAGGAAACCGAGCTGGACCCCGAAAATTCCTATACTATCAAAACTCACAAGGCTGTTCCTTATTCTTTCGCCTATTACATTAAATGTGACTTTGACGATTCTCATTCGATTTTCAAGACTTTCAGAGGACCTAATGCACACAAAGTTTTCGTAGACTGGTTAGAGAATGATTGTAAATCAATCTATAATCGATTTATGAAAGACATAGTGCCCATGCACCCTCTAAGTCAAGAACAAGAGGATGAGTTTCGCAATGCGGAAAATTGCCATCTTTGCGAGAAACCATTTAAAGCAGAAGACGAAAGAGTGAGGGATCACTGTCATCTCACTGGGAATTTCCGAGCTGCAGCCCACTCTCAATGTAACCTTAATTTTAAAATTCCAAATTTCATCCCTATCTTCTTTCATTGTATGTCCAATTTTGATTCCCATCTCTTTGTCAAGGAATTGGCTCAAGAAAACGAAAGAGTGGATGTTATCCCCCAAAATAAGGAGCGGTACATTTCATTTACCAAACATATTTTGGTGGATAAAATCCCACTCGATGAAGCAGGTAAATACAAACAGGTATTTTTGAAATTGCGCTTCCTCGACAGTTTTCGATTCATGGCATCAAGCTTAGATAAATTATCACAAAACTTAAAACCAGAACAATGTCGAGAAGTTAGAAAATATTTTCCCGCGGAAGACGAATTTCAGGTCATTCGACAAAAGGGTGTCTTCCCGTATTCTTACGTGGATTCTTTTTCGAAATTAGACGACACCAAGCTTCCATCCATTGATGACTTCTACAATCATTTGAGAAAAGAAGCCATCAAGCGAAAAGATTACGAGCGTGCACAGAAAGCTTGGAATTTGTTTAAATGTAAAACTTTAGGTGAATATTCAGATATTTATTTAAAATCCGACGTATTAATTCTGGCTGATGTTTTTGAAAATTTTAGAGACGTGTGTCTATCAACCTATAGTCTAGATCCGTGTCAGTATTACACGGCTCCAGGGCTATCTTTTGATGCTGCTCTTAAAACAACAGCTATGGAGTTGGAATTACTGACAGATATTGACATGATACACTTCCTGAAGCGCGGCATTCGCGGAGGGGTCAGTCAGTGTAGTATAAGGAAAGCTGTCGCAAATAATAAGTTCGTTCCTCACTACGATGCTTCCAAACCTACTTCTTACTTAATGTACCTGGATGCTACCAACTTATATGGTGCAGCCATGAGCCAATTTTTACCGACGGGTAACTTCAAATGGCTTGACGCGGAAGAAATTCAAAACTTAGACTATTTGAAATTAGATAAAAACTCAAGCACTGGCTACATATTCGAAGTTGATTTAGTATACCCGGAAGACCTGCATTATACGCATAATGAGCTACCCTTTTGCCCAGAATCCGTTGCTCCAGAAGGTTCTAAAATTAAAAAACTTATTCCAAATTTCAATCGAAAAGAAAAATACGTTATTCATCTTCAAAATTTGCAGCAGGCTATAAGTCATGGCATAAAATTGGAAAAAATTCATCGCGTTCTCACTTTCAATCAATCTCCTTGGCTCAAAATTTACATTGACCTAAACACAGCAAAACGGAATGCTGCTTCCAATAAATTTGAAAAAGATTTTTTCAAACTTATGAATAATGCCGTGTTTGGTAAAACTATGGAAAACGTGGAGAAAAGGGTAGATATCAAGCTAATTACCCATTGGGAAAATATTGGAAGAAAACGGGGAGCAGAAGCGTGGATCTCAAAGCCTCATTTTAAAGACGTTACCATTTTTGGTGAGAATTTAGTAGCTATCCATATGGCTAAACAGAGAGTTAAATATGATAAGCCTATTTACGTGGGATTCGCCATTTTGGATATATCCAAGACAATCATGTATGATTTTCTGTATAGCTATATCAAGCCTAAATACGGGAATAAAGCGTCCCTACTCTATACTGATACTGACTCCCTTATTTTAAATATAGAAACTGAGAATTTTTATGATGATATTAGAGAAAATTTAGACAAATTCGATACTTCTAATTACTCACAGAATAACCCACATAATGTACCTGTAAACCAATCTATTCTGGGTAAAATGAAAGATGAATATGCAGGGAAAATCGTGTGGGAGTTTCTAGGTACTGGGGCGAAGGCGTATTGTGTTAATGTGGAAGGAGAGTTGACTAAAAAAGCGAAAGGCGTACCTGATTACGTCACCAAGAAAGAATTAACCCTTGATGATTATAAGACTGCGGTTGACGTAGAAGGTACGCTCATTCATCGTCAGATGAACACTTTCCGTTCACATAAACATGATATGTACATCGAACTTAAAAATAAAGTAGCTTTGTCTTACGCGGACGACAAACGCTACGTTATACCCGGTACTGAATACACGCTCGCTTGGGGTCATAGAGATATAGAGTTGTATAAGGAATCATCGGAAATTCCAGAGAGTCAAGACTGACAGCAGGGACAGCTTTCTCAGCATGCTTTCAAGGGGTTGTAGTTTTAAGGTTTTTAGGTTAGGATTTTTTTCACCTATAAGTTGTGGTATTATTCATTTAAACTTATTTATAATTATAATGATATTTGTTTGTGTTTTGTAAATTTAATAAACTACCTTGTTTTGTTTTTTTTTTTTTACTCAGTTGTTTTATTCCATTTTAATAAACATATCGTACAGGTTAAATTTGTGGGCTAAAACTATCTCAAGATGATTTTCGTTCCAAGCCATCACTTCATTGGTCCGCATATCAACCACAGTTAGTCCTTTGCTTTCTTCTTCATGCCAGTAGCTAACGTAAATGTATTCTCCAATGTAAAAATTTGTATCGCACCATCCATCGTTGATCGTATCCAGAAAATTCAGAAAGTCCTCAAATTCATCATTGGTGAATTTCATTGGAGCGCCGTTCTTGGGTTGTAAAACAACCTCCCGTTTTTCCTGACTAAATTTCACTCGCACAATGTTCTCAATTTTATATTCTTGATAAACTGGTTTCGGACGGATGCTCCGGCTGCTTGTTGATGGTCCATTCGAAAATCTTGATGTTGATGTGAATACATCATCCCATTTCGAATCCATTTTTAGATTTTGAAAAATAATTATCAACGATTTTTTTCGCTCGTAAAACTCCAAATCTTTTCTCAATTCAGAGAGATTTTTCAGATAATTTTCAATTCTTTCAGCTAGTGTTCGGTTCATGTGAGCTAGAGAACGACTGAGCGGGTTTAACTAACCATTCTCTATTTATAGAAAAAACTCAACTTCATGTACTAAACAACTTTTTTATTGAGGTAAAAAACTAGTAATATAATTATACAATACATAGGTATTTCTAATGCTACATAAACAAAACCTAATTCTATGATGTATACAATTTGTTAAACTAGGATTAAACTTGGGCACTTTTCCACCCGTAAATTCCAAATTAATTATGGTTGGAGGATTTAGGTTCATTTCAGTAAAAACTTTGATTAGAAAGTCCTTCTTGACTTGTCCTTTCACGTAAACAGTATCGACGTCTTTCAAATTGTCCTGAAGCAGTTGATTAAGTTGTCCATGGTCTAAATATCCTGCATTGTAGGAGATGCCATGAAGGTTGTGGAACACGTAGTTTACTTCTTTTTTCTGAGCCTCACTCAAGTAACGATACAATATTTTGGGTTTAAACAGCCAACTTAGGATCAATCTCCCATCGTAAATGGCCAGTTCTTTAACTTGAAAATCAGTGGAAAAGTAGCCTTGAACGTCCAGAGCCACAAACTTCATCCTTTTCTGTGTCTGGAGAGCGACTGATTAAATCAAGGTTCGAACATTGCCTGATAAGGGCAAGTATTCAAACACTCGATCATGCACGATAATGCAGCAGGCTCGTGATTCATCAGAAAAATTCTCTGAGCTCTGGAACTCCAATTTAACATCGATGGTACTGCTTTTCAGAGCTTCGTTCTGTTTCGAGCAGTCTATCACAAATAATGCCCTGTTTGCGAAATTTTCAAAATTCAATAATGGTTCACTATTGGTTTTACCCAAATACGTGTTTTGAAATTCGGTATACATCCGGTAGGCTTCTGCGAACTGTTTGGCATCGAAATTAAGGTTGAGGGACTCGTACGGATATATCTCAGAGTTAAGATATAGTTTAACATCCGTAATATCCAAATTATCGAACAGAGTAATATCAGATCTTGGATTATCCTTTCGCTTCTTCTGGAAAAATACTATGACATATCTGGCTCTCTCTGACATGGATTTTACAGTCCATACGTCTCTCTTGGTTTTTCTCAATGTGGGCAGCTCGTGGATCTCCCAACTTCTGAATGGGATGAATATGGGCTTGTTATTTGAAATGTCTTCCAACAAGCTCAATTTCAAAACATCATCTGGATAAATGTGTCTTACTCTCAGTTCTACTTTATCTAAAGTGATTTTGGCCGTTTTATCGCCCATCGTATTGCTATAGCAGTTATCATCATTTCTAGCTCTGACAAGTTTTATTTTTTGTCTGCCCATGATAACCTTGTTGTAATCGGAAAAGATATTTAGCATTGCCCTCAAGGGTATCAGGAAGTTGAAGTTTTCTCCCACTAAAGATTTCACTACACCAGTAGGCCAATTCCAGCCAGCTCGTTCGAGTGCCCGGCTCTCTTGATCGTTGAGGCATAAGAGATTCCGCACTGTGCTAGTAAGTCCGGGGTCTCGGATTCTCTCAATTTCCTTACCGTTTAATTCGTAGGTGATGGATTCGAAAAGAAATGCTCCCGCATTAATTGTTAGATTACATGTTCCTGTTTTCCCAGCGGTAGCGTCTTCGTGAAACTTTCCTTCGATATAGATTTCGGCTTGACTGATATCCATAAACACGTCTTGCTGATTGATAACAATTTCGATTTCGTCGTTATAGTTGAAAGAGTTTGTGAATGGATGATAGGTATGCCATTCTTCTCTAGCTATGGACTCATCGGTGTTGACCGACTGAAATATTCGCAGTTTTTCTGATGTGATAGCCATATTTAGAGGCTAGAGAATTCAACCGGATCAGACTTTTGTGCGTGAGCGTTTGCTTCGATGCCTGAGTACAGACTGAGTTACAGTTATTGAAACCACTGTTTAAGTAGCCACGATTAAAAACCAGGACCATACTTCTTCAGCTCCAATCTCACTATAATCTCTTCTCCTCTGAAATTAACCGGCCTTGCTTCCTGATCGAGTATATTGATTGTTATATTATCGATGCTGTTTCTATTGAGAGGAAGATAGATCAAGTTTCGAGGATCTACTATAATTCTGTATCCAGGATCAACGGCTGGTGTAAACTCGTAGATCGTATGGGATGGATTACTAGTGTAGTAGGAGCCTGAAACGATGTTGCACTCAATCCTAACAGTCGCCACTGATATGATCTCTACGGGTAGATCGGATTCGTGTAGAGAATGCGCTTCCAGAGATTTTTCTGAGAATCCCAAAAGTTTTCCAATACTATCCTTGGGTTTGAAATTGATATCGTATATGCACTTTAGCATACACTTTAATGTATTATTGTTTGGCTTGAGAGAGATCTGTTCTATTCCAGTTGGATTTGATAGTTGGTTTAGTAGATAGGCTTCAATATCCGCAACCTCGTACGAACCAGTTGGCATTTCCAATTGTTTTTCCTTTCCTTTTTCGCTGTAGTAGAACTTGTTTCGGCCTGGTTCAATGTTGGGAATGGAATTCCAAGTAGTGAACGAGATGAGTGCTAATGAGTAGCTATGGGCAGGATCGAGCTCGATGGGTGGAGTAAAGTCAACGCTCAAGCAACTGGTTCGACCTTTTAACGTGAATGTCTGAGACATGACTAAGCTAACATCAACGCAATGTTCAATTTATATCGAACAAGAAGCTCAGTACAAGATGGCCGCAATTGTATGAGTTGAATGGCTGATACTGATCGTAATTGAAAAGTATTCTACAGTTTTTGAAATAACGAACTAGTTCACTTGGAGGATTAAGGTTTCCGAAACTGTCAAAGTAAACCACTGTATCACCATTCTTTTTATAAGCTACCCAATGCGTTCCAGGTCCCGTATTTATGTCCAAATTGACTACACCGCATTCGATTTTCTTGGGCTGCGATGGTAAGCCATCTCGCATAAACACGCCTCTAAAATTGGAAATTTGAAGTTTTTTAACGTATCGTTTGATGTCCTGATCACTGAGTGGCCGCTTGGGTAGCTTCATTGGAAGTTTTTTGACATCTTTTTCAAGTAGAGTCCATAACCGGTCTTATGTTTGGCGAGATATAGTCCACTTCCTTTTTTTCCCAACGCAATGGCTTCCATCGTTTGGTTATGTCGTTTAGACTCGGCGAGTTTATCTTTGGCAGAACGGGTATCACTTACAGCTTTTGCAATGCCCGCGGCACCACCACTGAGAGCTCCCAATGCACTGAGCCCTGCAAACAGAGGTATGAGTGGAATAATTCCGCCTAACTTCGGCACTGGGATAACTCGGGGAACTTTAATATTCTGACGTCCACCAGCCACTTTAATAGTCTTGCGGGCTGCCTGGAGAGCTGATTTAATATAGTCTTTTGTTCCTAGCCCACGACGATGCTTCACTTGCTTCCGAATATTAGAAACGACATAGGATTTGAATGGTTTCTGTTTTTTCGGTTGACCCATACCGAGTTTACGTTTAGCTTTCATTGCAGTAGTTACAAACCAAGCAGCACTCTTTTCGCCGAAACTAGCGTCTTTAGCCTTGACTCGTTCCCACGATTTATTCTCCAACACTCTATCAGCCCGATGTCTGTGTTGTAGATCTGGATGTTTGGCGTATTCGATATCGTGTTCTTTACAGTAACTGTCCAACTTGTTTTTCGGCTTATCACCTCGTGCTAATCGCTGCTTCAGTCTAGTTCCAGGACCACAGTAGGAGTACCCTCCAGGTAGATGCAGCTCAAACGGAAGCTTGTTGATGGTGCTATTTAAAAGACCTGCACTCGGTGACGTATTCATTGAGAATGAAACCGAGCTAGAGTGAGCATCGTTTATATACGATGAGGATGAAAAAACAGAAAATCAACATAAAGATCGACAACTTTGACATGGGCAGGACCCGGACTGAAAAGAGACATGGGGACCTTTTACCAAACACGATTAGAGCAATAATATGTGGACCAAGTGGTTCGGGAAAAACAAATGTTATGCTGAGTCTTTTAACTGATGAAAACGGTCTCAGATTCAGAAACGTCCATGTTTATTCCAAATCATTGAACCAGAATAAGTATAAGTTCCTAGAAGCGGTTTTAAAACGAACTGTCGGTGTAAACTTTTACGGATACAGTGATAATGAAACCGTTGTAGATCCGCAAACAGCTCAACCAGATTCAGTGTTTATCTTTGACGATGTGGCCTGCGAGAAACAGGATAAGATAAGGAACTACTTCTGCATGGGTCGCCATAACGCAATCGACTCTTTCTATCTTTGTCAGACGTATTCGAAAATCCCAAAACAGTTGGTGAGAGATAATTCAAACATGCTCTTGCTTTTCAAGCAGGACGATACGAACCTGAAACATGTGTACGATGATCATGTTAACACAGATATGTCTTTCAATACGTTCAAGCAAATATGTACAGAGTGTTGGAAAGACAGATACGGATTCCTAGTCATTGTCAAGGATGACGATATTACGAAGGGTAGATACCGAAACCAGTTTAGCACCTATATAACTCCATAGGATTAACACCAATCATCAGTCTCCGTTGAGACATTGCCGTCTACACACCTGTCTAAAGCAATCTAAGTGCCGCCTTACGAGCTCTTACAGACCTGCCACCAAACCTGTAGAGCTGATTACCGTAGAAAGACCAGTATAGCTGTATAGCTGTATACTGACCCGTATAGCTGTGTATAGAGCAGTCTGGAAGCTGTATAGCTGTATACAGATCAGTATAAAAGCTGTATACAGAGCAGTCTGAAAGCTGTATATTAGCTGTACACAGAGCAGCCTTTAAGCTGCATCAGTCTTGTGCTGCTGCTGCTGCTGCTCAGTTGAACATCATGAATCCAAGCGAAAATGATAGGAATATCAAGAAGAAAATACTGAACGCTGCTAGATCTATAAGAAAAAAGTATTTGGCTCTAAAACTGGAAAGAAACGAGGATGATGAGGCGCTCAATAGGTTAATAAACCCCATAACAGAGCCTCTAAGGAACCTTGTCAAAAAAGCGGTTGATAGAAAAACCAGAGTGAAACATGAAAAAATTAAGCACGAAGCAGACGTTAAATTTGAGCGCAGTATCCCGAAACATGTAGAGTTCCAACCAACAAAGGTTCTTGCTCAAACAAGCGAGAGTTTGAAAAGTGATGATGATGATGATGACGAGGATGTCTTTCATAAACCACTACATGAGGTGAAAGAGGATCTACAAAAATCAATTCACGAAAGATCAGCAGTGTATGACGAATTTCTAGATCAGTTTCCCATGCCAGCACGAGAGTATGTAGATAGATACTATAAGCAATCAGACGAAATAGATCATTCTTACGGATTGAAACATGATATGGAAACCGATAAGTGGACCATGGGATCAGAAAGAGTCAACTTTCTTGCAAACGGAGATATCAAAGTAGGGGATGTCACCTATACGGGAACACGGGGATTATATGATCTCCTATTTCTGAAAGACCCGATTTATCATACGGCGGATGATCAGTTGCAGTTCAAGGATATATTAGACAGGACCAACGCTCATCGAAGAAACTTTGATCCATCACAACAAGTTAAAGGATCCGTATCTTCGAAATATAAACGCATTGTTAGACCTTTGCTCTCAACGGCAACTGAAGTTAAAAGGCTTAAGTCAAGTAGCAGTGTCTCGCCATCTGGCCGAAATCAATCTACAAGAGTTCAACATAGGTCCGGAAGTGCTCTATTGTTGAAATATAATAAGAAACCAAAACAGTATGTTTATTATGATGACGTCAACGAATTAATTGACAGACTTGTCAAATTGGATGCATCACAAGAAGCTGGAAATACCAATAACATCAATGAAATCATGAGTATTTTGGAAGAATTGGCGGAATTGGATGTGATTGAGTTTAATAAATAGTTTAAGGTGCTTTATCTTAACTCATTACCAGGCTAACCTCGATCAAGTTTGGATCTTTTCACAACAATCATAATATGGCAAGTATCACGAAAGCCAGAAAGCAGGTGGTTGAAGAACTACATAAACCGGCACGTAGAAAGTTCAATCGTAGAAGATTTATACAGTATGGTTTGGATGATACTTTTGCTACAGATCTAGCCCAGCTTGATCAGTATGCTCGAGAAAACAAAGGATTCAAGTATATACTGGTTGTTATTGATTGTTTTTCTAAATACCTCTGGACTAGAGCTCTTAAGTCTAAATCGGCACAGGATGTAACCAAAGCCATGGAGAGTATACTGAAAACTTCTGGAAGAATACCTAAGAAACTTATTTCGGATAATGGAAAGGAATACTATAACACTCAATTTTCGAGTCTTATGAAGAAACATGGGATACATCATTATAGCTCATTCAGTCCTCTAAAAGCATCTATTGCAGAACGAGTAATTCGAACCTTGAAAGAAAAACTGTTTAAGCAATTTACGTTGAACGGAAACCATAAATGGTTGGAATTATTACAGCCACTTACTACCGCATATAATGATAGCAAACATAGTACGATACATATGAAGCCAAGTAAAGTTAATAAACGCAATGAAAAGACAGTGCTTGATTCCGTTTATGGTCATATGAAAGTTGCTGGTAGACAAAAGTTCAAGGTTGGTGACGTAGTCCGCATAAGCAAGTTTAAACATGTTTTTCAAAAAGGATATACACCGAATTGGAGTACGGAACTCTTCAAGGTTGCTAAAGTACAAATAACAAACCCCACGACATATTTGTTGGAGGATTTGCAAGGTCAGCCTATAAGTGGCGGGTTTTATGAAGAAGAATTACAAAAAACAAAACAGCCTGATGTGTTCCTCGTTGAACAAGTCTTACGAAAGAAGGGAAATAAAATTTTTGTGAAATGGTTGGGTTTTGATAATTCACATAACAGCTGGATCGATAAAACCACGGATGTAGTTTAAATTTAATTTTCCACAATTTATCACTCAGTTTCAGTTATGAGTTCGCATTGTCAAGTTTGTGAGGAAAATATTTCTTCTCATTCACATAACCTAAGTCATAGACATAAAAATAAGTGTTGTACGGACCTGGAACCCAATGTTCAGATCATTAAAACAGCGTTTAAAAACCGAATTATTTCCTATAGGCTATTTACAAATGTTCATCAAACCAGTGTTGGACCCTATCTGGAAGAATTAAAACCTAAAATAATGGATTTGATAAAAAAAGGTTTTTCTAGATACTCCAATCTAAAAATCAACCTAGAATTATATGGACTTTACGTTTTAAGAGAAAATCAGGAAATAAAATCCTTCAATTCTCGTTTTGCCGCTATTTCGCCCAACACCGATTTGGGCAAGTTATTCGATGAATTTGAACAACTTTTAGTATCAAAATCTTCTGAATTCCAAGAGAAAGACAGTGGGTGGGCTTTATCTAAACTCCTATTTCTGGAGGTGAACATAAACAAGTTTAAACCATTAAAATAGTGGTGGGAGCTTCCTATATAAAGCAAATTTCACAAAACCTACTTCAGTCTACTGGTGAAGAAGCATGGCAAGTTATAGTTCAATGGAAACAACTGGATATAATTCGTCCTGTTCTTTTCCGTGTTGGACCTATTTCAACAGTATGGTGACGAAAATTGACCAAGAAATCAAGAAAGAATCGAGATTTTTGGGTGAGACCTGCTATTCAACCAATAACTTCAAAATCATTGCCGGAATAAGTATCGCTCAAGGATTGATACCCAGTATAAAAGTGAGTAGTACGATTTTGAACCTACCTGAAGAACAAGTGACTGTATCGTTTAGCGGTGTGGAATGGAACGAATTTCTGGAAATCGTCAATTCCACAATGGAGATGGATAATGATGATGATGATGACGATGTTAGTGAAGTGATAATAGTTTATTCTCTATCAGAAAACTTTACTGTTTCCTCAGCTATGTTTTTGGGAGAAAGAATAATTAAGTTAACAAGCAGAGAAGTTAATTTATGCTTTTGTGTAGATGATATCCAATCAATTTTGAAAATCCAAGATATAATAGATTACAGGCTGCGTTTACTCGCAGAACTAGATTTTAGAACCTTTTATGACGATCTGTTGAACTATAACAATGTAAATACTGTTAATGAAAATAATTGTCTAAATGTGCTGAAAGAATATTGTAACTTAAATATTTGTGAACTATGTTATTTCATGTTAGAGTTTGTACACCTGAACCCAGAAAAAATAAAAGCAGATTTCATCAGAATATGCAATTTGGAAAGTGTTGTATAGCTTATAGCAGTTAATGTATGTATTATGTAATTTTTAATAATAATAAAAAATCAAACAAACAAATCGCTATTTCATTATCTGATGAGAATGACAGAGAGAGAGAGAGAGAGAGAGAAAAAAGAAGAAAACATTTTCATCATGCGTCCTACCAGACTATTGTTGGCTACCAATTGCGCCACAAAGTCTTTCTAGTAAGATAAGAAATTAAAACACTTGATTATTTCCTCAGTATCATCATGTCAGTCGATAAGTTTGGGCGTACGCAACGTCTTAACGACTACAAAAATTTAGTAACCAAACTGAGTAAGGTAAAAAGTCCTGGAGGTATACAAGATTATGTTACAAAATCCTATACGGATAAAAAACTTCAAGAAATCTCAGAAACGTTCAGAAAAGATCTGGAAAACCGAGTGAAAACTGCAGTACCCCCCTCAAGAAGAGAATAGATATAAGCAGCTGGAGTCCCAAATGATGGACAGTCAGAAGAAAATTGAAAGTTTACTGAGTAAAAATCAGTCTATTGAAAATGATATTAAAACAAAATTGGCTGTACGAATATCTGCCTTGGAAGAACAACATAAGCTATTTAATATAACCAAAACTTATATAAGCATCGGCGATAAGAGAATAGTTAGAGCTGGAAAAGCTATAAACGATACCGATTTAGTTACAAAAGGTCAGGTAATTGAAATGATTAATGAAAAGGTGAAGCAGACTGCAGTACCAGCGGACACTAAAAAGCAAAAAGGAAAGGGAAACTAAACATCCGTATATTCGACAACTGCGAGCTTCAGTCTAGTTCAAGTTTTCGAAGATGTGTGATCAATTGTTGAAACTCTTATCTGGCGAAAAAAATATAGAAGATTGTAGTGCTGATGAGTTGAAGGATTTGCCAATTGGGTTCTTTCTGCAGTATGTCGATAGTACCACACTTTTGAATATTTGGGGGAAATTACCACTCGAATGTAGAAAAGATTTCGGGTTGCAGACAAGACTTCCTTGTTTCATGCATTATAATAGACCTGATTGGAGGACGCAAGTAGATGGACCTCCCTCATCGCAAAATACCTGTTATTTCTGTATAAAAGCCCTGACCAAATAGTGGACTCAGTCATTAACGTTGAGGCAATGGTTTGGCTTAGTTCTAACTTCATCGCCCTCGCAGCAGTCGTTCAAAATATCCTCTACATACATCCACCATCAGAAGTCCGAAATATCAAGGCTCAGCTGAAAACTGATAGCTATGTCAACGACTTATGGATTCCGCTCTACTACCGCCTCATAGACAACGATCGTACACGTACTTTCCAGACAGTACTTCCAGAATCGCGGAATAGATTCTACCAGTATAACTTGCGAGTGGAATTCTTGAACAACAGCATTTTGGAAAGCAGGGAATGGACAACTATCGGAATTGGTCCGCAGCAAGAAACCATCTCCAAAAACCACTGTAGAAACGAAACTAGAAACTCCACTTCAACAGATTCGAGACCTGACGCATCTACTTACTTAATCTTTACTTGTATAATAACCATAGCTGTAGTTTTTGGTATTTTATTGTCTAGAATGTTCTACCTTATTATAGGAAACAAATGTGATTATTTTAAGGCTTAATAATGAATAAAATTTTACCGAAAAATTGTTGTTTCATTGAACTTCATCACCTGAGCCTGGGAACTTTTTTTCGATACCGTGGGAAAATCGGCGGCGCCTTGAAATTTCGGGGGTTGACCTGGACTAACCCTCAATTTTTTGGGGGTTTTCTCGGAATTTGACTGAGTGATTATTTTAAGGCTTTACCCGGACCTAGATGGCGCCTCATACGGCAGGTAGTGAGTGTACAATAGCCCCCCGGTTTGTTCGTTCTGCGCCCACCGTCCACCGGTGGAGCTTCCAGCACGCCGGCGCGCGCTTGGTACGACATCTAGGTTCGGGGACATGCACTTAGAATAGGAATTGGTACCCGATACGCCATCTAGTATCGGTACCTGCCGTAGGTGTGACATCTAGGTTCAGGTACTTGCACTTAGAATAGGAATCGGGGGCTTTTGTAATTATCGTCCCCTGCTGTAGGTGCCCGAATCGGGGTCTTTTGTAATTATCGGTACCTGCTGTAGGTGTCCGAGGCGTTTTGGAGATGGTTGCGGTCAAATTCCGGGAAAACCCCCAAAATTTGAGGTTAACCCGGGTAGCCAAGCCTAATCTAATTCCAAAATATTGAACTAGCCTAGCCTAGCCTAATCTAACTTGGTAAGTTTGGTAGAAATGAAGCGAGTAATGAAACACAATTTTTTCGGTAAAATTTTATTCAAGACGCCACCGATCTAGAGATTTTCCCACGGTATCGAAAAAGTTCCCACGCTATCGAAAAAGTTCCCACGCTATCGCAAAAGTTCCCACGGTTGGCCCGGGTCAAAACCCCGAAATTTCAGGTCAAAGACGCCGCCGATCTAAAGATTTTCCCACGCTAGCGAAAAAGTTCCCTCGCTATCGCAAAAAGTTCCCACGGTTGGCCCGGATCAAAACCCCGAAATTTCAGGTCAAATACGCCGCCGATCTAGAGATTTTCCCACGGTATCGAAAAAGTTCCTGGGCTCAGGTGCCCCCGTTAGCTAGGCATGCCTTATTTAATGCAATTGACGATGAAGATCAATGAAACAACAAATTTTTGGTAAAATTTTAACCCGGACCTAGATGGCGCCTCATACGGCAGGTAGTGAGTGTACAATAGCCCCCGGGGGTATTATAGGCAACTGAACCTATAGATGGCGCATGCAGGCATGCTATAAGCTCCTCCGGAGGACGGAGGTTGCAGAACCGGCCATTTATATCTACTAGTCGAATATTCGAATTATTCGAATACAATTCCGAGCCCTAACGCAAATAGGGACATAACCTATAGGTTTGAATTATTATATTTCTTGGCATTTTTAGATATAAATGAAACCCTAACCAGTAAGAAGGTACCTATACTATATCAAAGTTTACAGAAATAAATTAAACTTTCATAATATATTCTCGGCATTCAGAGAAATGGCCTATGTTATATTTATTTTTCTTATTAGTTGTATTAATTTCTCCAAGAGTACTCGAAAAGGCAGTAAGTCAAGAGGAACGCAACAATTTAGAAGAATGATCATTTCTGAATTTGTTAATTTTTTTTTCTTATATTTTTCTTGATTTGATTTTTTCTTTTTATTATAAACCGAAAACAGCGAAATTTTGGTCGAAAATTTTAATTTATGCAACAATTATATTTTCAACATTTTTTCATCAATAAAAATACGTAAAACAAAAAATGACGCTACATTATTTCATAATGTAGAATAAAGTCCAAAAAGTGAATCAAATAATGGGGATAGGGGATACTTTATTTCATTATTAGCAAAAAACAATAACTATGTATGAGTATAGCAAGGTAAATCGACTAGACCTGGGAAACGATACAGTAGTCTGTCAGTTTCTGTTGTAGAAGACTATTAGATGAAATTTCAGTTTTTCATCTTATCTTTCTCTACAATTTTTGTCTAAAGTATTTCTGTTCAATTTTATTTATTTTTTGACTCTGGAGATGCTCAAAGTGACCTTAATGCGATTTTTGCACTTTTTTTTTTAAAATTTCTAAGCCATTTTCTGGATATTGGACTTAGTTTTCTTTTTCCATTTCTGCTTCTATGAGAAATTTTTTGACGCCGCATAAACAAACCTAGTGATGATTGCAAATTGCAATCAGTTTGTGCAGTTTATTCAGATCGAAAGAATACCTGGAACGAAGACTCAGGTAACTAACACGAAGCAGCCGTCTTAGTTCAGGCAAAGTCTTGAAGAATGTGTAAAAGGGTAATAGATTTGAATATATATTAGTTTTATTATTTTGTAATTTATTTGAGAATGGATTTCTTGAAACTAGTGCGGTGTTGTGCTTTTGTTTCCATCCCCACTCTCCACTCTCATACCTGGATTTTGGATACCGAATGGCCTCTGGACTCCAGAACTATGTATTATTCATCTATCAGAAGTGTTTACTGACAGACCTGTTGCGTTGTTTTTTTTTTCTACTTTCTGAAAGATTTTGGCGTGTGTGCCGTGCCGATTCGAACTTTTGATATTTTGTTGAAAGTTAGTGTTCTTTTAACTGTTCAGTGTTAAAGTGTTTGAAGAGAAATAGACTCATTATCTTACATTATGCCGAAGAGTCTGGGTAGAACCTATAAAAAAAATAAGCGTGCCATGAGCATGAAGCTGGCCTGGATGAGAAGACGTGCAAATGAGTAAGTTCAACCATATTAAATCCCATATCATATCTGTACGATAATTATTAAAAATTAGCCAATTAACACTATCCAAATAAACTTGATTCTTTTTTTTTTTTTAGTTTTTGACAATTTCCTAAAACTTTGACACCTTTGTCAAAAACCAAATTAGAGGGGGTGACACATTTATCAGATTACCCCGTACGAAATGATAAATTTATGCAGGACTTTATTCTGAGCCGCTTCTCTTTTTCCTAATTTTGTATTTTTATTTAGGCAATTTTTGACCCATATTACCAACTCATTTTAAAATGGTAAAACACAATTTTTTCCATAAAAATGAAACCATGAAGTTTTGACGTTTTTTTTTGAATTTGAAAATATTTGAAGAAATATAAACTTTAATTAGCCAAGTTTAAAAGATCGGCAGTTGATAGCACAAATCATCATAAAACAATCGTAAACCCTAATAGGCGCGACGACGACAGGTAAATATGCGGTCACCACAGATATTCGAGATTCCTACAAAAAATGATTCCTTTGTCAATGATGCCCCGGGCCCGGGGTAAAGCAAAAACCGCAGCAAAAACTATACAGATAAGGGTTGAGAATAAATGTAGTCCAAGCGCATCAATTAAATTCATTTTGCGTAGTATTATCGTATTGTTCTGGATTCGATTAAGTACCTACTTAATTTCTTGCATAAAATATTTGAAAAATCTTTTAAGAATGTTGAAAAATAATTTTAAACATTATTTACAACAATTTAAACCGAATAATTTCATACCAATATAATCTTGCACTCAAGCGGTTCCTGACACGTGCCTTCTGACTAAATGCAGGCCGGCTCTGATATATAAACATACTTCTTTGTACGAATCGACATAATTTTGGGATCTGTGTGTACATTAAAAATGACCTTTCATGTCATCGAGAGGAGAAGCTAGAACCAGCGAACCTTGATATCATATGGCTAAAATTCACCTCAAAGTCATCGACCAAGTTTATCTGCTGCCTCTACCGACCGCCAAGTAACACCGATTACCAAAACTTTTTCGCGACATTATCCGAAAGCTGTGATAGTATACAGTCAAACTATCCACAGGCGGAAATTGTCTTTTTAGGCGATTTCAACGTCCACAATATACCCTGGCTGAAACACCACAACAAAACAGATAACGAAGGCAGAGAAGCAGAAGCTTTTGCCATAAGTTGTGGTCTAACGCAGCTTGTCGATGAACCTACCCGTATCTCAGAAAGGGGCGAATTTGCAGCGCTTTTAGACTTGTTCCTAACCACCAATCCTGACTCGTACACAATTCAAGTAGATGCTCCACTTGGTTCGTCCGATCATAAACTTATAATAACAAAGTGCGAAATGCTCATCCCACCAAGCCTACAACCACTTCCTCGTAAAATGTGGCACTATAAATCGGCAAAATGGAATGACCTAAAACAGTATTACCTGGATTTTCCATGGCAAGAGGTTTGCTTTAAAACAGCTGATCCCACTATTTGCTGTAATGAAATAACACAAGTAATCTTATCTGGAATGGACGCATATATCCCACATACAACTAAACGTAGAGCTAATGCAAAACCTTGGTTCAACAGCCAGTGTCAAACGGCTGTACAGAAAAAACACAGAGCATATAACCTTTGGAAACGACAACAAACGGCTCAAAACCACACAGAATTTATAGAAGCCAGAAATAGTTGCAAAATTACTATTGACTCCGCTAAAGAAACATACAATCAAAGAATAAAAAACAGGTTGCTGAATTGTCCAAGTAGTTCTAGGTCTTTTTGGTCTCTTGCAAAAGCTGTTGGATCTAACTTCGCCAAGTCATCCATACCACCACTTACAGATAAAAATAATCACTTAGCCACAACATCAGAGGAAAAAGCCAATATGCTTGCCCAAATGTTTTCCTCCAACTCCAACCTAACAGTGCCAAACGGAAAAACTCCACCGTTCATTGAAAGGGTTTCCCATAGTATGCCAGAGGTACCCTTTTGTCACAGAGAAATACGAAAATCCCTAAAACAGCTGGATACAAACAAAGCAATGGGTCCGGATGGCATTCCCGCAATAGTACTCAAAAATTGCGCCAACGAACTCACCCCAACTTTCGCAAAATTATTCAATTTGTCTTACAGGCAAGGAGTATATCCATCATCATGGAAGTCTGCCGCAGTACAACCCATTCCAAAGAAAGGAAAAAAGACAGATCCGTTAAACTATAGACCAATTGCTCTACTTCCGGTGATATCAAAAGTAATGGAAAGAGTTGTGAACAATCACCTAACCAAGTACTTGGAAAAGTACAAAATTATCAAAGATAAGCAATACGGATTTCGAAAATATAGGTCAACTGGCGATTTACTTACATACGTCACTCACTTATGGCAAAAAGCGATTGAGTTGCGGGGTGAAACAAGAACAATTGCCTTAGATATATCTAAAGCATTCGACAAAGTTTGGCATGAAAATCTGCTCAACAAGCTCAAAGCAATGGGATTATCGCCGAAACTTTGCACTTGGTTTGAAAGTTACCTAAAGGACAGATCCATTTATGTTGCACTGGATGGCCAGAACTCCAACTCTTACCAAATAAATGCTGGTGTGCCACAGGGAGCAATCCTTTCGCCAACTCTTTTCCTGATTTACATAAATGACCTCATAGATAAAACAGTAAATCCACTTTATTGCTTTGCAGACGATGGCAATGTAGTCTCCTCACTCATACCACCCACAGGTCTTTCCGCACGTGAATTCCATCATCTTAGACTAACTCAAATATCGCAGATAAATAACGACCTGGAGATAATAGAGGACTGGGGTAACAAAAACCTTGTACAGTTCAACGCGCAGAAAACCCAAGCAGCTCTGTTTTCAAAAAAGACCAGCACCGGTGAGCCAAACATCATGCTATCTGGAAGTGCTGTCACATTACAGAGTCAGTTGAACATCTTGGGGGTTACTGCAGAGACCAACATGTCTTGGCACAGTCACGTGGCAGATATTGCTAAAGGGGCCTCCCAAAAGCTGGGGGTGCTATTTCGTACAAGACATCTGTACACACCAAGCCAATTGCTGACACTCTACAAAGCCCAGATTCGACCAACTATGGAGTACTGCTCACATATATGGAGTGCAGCACCCAAACATACCTTAATGCTTTTGAATACCGTGCAAAAACGAGCTATCGAGCTGATCAATGACCCCGCACTTACTCGTAACTTGGATGGTCTCGAACATCGCAGATCTGTGGGCGATTTATCTCTCTTCTACAGGTACTATCACGGAAAATGCTCTGAAGAGTTGGCACGTATGATTCCACCGAGAGTAGCACCTACCAGGCGAACCCGTCAAACAGACGGCAACCATGAATTTACTGTCAAACTAGAGGCACCAAGAACCTCATTATATCAGAATTCATATCTCTGGAGAACAGCATCGCTGTGGAATAAACTCCCTGCGACGGTTTTCCCTGCAGGTTACAACCTGAACCGTTTCAAGACCAACATACACCGACATTTCCGCGCACTTGCCGCTTCTCGAGCGTGATAGGACATTTCCTTGCGAGTGCGCATATCCGTAAAAAAAAAAAAAAAAAAAAAGAATCTCGAATATCTCTGGCGGATACTATCATCAGCATCATTCATCACTGATATATTTCTGGGGTATGCATTAATTATAAAACACTTGATAGACTTTTATAATTATTGTTTATATTTCTAGAAAGCAAATTTCCAAAAAATATGTATTGTCTTGTCTACCAATAATTCATTTATCACATAGGGATTTATTATTATTATAATATTGATAACTCTCCGACAATGTCCCCATTCAACCCTTATCCCTCATTTTAATTTTATGGCTTTATTGTTGTTCTACCTTTTATATGGTAGCCTGGGTTATAAGTTCCAAAATACCATGCTTACCATTATGTACCTATTCAATGAAAAAAGTTAAAATTTGTTGACACTCCCAAACACTGTTATGAATCTACATATAATGAAGGTATCGAGCTATTAACTGCAGTGAAACATAGTATAAGTATAGTTAGCAGATTATGAATCTACGTCCGATATTGTTTGTATTTATTTTAATTTCAATAAACATATAACGAGTAAGTAATTTAATCCCTTTTTTTTTAATCTCTATCCTACAGCACTACAGTTCGGCACAGAGAAGCTGATATAGTTATTAACGTTATAGCGCCGATACAAATAAAGCCATAATCAGCCAAGGCTGTTATTTGCAGTTATTGGCAGTGTTTCGTTCTAAATTTTTCGTCATACTGCATATATCTTTCAATCAGCCAAAAAAAAACACTTTCCTATTGGTGGTATGTTTGAAAATAACGGCCGGCGGCTGTTAATTAATAGCCGTTATCTATATTCTAACCAGTCGTCGGTTAAATGCCGGCTGGCGGCCGTTTGTTTAATATACCTTTTCGATTTCAATTTCACTCATGATATAATAAGATAACAGTACTAGGTCTATGGTATAACGAAAAAATATTGTATGCGACACTGCATGCATAAAGTGCCTTTTTTCACTCATGTGAATGCGGCACTACGCAAAGCCTTCCCAATCCTGAAAAAGATTTATTCTATGCATTACTATTAACAAATGAACTAAATAGGGAACTAAAAGATATCCGAGGTAAAAAAAAACTTTATATATAATATTATTTTTGAAATAAAATAAGAAAAATTATAACTATGAATTATAACATATTTTATAAATTCAATAAAAAACAATTTCCATAAAAACAAACAAAACTATAATTTGAAAATTATAAAAAAATGCTATATCCTAGTATATTGTCATTTTAGCCCACTGCGTAGTTTATCTTATAAGGGATTCTACTACGTGTTTATTCTGTTCCAACGCAGCGACATCTTGAAAAGGGCGGCTGAACTAGCATTTGGCAATCGATAGTGCTACCAGAGACAGAAACTGCCCGATTTTTATTAAAATGGCGGTTCTCGCAACAAATTCTTCTAAAATGTAATTATTTGCCTTTATTACAGCATAGTATGACCTAAAATGCTACAAATAAATTGTTGCTGTGTGTCCTCTAGGAGTTTATCATAATTTCATGTAAATCCGTGAGCAAAATCTTCTCATTGTTGTCTGGGAATTTGTTATTAATTTTACTCTTTTCAATGATTTTTTGTCAATAAAAACATGGTAACCTCCTAGGCTGATACTTTATTTTTACGAAACCAATTTTTATTTACTGAAAAGTTGTCTAGTTTTTGAATGTAGGTAATAGAGTTCTTGAAGGCCTGCAAGAAACAGTTCATTTCCACGCCCCTCTTAATATCAATGTAAATAACTAAAAATACAAACATTTTTGACGTTCGCTCTCAAAATTTGATGTTTCATTTTTAACACTAGTGCTATAAAGACTTTATGGCACTAGTGCGATAAAGTAACATTTTTTAATGCTACGGGGGGTGTTACAAATTGCATTTTTGACACGTTTGTAGAAAAAGTTTTTTTTTTTAAGATAAAAGTCAAAATGACATTAAGTTGGCAATGCAATGTAAAATTGTCAATGCTTTCAAATTTTTTATGTAGAAAAGGCTTGTGTTGCCAACATAGTTATTGAATTTTTGACTTGGGGAATTATCTTTAAAAAAAAAACATACTTTAACTTTCCCCAGAAAAGTGTGCAAAATTTGAAAATGGGCATGCGAAATTGTGCAAATTTAGGTGAATAGGAATTTTTCAAGTTTTAGACAAACAAGGGGGAACGGTCAAATTTGCCCCTAGTTTAAAAAAATGCTCTAGTTTTCGTTGTGTTGTGTGCAATATTTTAGTTATAGTGTGCAAAATTATTATGGTTTAGGTATTTATTTTTGAAATTTGTTTAATACAGGCGGAAACTTGACCGACCCCAAAATTTACTTGTTGGTAAATAAACCGATCTACTGGAAAATAAATAAATAATTCATAATTCGAAATTAAACATAAATTTCTAAGTGGCAAATTTGCCAAATATACTGAAAAAAAAACCTAAAGAAAATGATGGAATAGCATCCATCTATGATATTCGTTGGTAAATTATCAAATATGTTAGAAAATATATGCTTAACTTCCTAATTCCTTTTGGCACGCGTCTGTCTCCCTATGCACGCAAAGCAAATATTTCACTTTAATAACTTCATTCAGAGAAGCAGACACGGATGCTGGCTCGCTGGCTGGACGCTGAATCAACAGCACTGACAACTCGGCAACAGTGGGCAATAGACTCGAGCCAGCGTCCACACTGGCAAAAGCCGGCGTCCACCGAGGTATCAAAAATCAGAATACGGACGAGACTTCTAGAGACGTTAGTCTATAATATTCTTTGATTAAACTTTGCCACAACCCACCAAAGTGTGGTGACCTTGCGGGCGAGAAACGAAACTCGATATTATTTTGATTTAGATATGAAACTACGTTGGGGCTGGTTGACATTTCACCGATTTCCCCAAATATTCGCCTCAAATCGTTATTTGCCCCAACAAAATTTGTCCCATTATCGCAAAATATGGTTTTACAAATACCGCGTCTGGAGACAAATCTTTTTAGCGCATTTAAGAAGTATCAGGTGATATATCGCCGACTAGTTCAAAATGAACAGCCTTTGAACTCAAGCAGATAAATCTACAAAGGTAACACTTCACCATTTTTCTGCTACGCAAAGTACCGTCCTTTATTAAAAAGGGTCCGGCTAAGTCAATTCCTGTGTTTACAAAAGGCCTTGAGGGCTCAATGCGCTCAATAGGCAAAACACCCATAAATGAATTAGAACTATGAGGATTAGATCTAAAACAGATGACAAAAGACTTAGTAATTTTTCGTATCAAACTTTCAGCTTTAAGGGGCCAATATTTACGTCTAACTGCAGCTAATGTAGACTGTGCTCCAGCATGCATATGCCTTTCATGTTCATCAATTATTAGGAGATTGGTAAGACGGTGTTTGTTAGGTAAAACTATGGGATGCTTATGAGAAGTTGATATATCTGCCTTTGATAGTCTACCTCCCACACGTATGACTTTATCAGAGTCCAAAAAGGGGTTGAGACATAAAAGTTTGCTTTTAGATGACAACTTTCGTTTATTTTTTAGACGTTCAATGTCGTTTGAAAATTCGCTTTGTTGAGCTAATTTAATGAGAGTGATCAAAGCAGTGTTAAGTTCATCGAGTGAAAGACAATTTGTTTTTCTTAAATTCTCTGGTTTAGAAGCATTATGAGCAAATCTTAAACAATAAGCTAGGTACAACCTTTTGCAATTTAGTTATATTAGAAAAAATATCAAAAATATCTGAATTTGTTAAAGAAATATTACTTACGGTAGATTTCCTAGTTTCCGGAATTTCGGCAGGAAATGGAAGTTTATGTTTAGGCCAATAATTAGGTTCTTGCATTAGCCATGGAGGACCCAACCACCAAAGCTCACAATTTATTAAACCTTGTGGGTCGACTCCACGTGATATGATATCAGCAGGGTTATCATAAGATCTGACATGCCCCCACCGCCAATAAGAAACTAAGCCTTGAATTGCAGCCACGCGATTGGCTACGAAAACCTTCAAAGTTGAAGGCTCTGATGCGATCCAGGCAAGTGTGATGGTAGAATCAGACCATAAATATATGTTATTGATGTGAACATTCGAATTTAAGGCATTTACTACCTTTGAGGTCAATTTTGCAAGAAGCAAGGCACCACAAAGTTCCAATCTCGGCAGAGTTACAACTTTGAGAGGAGCCACGCGTGATTTTGCACATAAAAGTCGTGTGCAAACATTACCCAAACAATCTTTAGAACGCAAATAAATTAAACAACCGTAAGCTTTTTCTGAAGAATCAAAGAAGCCATGAATTTGAAAATCTATTGCGTTTGATAGTAAAGAATGTCTAGGAATTTTTAAATTTGACAAATGAGATAATTGATTTTTAAATTGAATAAATTCTGTGTGCAAATTGAGGAGAACGGCTTCGTCCCATGCAAGGCCCGCTGTCCAGATTTTCTGCAGGCTTATTTTAGCCTTAATTATTACACCACCAACTAAGCCAAGTGGATCAAACAATTTTGCTATCGTTGATAGAATTACTCGTTTAGTTACACGTTGATCTTGATTTTCATCCGTATTTATTGAGAAATGTAAAGTGTCTGACTGAGAATTCCAAGTCAAACCTAGAGTTTTGACAACAGACTTATCTGAAATTGTATATAGTGATGTATTTTCGTTAATTTTTTCAGAAGTAAATGAGCTATTGAGAATTTCGGAATTATTGGAGACCCACTTACGTAGACAAAATCCTCCACCCTTGAGTATTGAGCTTATATCATTTTTTAACCTTATAGCATTGTCAATTGAGTTACTTCCCGTTATAAGATCATCGACGTACATATCTTTTTTTTATCACTTGACTAGCCTGAGGAAATGTATTTTCGTTCTCAAATGCTAACTGAAACAAAACACGTATTGCTAAAAATGAGGCTGGACTAGTGCCGTAAGTAAGAGTGTTAAGTTTATAATGACCTATTTCATCAGAAGGGTCGTCTCTCCAAACAATTCTTTGTAAATTCCGCTCATATTCTTTAATTAAAACCTGCCGGTACATTTTTTCGGCATCAGCAACTATTACGTATGTATGGATTCTAAAACGTACAAGAATGTCAAAGATATCATCCTGCATGAGAGGCCCAACCAATAGAATATCATTAAGTGATACTCCAGAACTTGTCTTGCAGGAAGCATCAAAAACCACACGCAGTTTGCTGGTCGTACTCCTCCTTCAAAACTCCGTAATAGGGTAAATAGTATACACCGCTATCCAAATTTATCTCATTTTCATTTGTTATTTTTGACATATGGCCTAAATTCAAATATTCATGCATGAAATCGGAATATAAAGTTTTAAATGTTGAGTTATGATTAAATTTTCGTTCGAGTGACATGAATCGTTTGATAGCTGTATCACATGAATCACCTAACTTGTCGATAGAATTTTTAAAGGGTAGAGACACTGTGAATCGCCCTGTATTATCGCGTATAAAATTATGTAGAAAATGATTTTCACAATAGTGTTCATTTTCAGTAAATTTAATGTTATTTGAATGGCACTCTTCTATTTTCCAGAAGCTTTCCAAAGTATCATTAATAGGTACTGTTTGTAGAAAAGTTACAAACGGTTTGCTGTGTTTCTTCAGGTTGCATTATTGGACCGGAAATGATCCATTCCAATTTGGATTTTTGAACAATAGGACTATAGTTATCAGTTTTAATCTATCCTACACAGAGCAGATCATAAAATACTCCTACACCTAAAATAACATCCACTTCTCTTGATATATTGAACTGTGGATCAGCTAAAGTTATGTTTGGAGGAATGCTTAAATTTGTAATATTTATGGCAGTTAAGGGAATATGTTCAGTTATGTCTTGTAATACTAAAAAGGATAGTTTATGTTGATAGTTATTGTGTAATGATTTAATAGTTGCATTTAGTCGCATTTTTATATGTGATTCTTGTTGATTTATACCAACAACGCGAATATTTACCTGTTCTGGCTCAATATCAAGTTTATTCTGAATTTTTCTGGTTACATAATTTGTCATGCTGCCTGAGTCCAATAAGGCTCGACATTTTATTGGATTACCATGAGTATCTAACATGTATATTATGGCTGTTGATAGTAAAGCAATAGAACCATTATTGATGGGATCAGTTTTATCTTCCGCAGAATGCGACGATAGAGTGCTATTATTTGGATTTGAGGATGACAGGTTATTCGCATTTGAAACATCATTAGTATTGTTTGTTCTTACTTGTACTTCATCGAAATGTAATAAAGAGTTGTGTCTTTTTTGACACTTTCTACATGTTTCAGATCGGCATTCTGAGTTCGCATGTCCAATACGTAAACAATTTGTACAGGCCTTTAATTGTTTAATTTCATTATACCGTAGTTTAGGTGGAAGTTTTAGGAAATTTTGACAAGAATAAATCCAGTGGCTTTGCTTGCAAGAAATACATTTGGGCATTTGACATTGATTAGATACAAAGGCACAAGACCTATCATCAGCTTTTTGTGATTTTTGAAATGAGTGAGATTTTTGATGAGATTGTGTTTTTTGATACGACCTTTTGTCATGGCTTATAGTAACATTTGATGTCAAAGTCTCCAATAAGTCGCATCTACCTTTGAGAAAGCTATTGAAATCATGTATGGTTGGCTTGCCTTGTAGTTTAATGGAATACTCTTCCCATTCCTTTTTAGAAAGTATTTCTAACTTTGTGAATAACAGGTGAATCAATAGACTACTCCACGAATCTGTGGGCTCGTTTAAGTTTTTTAGGGCTCTTATATGTTTTTGATATTCATCAAATAACTGACGTAGTGATTTAGGACAATCCTTATTAACAGGGGGTAATTCAAATAGAGATTTTATATGCATATGGATAATCATACGTTCATTTTCGAACCTATCTCTTAATAAAGTCCATGCCGCAGTATAATTCGCGTTTGACACAGGGAGAGAGTGCAAAAGATCAGCTGCTTGACCGCGCAGTACAGATTTTAGATACACAATTTTTTGTATGTTATTCAGACTTGTGTTATCATGAATAAGTACATTAAACGTCTCATAAAATGTAGTCCAATCCTCATAGCTCCCATTGAATTCTGGAAGACTTATGGACGGTAGTTTTACATCACTTGCTGCAAAAGAAGCGACATTTGAGCTCTGAGAAACTGAGTTATTTGAGGTATTTGCTGTATTTGCACTAATAATGAGATCTTTTGCTTGAGTGATTACATCAAAATAAGCTGTTTCAAAATCTTTACGCTCTTTTAATTGATCTTTAGTATTATTTCTATTCTCAATCTCTGAACTTGCTCAAATTCGATCCAAAGAGGGTCAATTTTCTCTAATCGTGTTTGTACGCTTGATAGGTATGCTTTGATTTAAATTATGGAAATCAGCTAAGAAACTGCTAGAACGAGTGATACATCCTTTCAACTGGCCAAGTCTGGTAATGAGACGTTTCAACAACTCTTCTTCGGCCATTTTTAATTAATTATTATATTATGGAAAAATTTAAAGTGTTGGATTTAGAATTTAGAAATAAATATAAATTAAATATATTCAATGCACTTAAATATATTAATAGGTTACAAATACCTTACAATAGCATATAAAATGGTGAAATGTACACACAATCCCACATAACAAAATTGCATCTTTAGAATGTATTAAGAATGTTCTTTTTTTAGGAGGTATGTGCCTAGAATGTTCGCCAAAACCATTGCGAATGTCCTGAGAATGTTCTGAGAAAAGATCGTAGAAATACTGTTTGCAATACCCAAGAACTTCCTGAGAAATCCATTAGGATATTCCTAGAATATACCTATGAGATTCTCAGTACATCCTGAAAAAAATATTCTTGTTTGATTCTAAAAATATGCTCGATATGTATAGGTATTCTCACATTTAAAGAATGTTTCTATGACATTATAGTTATGTTCTCAAAAGAATATTATACCAATATCAAAGAATCCAATATGCTTGAAATATTCTTAGAATATATCTACATACAGGGTGTCCCAAAAAGATACCGACAAACTTTAAAGGGTAGTAGGGGACATCAAATCAAGCAATTTTGTTTATATAAACATATGTCCGCAAATGAGTCATTTGGGCTGTAGAGCAAAAAAACTGTTTGGTACTTTTATTCTCCGCAACTCACTGTTTACTTATTAATTTTGCTTTATTAACCAATAAATTATGGTTTACAATAATTGTTCAAAATGTTGACCATTTACTTCAATGCAAAGATTGCACCGTCGGCGTCGGGTCTTTGACTGAAAAGTTTAGTCTACGAAACACCTGTTCGTAATGAGGAAGATCTGTTAGCAAGGATACTGGCGAGTTGTACCCATGTAGAAGCTATTTCCGGAATATTTCAATGACCCGACGACGCGACGGTGCAATCTTTAAATTGAAGTAGATGGTCAACATTTTGAACAATTAATCATTTGTCAATAAAGCAAAATTAATGAGTAAACAGTGATTTAATTATTCCGAAGAATAAAAGTACCAAACAGTTTTTTGGATCTACAGCCCAAATGACTCATTTGCGGACATATGTTTATATAAACAAAAATGCTTGCTTTAATGTCCCCTACTACCCCTTGAAGTTTGTCGGTATCTTTTTGGGACACCCTGTATATCATTCTCAATATGCATCATAGACAACATTCTTGGTTGATTCTAAGGATATACTTGGAATGTTAATTTTCGCTTCCAAATAATGCTCCTTCCAGCCCTTTTATATTAAAGACAGTGAAAGAGTTGTTGGAAAACTTCTCTGGAAAACACAAGTATTTAACCAAAGCTCCGGTTTCGAGCTTGTTATGCTCTCGTCAAAGCACACTAACTGGGAGAAACAGGTTCCAAGGTGATTCAAACGCGAGGTAAGATGTAGATCTTGAATAGCGCGTTGCTCCCTCTCTTGGAAGTCCTACAAAGCAAAAGGAAAAGAATATACCTATAATATTCTTAGTAGGTTCTAGATAGATTATTGTTTAATTGTTAAATTATGATTTTTGAGTAGGTACTTCAGATACCTAATTAGGTGAAGAATATGAAAATATTCTTATTATGGTTACCTACCTACATAAACTTCTCAGCACAACTTGGTAGGTATAGTCTTAATACTTGATAGAGATATTAGCCAAAAGAACATTTTTTAGGGTACATTATAATAATGTTCGTATGAAAATATTCAAAGATTGTTATATAAAGTAGGTTCTTAGCACAATCTTTCAGGTAGGTGCATAGAAGCAACATTCCTAGTACATAAATAGAACGTTCAAAAATGAATATTTCAATCGAAACAATCTTAGAATATTCATTAAACATTCCTAAAAGGACATTCCAAAAAGCACTTTGAGGGAATATTCTGAGAATATGAATGTTCTTTCACTGTTATGTGGGATGTTACCTACCAAATGCTAGAAAATAAACGGAATGTTCAAAAATACAACCCTTTCTTCTAGGCTACCTACCTGTTATTATTGAAGTATAAAATACCTTTCTAATTACGTATCAAGTTTTCAGTTTTTGCATAAAATGAAACCAGCTGCAACGTTAATAATGCTCAGATTTTTTTTTTTTTTTTTATTTGTCAAACACATTGCTCAAATGAGAGCCCAAAATAGTACCTAGTTATGTTTCGACCCAATCCACACAACACCAATTATTACGTGAATGCTGAATTTTTAATGATACAAGAAAAACTGTAGGGTAAATATCTACCTGTTCAATTCAAATTATCGACACAACACCAATAAATACGAGTATATTGTGCAAGAATAACCCAAATTTGGAACAATAAAAACTCCAATTAATACGTGTAATATGGAAAAAATACTCAACATGTAGGTATAAATATAATGAATTCAAGAAAATAGCCACCAACTATAAATAGAATCCTGTAAATACAAAGCATCAGCTTGTTCAAATAAAAATCATAATAAATAGGCGAGAAAAAATACCTTTTGTTAGATTTGTAAGGATAAAGGGAGGTAAAAGAATAGAGAGAGCTTACTTGGCTATCTTCTTGAATATTACTGCTATCTATGCGGTTCGAAGGACCAATGTTTGATGTGGATTTTCTCTTGATGTTTTCAAGGATTAAAAATGAAACTTGACCGATACGGTTTGAAATTACTTTAATGAAAATTTATTTAAAGCAATACAAAACTGAAAACTAGTGATTATTCTAAATAATTGTGAATTAAGTATCGGAAAAATAAAAATACATGTTTCTGTTTGAGAAGTCAAAAAGGGTCTGTCTGCCATGCTCGACGGTGCCAGTACTTCGATGTATAACGTGAGCGTTCGGCTGACATCGTAAACTTCGCTTACACAGTGGAGTTTAGAAATAATAATATAATTTTTGAACTTAGGAACTAAATGGATAGAATATTTAAACTTATGGACTAAAGAATATAACATTTGAACCCATGGACTAAATGGACAGAACAAACTATGTACAGAGATAATCAATATGCATTGCTCATTTGCCAGAAGAAACATTACAAGATGCATGGCTTATTATAATGGAGAATGTACCAGATAACCCACTCTCAGGCAAATTCAATGATTATTCTGTTGATCAGTGGTTGGACAATGATTTGCTATGGGAAGTCTATAAGGAGAGACATAGGACCACCAATACAGTTTAGAGGGCTGGCATAACAGACTCAATAAAAGAATAGGAAAAGCCAATCCAAATTAATATTTACGAGTTATTGAAAGTAATTGAAGAGGAAATAAGATTTTATAGTGTAGCTGAAAAACAAGCAAGTTTACATACGAGTATACTTCCAAAAGAGCCAGGAACATTCCGAAGAACCTTTTCAGTATCATTATTTTATCACAGATGAGATAACTTGGCTCATCTGTGATATTATTATTAGTAGGTAGGTACCAAAGTACCGATCTTTGACTGCCCCAGCTGCGAAGAGTATTTACCTATCTCTAGCCTCACGCCAGAGATGGTAATGGATGAAGGTGGAAGCTAAGAAATTTGGCATCACAATTATGGGATTTTTCCTACGATTTTCCTCAGACGGATAATCGCCTTCTAATAGAAAGAAAAAAACAAAACAATACCAGAAGATACAGAATCACTCCATTCTTTGCCAGTTCCAGATTGGGATAGATAGGTACCACTGGTGCATTGAAAAAAAAAAAAAAAACGAAGAATGATATGTAGACCACACATATTTGAACAAATATGCGTAGCTACCTGTTTCCTAAAACCTGGAAAAAAAATGCCAGAACAAATACTACCATGTAAAGGAAAAATTCTCAATTTGGATATCAAAGCTACAGTTGAAGAAACTCTTCAAAATGTCATAGAGGATATGAGACAATTCGGTCTCAATGCTTAAGAAAGCAATTGGAAATATATGCAGGTACCTTCAATAAACCGAACACAAAATAACGGATATACACAGGAGAACATAGAGATCGACGAAGGGGACCTTGAAGTTGACGGAAACCTCGAAGAAAATAAAAATGACTAAGATGTGGCAAACACAAATAATGTTAGTAACGAGGGCGATATAGTCATGGACTTCTTGGAAATTTCTCATAAAGATCGCGAATATGATTCTTTGGGAACAAGTCGTATAAACTTGAACGTTGTTGTTAAATACTCTTCAATTATTAAAAAGTCATTGTGCTGCTGGCTTTCAGATCAGTCTAACGGAAGAGTAAGTAGGTACCGACCGATTAAAAATATTTATAGGCAGTACAATGTTTTCCTTGTATGTCAGAAAACATTGAAGAAATTACTTTCCAAAAATTCCGACCTTGACTATGAAACAGACTAAAACACCGACTAAACAGAAGCTACCCATGTAATCTTTTTTACAGACTTCTTAATTTTAACATGTTATAGTGCAAATATTTAGATATTCTTGATTTATTTTACACCATTTTCTAATAATAGGGGAATTAGTTTGGGAATTATAAATATCAGGGAAATTAGAAGGGAATTAGGGGAATTAGTTACCATCCTATCCTGGGAATTAGTGTACACATTTTTCTCAGCGGTTTATCCCTCGGTCCACCCATAAGTTTCACAACAATCCACTTATTTGTATTTGAACAATAACACAAGTTATTCAAGTACAAACGAGTGAATTTTTGCGCAACTTATGAGTGGCAGCAATCTATTCACCAGTATGTTGTTCAAGTACAATACTAACCTGATTCACTCATTTAAAAAAAAAATTAATTAGTTCAAAAACTACACATTTCAGGTTAGTGTTTTTTTAAACAGTTCAACAGTATATTGGTGAGTAGGTAGTAGATGGCTGCGGAACTCGCCGCGCTCGTCCCGCAGAGGTCCACCCATAAGTTCCGCAATAATCCACTCATTTGTACATACCTATTTTACAATATGCAATAAAATACATGATCTCACATTCTAATGGTTTTCTCAAAAACCGATAAGAGAAAAATTTCATGGAAATTAACTTTAAAAAACTAAATAAAATATCAAATACATGATCTCACATTCTAATGGTTTTCTCAAAAACTGATAAGAGAAAAATGTTGAAACTTCTGGAGTAAAAAAAGAAAAACTGGATCGACTCTTGATTCCAGAGTCCAAAATGCAAAAAAAACTAGTAAAATCTTACCAGGGTTTTTTGCAGTTCTTGTTATGCCTTCATATAATTCTGGATTCCAGTGTCTCTTCTTCATAAATCTTGCAGATTTTATATTAAACTCTTGGTTATTAGTGGCAGCCCTGTAAGAAAAAATTTCTTGTTTTGGAAAACTTCTATTTTCAATAACTTACCTTATTAAGTTTGCCAATAATTGTAACTTCAAGCCCAATTTCCACACCACCCTAGAGGTACGAGCCGTCGGCGCGTTTTTTTTTTAAGTGCTCTCCCCGTTAGGCCTAATGCACTTTGAAATTACACTTGTACAGCCAAAAACCGTCAACTATCCATTAATCCAACCTTCACTTCGCAGCTAGGAAGACACCACTGCAAACACTTACCATACTTACGGTGTATATTTAGTGCAACAAATGAGGTCCAGGGCAACTATGGCATTAGGCTCCCCCGGGGCTTCCCTGCTTTAAAGATTCAGTCGAAACATGAACTGTTTTTTTCGGGAATTGACACATATGTAATTTCAGCTGAAAGAGAAAAGTAATGAAAGTTTAGGATCCAGGCAGCCATGTCCAGTCAGTTGAGGCTACGTCTACCATTGCCAGTCATTTGTGGCTTTGTCCAGCATTGCCAGTCATTTGTCCACCATTCCAAGTCATTTGTCCCATGTCCAGAGTGACAACCAGTTTGCAAGTAGTCCAATGTCCGAAGCAGTGATGACCTAACTGAAAAAGATGCTAAGACAAAATGGACATAGAAAAGAGAAACCTGGAATGTTAGATAAACGTATTATTGTTATGCCTGAAAAAGAAAAAAATGTATTATTATTATTAACCACCCAAACTGATCCATAGAGCATCTATTGATCTATTTGTCCAGAGCCAAAACCATTCCCAACTGAATATGGTCATCTGTATCATATCCAGGGCCAAAACCCAGCTAGCTTCCTGGTTCAATTTGGGAAATAGATTCCTGGAAACAACGACTTTATGTTAATGAAAATTCAATGTTTTATATTAAAAATTACCTCTTGATTCAGTTTCCAATATCCAACAACCTGAAAAAAATTAAATATCCAACGGTGTCCAGAGCATCCTACCCTAGAATTGCAACGGTGTTGAGGGCATCCTACCCTAGAATTCCAACGGTGTCCAGGGCATGCTACCCCAGAAAGCATAAAGTCCTCATAAACATACATATTTTTTTTCTGAAAAGCATGAAAATCAAAACAACACAGTTTGGGAACAGGGAAAGGGAATCTTGTTTTTTTTCTTTCTAATATTGAAGTGGCTCTATGGCCAAAAATCTGCCTTGTTGATGATGTTGTCTTCATCTAAAACACACAAAATGATGTTAGTATTCTGGACACAACTAAATGTCCAACAAGCTGCATTGTTGATGTTGATATTGTCTTCATCTGGAACACACAAATCAGAATTATCCAAGAGAGCATTCAGCTGTTCCGTGTCCCTTTTGGGCTTGATCTAATATCGAAATTACATTGTACCAACACCCAACAGCATCCGTAACTTGAACCCCTCTCGCCCGTATGTTTTGCCGGCTGCTACACATACCCGGGTGGTATATTAGTGCAACAAATGAGATCCAGGGCAACTATGGCATTAGGCTCCCCGCGGCGCAGCTAGTACCGAAAAGAAACGCTCAAATCACCAATGTTGAAGGATATTGGAGAAATGGAACATCAATTTGTTGATTGAGTGAAAAGTTTGCAACCAAATGCTCAATTATTATATGTACCTATGTGGAAAATGTATTATTACCTTGCGTTTTTGGTTTGGGGACTTACACACCTCAATTGAGATTTTCACCAGAGCCTATTTTACTTGATTGGGTTTAAAAGATTCGTTGTTGGATGACATTAGAAGGAGAGGCTCACCTAAGGAATAAAAGTGGCACAATTTTTATGGATATCAATGAAATGCACTCTTCTATATATATATTTTTTTTCTGGAAAACCACTGATGGGAGAACTATGAAACTTCCAGGAGAAAAAAAGGAAGGTCATAGTAGAGTGCTCCTTATGATATATTTTGACTTTTGTGAGTTACAAGTTGAAATTTTTACAGAATGAAGGTTTTATTATGACATGGTCATGAACAATTGCCCATTATCTTTCAGGCAAATTGAAATAAATTATACACCATTGGATAGAGCATTAAATTCTCTATAAATCTCTGTAAAATTGAGTTTCATACCTCAAATAGTTTTTGAGCAATTGAGCTTCAAAGTTGACTTTCAGTCCAAATTTTGTCAAAAACTTCAAATTCGATTTGCTCAAAAACTATAAATCTAGGAATATTATTAATTACAAGCCATTTAGAGCTTGATAAGAGCTACACATGCTAAAAATTTCAATGCAATTTGCTCAACGGTTATCGATGTTTAAATATTTTGAAATCAGAATTCAGAGAAGGTACCCTTATGAAAAACTCGATTTTTTTATTTTCCAGTTTTGCTCAATTTTCACTTTGTAAATCGATAGAACTGGTTAAAATTAGTGGAAAATAATCCTTCACATGGTCATGAACAATTGCCCATATCTTCAGTAAATTTTGAGCAAATTGAAATAAATTATGTACCATTGGAAAGAGCATCAAATTCTCTATAAATCTGTGCAAACTTGAGTTTGATAACTTGGATAGTTTTTCAGCAATTGAGCCTCAAATTTGACTTTTAGTCCAAATTTTGTCAAAAACTTCAAATTCAATTTGCTCAAGAACTATAAATCTGGGAAAATTGTTAATCACAAGCCATTCAGAGCTTAATCAGAGCTGCAAATGGTGATAAATTCAATGCAATTTGCTCAACAGTTACCGAACCATTGAGGTTTGAATATTTTAAAATTAAATTTCAAAGAAAAACTCGAGTTTTTATTTTTCAGTTTTGTTCAATTTTGACTTTATTAATCGATAGAGCGAGTCAAAATTAGTGGAAAACAACCCTGACATCAATTCCTAATGGCCATTTTAAGCAGAAACAAAAATGAAAAGAAAATCCTATTTTTGACTCTGGTAAATTTTTAAAATCTTGACATGGTCATGAACAATTGTCATACCTTTAATAAATTTTGAGCAAATTGAAATAAATTATACATATACCATTAGAAAGAACATCAAATTCTCCATAAATCTGTGCATAATTGACTTTGATAGCTCGAATAGTTTTTGAGCAATTGTGCCTTAAATTTGACTTTCACTTCAAATTTTGTCAAAAACTTCAAATTCAATTTGTTCAAAAATTATAAATCTGGAAATATTGACAAATATAGGCCATTTAGAGCTCGATAAGAGCTACAAATGCTGAAAATTTTAATGCAATTTGCTTAACGGTCACCGAGCAATCACGGTTTGAATATTTTGAAATCAGAATTCATACCCTTATGAAAAACTCGATTTTTTTATTTTTCATTTTTGTTCAATTTCGACTTTATTAATCGATAGAGCGGGTTGAAATTAGTGGAAAATAACCCTGACATCAATTCAATTGGCCAATATAAGCAAAAACAAAAATAAGGAGAAAATCCTATTTTTGGCTCAAAATCTTGACATGGTCATGAACAATTGCTCATATCTTTAGTAAATTTTCAGCAAATTGAAATAAATTATATACCGTTGGAAAGAGCATTAAATTCTCTATAAATCTGTGTAAAATTGAGTTGAGGTAAGCTTTTTGTTTCAGCCTTCATTTCGGAGATAATGCGAAGTGAATACAAAAATTAGTATATTTCAATCAGATTTTACTCAGGTTTGAAGAGAGATATTTGAATTTTTAGATTTATTTTACCGTAAGGGTCAATGTATTTGGCTTACCTATTTCAAGGAATAATAAAAAATATAATTTGCACAAAAATATAGATACCTTTTATATGAGAACAGTCATAAATTACTATTCTACAGGGTATACCATTTAAAACGAAACAGGCTAAATATCTGATGTCACTTTTATTTTTTTTTCAAATCGCTCGTACACGTAACTTGATTGTGTGAAGTGTTTGAAATATTTTCAGCAATAATTTAACCCTATAGGGGGGTTGGGACCAGCCCTTAGCATTCCAAATGGTGCAGGGGGTCGAGTGATACCTGTTTTAAAAGACCGTTCAATTTTCTTTCAAATGACATCAAATGAAAGAAAATTGAGCGCTCTTTTAAAAGAGGTATCACTCGACCCCTTGTTCCATTTGAAATAGTAAGAGTTGGTCCCACCCCGCCTAGAGGGTTAAAGTTGAAGTGCTAAAAATGATTGCAGAAAACTTCCCTATTTGAAAATCAAATTACGTGTACGAGCGATTTTTTGAAAAATAAATGTGGCATCAGATATTTAGCCTGTTTCGTTTTAAATGGTACACCCTGTATATGCGCCTACAAAACTCATTTTTAGAAAGCTTTACCTGCGTTGGGCACTCTACTATTAGGAGCTCATTATACTATAAAATTTCAATCTTTTCCAGTAAAAAAACAATAAAATGGAAAATTTATGAATATTATGTAAATTACCTGTCAAAAATCTGTCTAGAAGAAGGTTCCTATTATAGGCCTTTCAAGCCCATCAAATTTAGTAAAATAATACATGATTAGACTCAGACAACCTCTGGACCCTGTTTGTTAACAGGGGGTCTCACCTGAAAAAAAAAACACAGCGGCAGGAAAATTGTTCATGTACCTATATGTTTGACTATACTCAAACAAAATTACAAATTAAAGTTGATAATTATATAACATGGAAAGTGCATTATAAATCATCAAATTCTTCAATTAATAAAAACCATTATTGACCCACCCTGTATCTAATTACAAACCAAATGACAGATAAATTTGGTGCATATTTCCAATTTTGTTTTTACTGTAGTTGACCCACCCTGTATCTAATTACAAATACCAAATGACAGATAAATTTGGTGCATATTTCCAATTTTGTTTTTACTGTAGTTGACCCACCCTGTATCTAATTACAAACCAAATGACAGATAAATTTGATGAATATTTTCAACTTTGTATTTACTGACACATAACATAATCCCACATTTGAAAATCAGCTCTAATTACAAATGAACATAAAGTTTCAGCTTTTACAAACAAATCTTGGGAAAAATAAGTGTCCAGAAAATCAACTTGGCTCTTGGATTATTAGGCCTACTAAATTTCCTATTGACCGGATTCTCATAATTTTTTTAATGACTGGCTTTGCAAGAGTGCTTACCCAATAACACCATGAGTGTCTCAAAAAAATTTAAAAATATAGCTACAACTGTATTTGTAGATGTTTGTATCATTTTGGAAATAGCTGAAAATGCTTGGTGGACTACCAATAGCAATTACCCACAGGTTAGAGTTAATTTGGGTTAGTTGGGTTGTTACTAGTGGTAGTGGCTATTGAAATTTGGAATAATTAAGACTTATTTCTGTAGCTATGGACTTGAGGTAGCTTCAATTGAAAACTGGACAAAAATCAATTTTTTTAAGACACTCCAGCATTCTATTTACAACAGTACCTACACCCAGCATACAGTATTTACCTACATTTACCTATATATCTAGAACCCAGCATTCTATCTCACCACAGTCTATATCCCGGGATCATTCATTCCTCACACAATTCATCCATATACTTCCTTCATTAACACACTTTTGAAAAGCCAAATTAAAAAAAAAAATAACGAAATGAAAATAGACGCGAACGATTTTCTGGAAAACTAATTTTTGTTGACCACCCTGTATAATTTACTAGTTGCCCATAGTAATAGAGAATCAAATTAAAAAAAATAAATAATTGCGACAGATTTTCTGAAAAACTAATTTTTGTTAGCCACCCTGTATAATTTACTAATTGCTTACAGCTATAGAGAATAAAATAAATCACTATTTAAATTAAAAAAAAAAAAACATAAATAAGATGGATTGTTCCAGACTCAAAGGATGTTCATTCAAAACTGAATTAAAAAAAAATAATAATTGTCAGTACCACTTACCAAAAATTCAGTAGTACTATATGGGCACAAGACACAGTAATCTAAAAATGGCCGCTAAAAAATCTCAACTTGTTAGAAAAAAAATCGATAATCCTCTGAACGCGACTTTACTTGTTGAATATCTGTACGCAACTGCGAACTGCGACAAAGAAACCCGAATCTAAACCCAAAAAAAAAAGGGTAAACAGATTAGGTAATCAACATGAGTAAGTGAGATGCACAAAAAAAAGCTAACTGCGTAGTAGATTAATTATCCCGTATTCCAAAGGTAAATAAGTGTGTAAATCCCCTGTTTCTAGTTAGTTTACAGGGCCGTATTTAGTGCTAATTTTTTTTTTAAGTTGCTAATAGGTTTGTTTCAATAATACAGAGTGGTTTTTGGAACAGTATAATTTTCAATTTGTGTCTATCCCAGGTTTTTTTAATTGTTCTATAAAGCCTTTTAAAATGTTGCTAAATGACTTATTGAAATTCTAAAGTGTTCTAACTTAGCTTGAAGAGTTCTAGAGCAGTTTAGAAGTTTTTCAGTAAATTGCTCTAACAGATTTTTAAGTATTTTATTGAAGTTTCAAAGTGTTCTAAATTGGTACAAAAGAGGTTTCCAGCTAGTTAAATGGCCAGAAGATCCCGACTAATCACTTTTTCTGCTGACTTTAACTTTGTATTGTCATAAAAGCTTTTCAGATTAGATTTACAGTCAGTCAGTTGAAAGCATTCAATTTATAATTATATTCTTATTTTTATCTAAATATTGTTAGCAAGTAAAAATAAAGTTTTTTAAAAAGCAATTCTCGGCTATCGACTTGTTAACTGGCGCAGTCGTGCAGATATTTTTAGGTACTTTTCGGTTCGGTTTCGGCAAGAAGTTGGACCGTTAACGCGAAAAATTAGGACTAGCTCCAAGTTTGTTTGCTGTGTGGATAGTGGCTAATAATCTAACATCGGTTATCAGAGTTCATCGTGAACACTACTAAAACACCAGTGCGGGAAATTGGATTAAATCGCCAATTTTCGCGAGGACGAAGACGTTTGTGTGAGAAAAATCGCTTGCCAAAAACTTTGACCTTATATGTTACAATAAGTGGAGATTTGAACATCATCGTCATTTCTCGCAAGATCAAGCAATCTTCGGAAGGACCAGCATCGCTAACCAAGACTCTTGGCTTATAATGAGGATATTCATCATACTGAGCGCGTAAGTAGTGCAATTGATCGTATTTATGTCCAATATTGATGATATTATTGATCAATTAAGTAACTTAAATTTGCGAATAGATACTGTATCACCTTCAACTGACTCTGCTTCTCAATCTGAAGAAGTAATTAGAATAATCAATCAAACTTTAAATAATACAGAAAATAGTGCTGAAGGCAGAGTAGCATCGATAATTGACAATAATCAACCAAACTCTGTAAACAGTAATATATCAATAATGGCTACTTCATTTAGACCTGAATATTTAAATTGTGTGCCGACCTTTGACGGCAATCCAAATGACCTAAACAGATATTTGGCAGTTTGTCAGAGTCTTATTGACACCTTTTACAATGCCAATGAGCCAAACCACTTTCAAAATGTTTATTTGTTGAATTGTATTATAGGAAAATTGACGGGTAACGCTAAACTTGTTCTTGGTACCCAAAATGTTAATAGTTGGAACGAATTAAAACTTATCTTGGGTAGGCATTTTGCCGACCAAAGAGATGAGGCTTGTCTTAACAGAGATCTCGTTATGCTTAGGCAAAATGATAACGAAAACCCTAATCAGTACTACGACCGAATTTTACATATTTTGAATTTGTTATGTTCTTACGTAGATTTACACGAAGTAGATGATAATGCAAAAATTCTTAAAAGAACCCTTTATAATAATCTTGCTCTGAAAACATTTTTATCCGGACTCAAAGAGCCATTAGGCACAACGATTCGTTGCATGAGGCCGAAAGATTTGCCTGAAGTTTTACAATTTGTTACGCAAGAAAGTAACACTCAATATTTTCAGAATAAGCCAAAAACACAAAATTTCAATACACCTGCTCAATACGCACATCAATCAAAAACACAAAATTTCAATACACCTGCTCAATACACACACTTTCAAAATAAGAACGCATTCCCATCACAAACAATTTTCGTGAGACCGAACTATAACAAAACTCAGCAAAAATTCCCAACCAATTCGCAGGTTTTTGGGAAAAAGCCCCAAGTGAATGCCTTTAAATCAGATCCAAACAAAACGCTGCCAAAACCAACGCCAATGAGCACCACTTCGCACAATACCTTGCCCAAACAATATCAGTATCCTAATTCCAACCAACCACGCTATAATTATTTCCAATCGCGCTCTAATCAACCACCAAATTTCACATTCGAGGAACTCCACAACACAGACACTGTGGACGAACCAAATTCGTACTTTGTGTACCAAACCAATAATGATGAAACATACACTGAAAACTATGACCTACCTTAATATAATAACTATTACCAACAAACTGATGACGTTCAATCATCAAACCAAGAATCAGAAAATTTTATAGGTCAAAATGACGAGGTCCAATCACCTCAAAATAATCAGAATTTTCCCAATAGTTGCCTACAGAACCAAGGAACCTAGAACCACAAATAATATCCTATAATAATACAAACACCAGTGAGTTATCGTATATAACATTCCCAGAAAATAACTTAAAATTTTTAATCGATAGTGGGTCCACGAAATCATTCATTGACCCCGACCTGGCCCAAAAATATTTTCCCAATCATATACCATAATGATCCGTTCATAGTATCAACAGTATTTCAACAATCATCTCATCAATTTAGTGCGACGATCCCAGCATCGCGAATTTTCAACTTACAAGGATCCAAAAAATTAAAGTTTTATTTATTCAAATTTCACAACGTATTTGATGGCTTCATAGGACTTGATACTCTCAAATTGTTGCAAGCTAGGATCGACTATAACAACGGTTTCCTTGAAACGCCTCATACACGAATCAAGTTACTTTTCCATAAAACTCGACCAAAGATACATAATATTACAATATCACCTCGCTGTTCCCAAGTAGCGAAATTAAAAACCGACATACAAAACGGCGAAGTAATAATACCTTACCAGAAAATTCACAACTGTGAAATTCCTAGTTGTCTGACGATTGCAAAAAACGGTTATGCGTTAGCAACTGTTTTAAATAATACATGCCAACCGATAACACTGGATATATCAGAACCATTTAAAGTAGAAAATTTTGATTACAAAAATTTCGAAAATATCGAACTTAATAATTTCGACACTAATTGTCTACAACCCAAATTCGACCCTTCTCAAATTCGCACTGACCATCTAAACTATGAAGAAAAAAATGCAATACTGAATTTATGCAAAGAATATTCAGACATTTTCCATTATGAAAATACGACTCTATCATTCACTAGCAACATTAAACATTCAATTAGAACCTTTGATGAACGCCCTGTATATACGAAGTCCTATAGGTACCTGTTCATACATAAAAAAGAAGTAGAAACGCAAATTAACAAGATGCTAAATCAAAAAATTATAAGACCAAGTACTTCACCATGGTCCTCGCCCATTTGGGTAGTGCCAAAGAAAATGGATGCCTCGGGGGTACAAAAATGGAGAGTAGTGATCGACTATCGCGCACTTAACGAAAAAACTGTAGACGACAAGTACCTGCTTCCTAACATCACTGATCTTCTCGACAAACTTGGAAAATGCCATTATTTTAGCACACCAGACCTTGCTAGCGGCTTCCACCAAATTGAAATGGAAGAAGCCGATATACCGAAGACTGCGTTCAATACTGAGAATGGCCACTACGAGTTCACTCGCATGCCCTTCGGTCTGAAGAATGCCCCTGCCACCTTCCAAAGGGTCATGGACAACATTCTTCGCGGACTTCAAAACGAACAATGCCTGGTATATCTTGACGATATAATAGTGTTCTCTACATCATTAAAAGAACACCTAGATCGACTAAGGGCAGTTTTCGAAAAACTACGTAATTCGAATTTCAAAATCCAGTTAGACAAGAGTGAATTTCTGAGAAGAGAAGTTGCATACCTAGGTCACGTAGTGACACCAGAAGGCGTGAAGCCTAACCCGGAAAAAATCAAAGCTATAAAAAAATATCCATTACCTTCTACTACAAAGCAAATAAAAGGGTTTCTAGGTCTTCTCGGATACTATACAGACGGTTTATAAAAAAAATTGCCAAGGTCACTAAGCCTCTAAGTAGATGTCTGAAAAAAGGTGTAAAAATCGAACACAATACTGAATTCGTTGAATGGAATGCTTCGAAGCATGTAAAAACCTCTTAATCAACGAATCCATCCTTCAGTATCCCGATTTTTCAAAAGCATTCAATCTGACATGTGACGCATCCAATGTAGCTTTGGGTGCTGTGCTCTCGCAAGGTCTCATAGGCCAAGACCTGCCTGTAGCATACGCCTCGCGCACACTTAATGACTCGGAGCGTAACTATTCCACCATCGAGAAAGAGTGCCTTTGCCTCATATGGGCCACTAAATACTTCCAACCATATTTATTCGGGCGTAAATTCAATATAATCACGGACCACAAACCTCTCCAATGGTTGTTTAATCAGAAAGACCCTAGTTCTAAACTTGTCAGATGGCGCATAAAATTAGAGGAATTTGATTATAATATCATTTACAAAAAAGGCAAACTCAACACCAACGCCGACGCTCTTAGCAGAATTGAACTACACATTAATGAATCCGACAATATCACGAACTTAGTCTCTTACATAAATGATTTTAATAAAGAACTAGAACGAGAATCCCAAAATGAAAATATTGACCAGATGTCAACCGTAGCACAGCCTGACCTTGATCCCCAAAATATTCTCATCGATGAACACCCTGATATCCAAAACAATGAAGACGATAACGAGACAGTTCACACCAATAACGATCAAGAACCTATAGTCGGGATACCCATTTTAGAAGCAGCTGTCAACTACGGAGCCAATCAAGTTTTAATTTCGAAAGTCTTACATTCGCCAGCGAAAGTAAGACGTCTAATATTATTTGAGAAAAAACGAAGGTACATAGTTCAATTGTCCGAAACTGATTTCGAAAATGACATATTACAATTTGTTAAAGAAAATATTGTTCCGAGCAAACTATATTCCTTACATTTTGAAAACCCAGACATATACGAGGCTTTCTGCGAAGTAATTCGTAGGAACTTCAAATGGCCTTCTTTGAGATTCAAAAGATGTACAATAAAATTAATCGACGTCATAGAAAAAGACGAAATACCGAATATCATCAGAAACTACCACGAAAGCAAAAGCAACCACCGTGGAATCGAAGAAACAGAGAAACGTATCAAAGAAAAATATTATTGGCCGAATATCACAGATGCAATTCAAAAATTTATCGGTGGATGCGAAATTTGCCAAAGAAGCAAATATGAGAGACACCCGGTAAAAATGCAAATGAATATCACCCCAACCGCGACCAAACCTTTTGATATAATTCATCTGGATACTTATACAGTAGACAAAGATAAATATTTAACAATTATCGATACTTTTTCCAAATATGCACAGGCATCTCACCTAAAATTTGCAACAGCCGCCGAAATCGCTGACAATCTAATAACGTTCTTCTCCCATCACGGTATTCCAACACAAATTGTCGCAGACAATGGAACCGAATTTAAAAACACAATTATAACAGAGCTATTACATCTTCACAAAATCAAAATTCACTTTTGTTCGCCCAATCATCCCCAATCGAACGGGGTTATCGAAAGGTTACATTCCACACTGGCAGAACATATTAGATTGCTCAAAAATCAAGAATATTCCAAAACACCTATCAATCAAAAAATGAGATATGCCATTTTAGCATATAACCATTCAATATATTCCGCAACTCAATTTAAGCCCATCGACATTATTAACGGTCATATCACCAATAATGATCCCTTCAACCTCAACCTAGACCAACTACTATTAACTGATTACGTCACCGAACATAAAGACAGAACTAAACTTATGTACTCGAAAATCAATGAAGAACTAATCAAAAAAAAAGAACGAGTGATAGGAAAAATAAACGAAAATCGTGACAGTCCGGCCCTATTTACTGAAGGACAAAAAGTATTTGTCAAAAAACATGGTAGGCAAAAATTAGGCGATACCTTCAATAAGCCTACACAAATTGAGAGTGTTGACCCTGTTTATGATTAAAACGTTGGGAAATTTATTCTGGAGAGCCGCGGACTGTAAACGCGTCGAAATTTGATCGCGGAACCATACAAAGGCAATATTAGATAAGGCACCTACCTTGGAGTTGCACAGGGTTGTGCTATGCGCTGGTGTTGGCGCCTCACAGGAGCTCCTGTTTCATAAACAACGTAATCCCACTGGTCACTTCGAAAACGGGTAGATAATTGAGTTTCTAATGAATATTTTTTTTGAAGAGTTTTTGATTCAAAATAGGTAGTCCTGGCTACGGACACGCGACCTCGCACTACTCGAACTCGACTGCTTCGAAGGTCGTAGCGTATATATGGTGCCGAATGGTTTGAAATTGTATGGTTTTTTTTAATGTCAATATCGAATTTTAAATATACAAACAAATTCCCCTTTTCCCAAACATTTGCACGAACATTTTCCGCCCACTTAAAACGGAGTTTTATTTCCCAATCCCAAATAAACATTAAAATGCTAAAATTCTCGAGTATAAAAAAAAACACGCGATAAGAACAAAATTCATATACTGCGGAAGCAAAACAACCTCGGATTCCCCAAAAAAAAAACAAAAAAATTATTCAAAACAGCACGCGACATAAAGACCTTAATCTACGGATTAAGGAGTGAAATATTAGTTAGTCGGCAATGGACATAACTTAACTGTAGGACGCTTGAGTATCCCATGTTGTGTTTTTAAAGTAACCACTCTTACATGGCCATCTTTGCCTGGATGCAATGCGATTATGCGGCCCAAAGACCAATGCAGAGGGGACCTAGATTCATCCTTTATTAAAACTATAGTATTGAGTTTCACCTCTGCAAAGGGAGTGGTCCACTTTGAGCGTTGCTGTAAAGTATGCAAATACTCGGCTTGCCATCTTTTCCAGAAATCGGAATTAAGGCGTTGCACTAATTGCCAACGGTTAAGTCTATTTAACTTTAAATGCGATAAATCGGGATCTGGACAGGAATTGAGGGGCTCCAGCGTCAAGAAATGACCGGGCGTTAATGGTTGCAAATCATTAGGGTCGGAACTCAGTTCGCTGATAGGTCTCGAGTTTAGCAAGGCTTCAATTTGAGTCAACAAGGTATACAATTCCTCATATGTCAGCACTTGATCACCAATGACCCTTTTTAAGTGGGTCTTGACCGACTTGACGCCTGCTTCGGCAAGGCCGTTAAAATGTGGGGAACCGGGACTATTTAGGTGCCATTTTATTTTTAGACTGCTAGCAGCGAATTTTGAAAGTTCCTCAAGTTGACCAACCGCACCTACGAAGTTGGAGCCACAGTCACTCAAAAGTTGTACACAGACTCCGCGTCTAGCGATAAAGCGTCTCAAAGCAGCGATAAATGCCTCGGTAGTGAGGTCAGATACAAGTTCCAAGTGAATGGCCTTAGTGGCACAACATACAAAAAGGCAAATGTAAGCTTTGGAAACTTTCGCTCCACGATGTTTACCAAGGGTTATCTTCAGAGGGCCTGCATAATCCAACGCGGAATATGAAAAACACTTGAGCTGGGAGGTTCTAAAGGAAGGGAGGTCACCCATATAGGGCGTATAAGCCTTTGGTTTTAAACGAAAACACCTGATACATTTTGATAGAACCTTTTGGATAGCTCTACGGGCTGAAAGGATCCAAAACCTTTGGCGTAATAAATAGTGCAGTGTAGTCAGTCCGGGGTGAAAATTTTCTTGATGAGTTTGTTCAATTATTAAATCGGTGAGACGATGAGTACGGGGCAGAAGTAAAGGGTGTTTGGCTTCAAAGGAAATGTCTGAAATTCGCAATCTTCCGCCCACTCTGAGAAACCCGCTAGCATCCAAAAAAAGGGCAAGCTTGCGAAAGGGTTTAGGCAACAGTTTATTGGTTTGAATTTGGATAATTAAATCCGAAAACGATTGCTCTTGGACCCTCTTAACAAGTACTAGCAAGGTATCGTGAAGTTCTAGGGCAGAAAATGACCCAGAAAGTCGGTCACATTTATGCTGAACATTGTAGGCTAGCCGAACAAAATGGGCAAGAATTTTAATAATTTTCGGTAAGGAAGAGTGCCTATTGATCAATTTTTCAAAGTAAGTCTTTCCTATTACTACCGACAAGACCGTGGGTTTCTCTTCTTCCCGTGCTTCTGTTTGCAGGTCTATGTGCTCGCTGTTGAACTCTCTAAGGTTCCACTGAGCGCGAGGTAAGGTTACCCACGGAGGACCGTGAAACCACAAAGAATGTTCCAATAAACCTTTAGGAGTTAGTCCACGACTAGCACAATCAGCAGGGTTGTCCAAAGATTGAACGTGAAACCAAGGTACATCCGGAATGGTTTCCTGAATATGGCTAACACGGTTTGCCACGAAACTTTTCCATCTATGCGGCGACGATGCCAACCATGCCAAAACTACTTGTGAGTCCGAGAAGGCGAATATTTCATCTATAGTGACAAGTGGCGAATATGTACGTATGACAAAATTCAAAAGATCGGCTAGTAGGGTAGCTCCAAGGAGCTCTAAGCGAGGTATAGATTTGGTTTGAAGTGGCGCAACTTTAGATTTACCGCAAGTTAAGGAGGATCGAACATTGCCGTCGGTCAGCTCGATCCGAACATATACTGCCCCTGCATACCCAAGTTCTGAAGCATCACAAAATCCCAACAGTTGACACCGTTGAATACTATTTGAAAAATTATATCGAGGTAGAGAAATCCTTGACAAAGATGGAAATTCACTTTTGTATTGGTTCCAAAGATCAACAATAGGTTGTGAGGGAGTTTCATCCCAGGGAACCTTGTCCAGCCAAAGTTTCTGCATAATAGTTTTTGCTAAGAATGTTACTGGCGCAATAAACCCCAAAGGATCAAATATACGCGCTATTTCTGAAAGTATATTTCTTTTGGTACATGGCTTAGGAGAAGGGTGACATGAATAAGAAAGAGTGTCGGAAGTTGGACTCCATTGAAGCCCCAGCACTTTAATCGAAGTGTTGTCCTCCTCCTCGAATGAAACTGACATTTGACAGTCAGAGGGTTCTAAAGAAGAAAGGAGTTGGGTTTCATTACTTGCCCACTTTCGAAGTTCAAAACCTCCAGTTCTTAATAAGGCAATTAACTCCTTTTGTAACACTTTGGCTTCCTCAATGGTAGAGGTTCCTACGCAAATATCGTCCATAAAGATATTTTCATGTAGTACTTGAGATGCCTTAGGGTACGTTTTCTTTTCCAGATTCGCAAGTTCCTGTATTGTACGAATAGCCAGGAAGGGGCTGGAGCTTATCCCAAAAGTGACACCATTGAGGCGATACTCCCGAAGTGGTTCCTTAGGGTGAAAGCGCCAGAGCAACCTCTGGAAATCGCGGTGACTAGGGTTAACTTGAATTTGCAAATACATCTGTTTTATGTCGGCCAGAGAAACGACAGCATGAACACGAAACTTTAACAGGATTTCCTGAATATCTGTCTGGAGCTTCGGACCTGTCAAAAGTGTTTGGTTTAAACTAAGGCCTCTTGATCCTTTCGCGGATGCATTAAAGACAACCCTTAGTTTGGTGGTTGCCTTTTCCGGTTTCAGCACGCAATGATGAGGCAGATAATTTACAAGTGCTGGTTTTGGTTGATCATTGGGAATTATAGACATGTGATTATTTTTTAGATATTCGTGCATGAAGTTAGAATATAAGGCATAGAGTTCGGGATTTTTCAGTAACCTGGATTCAAGTGACATAAAACAACGATAGGCTAAAGAGAAAGTGTCACCCAAATCTGGCTCTGCGTGCCGAAAGGGCAGATTCACAACAAAACGACCCGAAGATTTATCTCGAATAGTAGTGGTTTTGTAAATTTCTTCGCACCTTTGATCATCGGGCGACAGATGGATTTTAGATGGTATTGATTCTATTTCCCAGAACCGTCTCAGACTTAAATCCAAAGATGGCTCCATTACTGCAAAGTAAGTATGAACAGAACTCGAGGCGGGGAAACGATTCTCGGTTTTCCCTAACAAAACCCAACCAAAGACGGTTTCGAAGGCAGTTGGTTGTCCTGGATTTCCTAGTTTCTTCCCCGATGGTTTAAATATCTGCGCACACATATCGGCTCCTAATAACATGTCTACCGCTGCAGGTATGTGAAACTGGTCATCTCCTAGCTTAAGATTGGAAATATGCTCCCAACCTCGCGGGTTTATTTTAATCGAAGGCATTTCAGAACAAAGTTTAGGCAAAACAAAGGCATCAAAGAAAAAGTTTGGACTGGCTTGTCCCTTAGGGCGAATGTTACAATGTGTTATGCCATTGCTGGCCGAACAGGACTCATTAAGGCCCAAAACAGGTATATTTAAAGACTCTCTAGCCAACCCCAAACGGTTCAAGCAAGTTTGGGTAATAAAATTGGCCTGACTGCCGTTATCCAAGATTGCTCTCACAACCTGGTAGTTACCTCTAGCATCCAAGATCTCAACCTTTGTAGTTGATAGCAGAACGGTAGTAGAACGTGATGCAGCAACTGACAGAGCAGTGCACAGTCCGTTGGGAGGAGATGGATTGCCAGTTATGCATGCTTGCGACAACGTTGAGGACTGATTACTGCTGGTAGCCGGTGGACTTGAGTTCCTGGAAGTAGCAGAATTTGTGCTCGAGTGAAGAGGATCTGTCTGTGGAAGATGCAGCATAGTATGATGTCTATAACGACAGATGCGACAATTGAAGGATGAAGGACAATTCCTTAGCAAATGATTAGGACGAAGACAGTTTAAGCATGCGTTTATCTGCTTGACAAACGCGAATCGATCTGCAGGTGATTTTGCTATAAATTTTGAACATTGTGACAGCGGGTGTGAAGCGTTATTACATAGCTTACAGCTATTCGAAGAGGAACGAGGTTGGCCCTGATGGGAATGTGAATGTTCCCCCGATGTGTTAGGATGAGAGGAAGTGTTGGCTAAAAATGTGTTTGGATTATGTTGATCATAAGAATGATTTTTCGAAGTATTTGGTTTCGGAGTTCTGTTTATCAAAGGAGTCCAGTTCGTTCCTTGCGATGGCATTTGTTGAACCGACTCTAAAGCTTTGCAATGGTTTAGTAAGAAATCTTGTAAATTTTGAAAAGTTGGGAGTTCGATAGTACTATACTTTAATTCAAAAGAAATTCTAGTAGCATTATCCAATTTTTGTAATAACATGTTGAATAAAACGAAACACCATTGGTCCACTGGAAACCCTAAATTACTCAAAGCCGCAGTGTTTTCTGAAAAAGTGTCTAGTAATACTCTTAACTCTTTTGAAGAATTGTTTTTTAACGAAGGTGTATTAGTAAGAGAGCTCCAGTACGTCGTTGCTAACAATCTTTTATTTTGATAGCGGGTTTCCAAAGTTGTAAATGCTTGCTGATAATTTGAGGCAATTAAAGGTAAGGATCTTAAAAGGTTGGCCGGCTCATTTTCTAAAAATGAAAGAAGGTATTGAAACTTTTGTATATCCGAATATCTTGAATTGTCATGAACCAGCGAACGATAAACATCATAAAAGGTAGGCCATTTTCGCGGATTTCCATCAAAGGAAGGCACTGATAAAGGAGGTAGATCTACATCTTTATTTGTTTGCTGGTTTTGACCTGAGCTGCCAGGATGTACGTGAATTGGGAACAGTTCTGTATAAATTGTTTTTGTTTTGAAATAAAATGCATCTGCACTCTTTCTAATAGCATCTTGAATTTCAAATTCGGCGTCCGAATCAATAAGACCGATAATTTCATTGTGGCGCTTTTTAAAATCCTCGTAAGCCTCATCTATGTTTTCATAAATCACTTGAAGATATGTATGCTGTGAAGGATCTGTTTTGGCTTTTACCGCTAAATTATAAGCTTCTGTAATTCGATTAATAGCGACAGTTCTTTTATTTGATAGCTTCGCTAAAGACATGATAATATTATTACTTAATAACACTAATTTAAATTATTAAAATGTTATTATTTATATCACTCTATCTAATGTAAACAACGAATTAACGAAAGTGTCTAGAGAAATTATAGCAACAAGCAAATAAACAAATGTAAATCTATTCAAAGTGGAATGGTCCAAAAAAAAAACACAAAATAGCAAACAGTTATTTTCCTTTTCTTTTTTTTTACCCGATAACATAAACAAATCCGAAAAATATCTACCTATGTAAAATTGATAAAATGGATATTATTTTTACTTTTAGAATCCAAGGTCAATGCTTTGCTTCCACGTACAAATTTCTAATATTTTCCCTTTTATTACTGTTCCAAGTTATCCGGCTCGAAGGACCAAAAAATGTTTATGATTAAAACGTTGGGAAATTTATTCAGGAGAGCCGCGGACTGTAAACGCGTCGAAATTTGATCGCGGAACCATACAAAGGCAATATTAGATAAGGCACCTACCTTGGAGTTGCACAGGGTTGTGCTATGCGCTGGTGTTGGCGCCTCACAGGAGCTCCTGTTTCATAAACAACGTAATCCCACTGGTCACTTCGAAAACGGGTAGATAATTGAGTTTCTAATGAATATTTTTTTTGAAGAGTTTTTGATTCAAAATAGGTAGTCCTGGCTACGGACACGCGACCTCGCACTACTCGAACTCGACTGCTTCGAAGGTCGTAGCGTATATATGGTGCCGAATGGTTTGAAATTGTATGGTTTTTTTTAATGTCAATATCGAATTTTAAATATACAAACAAATTCCCCTTTTCCCAAACATTTGCACGAACAGACCCTACGAGAAAAACCGTAGCGACCACCTCACAAAACAAAATAAACATGGACAATCTTAAACGTCCACTGCGAGATAAATATTCTTTCGACTAAATATAAAAAAGAATACTTCGCATGCTTAAGTAAATATGATTAATTAACACTAAGATAGGTTAGTTTAGTATCATTAGGATTGGTTAGTAACATAGGTAATTATATTTCAGCTTACTCGCCCATGTTTCTGGGAACGAAGACCAGATAGTCATACGAGAACTTTGTGATAATCCTGGCATCATACCAGTTAAAATGGGAAATGCGAAGATCAAGGATTATTCTCACACACTAATACACTTTTACGATTTGAATCCGATACTTTCTGAAGTAAGCAAATTAAAGACAAAATCAGAAAATATATCCAAATTAATAAACTCTCACCAAGGATATTCCTTGGATACTAGTAATTATTTGAAAATATTAAATATTACAAGATTCAGCGTTGAAAATAAAATACAAGAAATTACTCCTACTAATTTCAAGAGGATTAAACGAGGGTTGATAAACGGATTAGGATCTTTCTTTAAGGCTATAACAGGAAATCTCGACGCCTCTGACGGTGAACAATACGAGTATCTAATTAGAGAACTGCAAAACAATCAAAAAATTCTCCAAACAAACATTTTGAAAGAAAAGTCCCTATCTTTATCGGTTATCAATAGATTTAATCACACAATCAACGAAATTAGCCATAATGAGAAACTTTTAGATTCCAAAATAAATCAAATAGCCTTTATTATACAAAAAACTGCTTACAGAGAAAATTCTCTATACATAAAAGGTGTTATCAATCAAATGATCAACATTTATGAAATTATCGATTCAGCATTGCAAGACATCGAAAATTCGATTACATTTTCTAAACTTAAAACAATGCACCCGAGCATAATAAAATCTGAAGACTTATTTAACGAATTAACTAGACTGCAAAATCAATTTGACTCTTGACTGTTTTATTTCCAACAACAAAATAACGTACCTTCTGCATGTACCTATAATGTTAATTCAGTCTTTTGAATATTTCCATATTTACTCAATACCCATTTTTGATTAGAGTCGGTTTAAGGTTGTTTTACCGCGAAACAAATTTCTACTAAAAAATCAATTGCATTACGCCTACCAAGAAGAAGAATGTCAAAGAGTCATCCCTCAGTACTACGTATGTGGAAACGAAAATCTCCAAGAAATCCAAGAAGACATGCCCTGTGCCATCAGGTTAATGAACTCTGATAAAAACACTTCAATATGCAAACAAACAGAGGTAAAAATTACACAGCCTCTTACGAACCGACTAGCCGACACAAATCAATGGATAATGATCGCTCCATCCAAAGAAACCATCCAAATCAAATGTAACAACCAAGAAGAAACCAGAAGCATTTTTGGAACTTACCTATGCAGTATTCCTGAAGGTTGCCAAGTCAAAATAAAATCGAAAGTAATCTCCAACATTAAAAAATCAATCAGAAGTAGCAGTCAACCTATACTGCTTCCCGATATTCAAGAAACGCCAACTCTGTTGCCTACGTTGAATTTAAGTACCCATTTACACGACTTGAAGCTGGATGAACTACACAAACTTCAGAACGAGATTTTAGAAGTTCAACCGGATTTATTATTTGGCCAAATTGAAACAAATCCCAGTATATGGTCCTTAGTAATATACATCCTATTAATTCTTGGCTGTATAATTTTGGCATACAAGAAAATTGTTCCAAAACTTAAGAAGAAAGTACCAACCCCTAGAAAAGAAGAGGACACGGACGTTCAACTACCCCGGCTAGGCCGATAGTTGAATCTGAGGGTGGAGTTAAATGGCCAGAAGATACCGACTAATCACTTTTTCTGCTGACTTTAACTTTATATTGTTATAAAAGCTTTTCAGCTTAGATTTACAGTCAGTCAGTTGAAAGCATTCAATTTATAATTATATTCTTATTTTTATCTAAATATTGTTAGCAAGTAAAAATAAAGTTTTTTAAAAAGCAATTCTTAGAATAACTATGAAGTTTCTCAATTACAAATCTTGACACGCCTATGAATAATTGCTTATATTTTCGATTATTTTTGAGCAAATTAGTAATAACTATATATCATTGGAAAAAGCATTAAATTCTCTATAAGTCCGTACAAAATTGTTTTTTGTAGCTTGTGAATCTTTCCAAGATATTAAGTCTCAAACTTGAAATCTTGTCGAGATTTTGTCCAAAACTTCAAACTTGATTTTATCAAAAACCCTGAGAGCCGAGGCTATACGTGCCCGAAGGGCCGGAAATAGACGAGCCCAAAGGGCCGGAGTTATACGAGCCCGAAGGGTCGAGGTTATACGAGCCCGAAGGGCCGGAGCGAGGGGTTATTCACTAAGGGAAAAATGTGACGAAGTTATAACCATTTTAAAACGAGTGAAGACTAAAATCCTGTTTGCCATTGGAAAACCCTCAAGCCTCGTACTTCAAACGATAGAAGCAAATTCCAAATAATTTCTTAAAGTACATTGATATATTTTGAGCTGATTTTTAATTTAAAATAAACCGCAACTCGCTAGCTTGAATCGTTCAAAAGTTATGATCATTTTAAAACGAGTGAAGACTAAAATTCTATGTTTGCCATTAAAAAACTTTCAAGCCTAGTACTTCAAACTATACAAGACAAGCAAACTCCAAACAATTTCTTTACGTAGGTATATTGATATATTTTGAGCTGATTTTTGATTTAAAATAAACCGCAACTCGCTAGCTGGAATCGTTCCAAAGTTATGACCATTTTAAAACGAGTGAAGACTAAAATCCTATGTTTGCCATTAGAAAACTCTCAAGCCTTGTACTTCAAACGATAGAAGCAAATTCCAAATAATTTCTTGACGTATTTTAATATATTTTGAGCTGATTTTTAGTTTAAAATAAACCGCAACTCGCTAGCTTGAATCGTTCAAAAGTTATGACCATTTTAAAACGAATGAAGACTGAAATCCTATATTTGCCATTAGAAAACTCTCAAGCCTTGTACTTCAAACGATAAAAGCAAATTCCAAACAATTTCTTGACGTTTCTTGATATATTTTGAGCTGATTTTGATTTAAAATAAACCGCAACTCGCTAGCTTGAATCGTTCAAAAGTTATTACCACTTTAAAATTGGTGAAGACTAAAATCCTATGTTTGCCATTAGAAAACTCTCAAGCCGTGTACTTCAAACGATACAAGCAAATTCCAAACAATTTCTTGACGTATATTGCTATATTTTGAGCTGATTTTTAATTTAAAATAAACCGTAACTCGCTAGCTGAAATCGTTCGAAAGTTAGTGCCATTAGAAAACTCTCAAGCCATGTACTTCAAACGATACAAGCAAATTCCAAACAATTTCTTGACGTATATTGCTATATTTTGAGCTGATTTTTAATTTAAAATAAACCGTAACTCGCTAGCTGAAATCGTTCGAAAGTTATGACCATTTTGAAACGAGTGAAGACTAAAATCCTATGTTTGCCATTAGAATACTCTCAAGCCTTGTACTTCAAACGATAGAAGCAAATTCCAAATAATTTCTTGACGCATTTTAATATATTTTGAGCTTATTTTTAGTTTAAAATAAACCGCAACTCGCTAGCTTGAATCGGTCAAAAGTTATGACCATTTTAAAACGAATGAAGACTGAAATCCTATGTTTGCCATTAGAAAACTCTCAAGCCTTGTACTTCGAACGATACAAGCAAATTCCAAATAATTTTTTGGCAAAGTGACAAAAAGTGGATAATCTCACAATCTAACAAATTCTGACTTTATATATTATAAGTTATTGTTCAAGTACAAATAAGTGGATTGTTGCGCAGCCATCTACTCAGAGAGTTTTCTATCTCAAGCCTTGTACTTCAAACGATAAAAGCAAATTCCAAACAATTTCTTGACGTTTCTTGATATATTTTGAGCTGATTTTTAATTTAAAATAAACCGTAACTCGCTAGCTGAAATCGTTCGAAAGTTATGACCATTTTGAAACGAGTGAAGACTAAAATCCTATGTTTGCCATTAGAATACTCTCAAGACTTGTACTTCAAACGATGGAAGCCAATTCCAAATAGTTTCTTGACGTTCGTTTATATATTTTGAGCTGATTTTTAATTTAAAATAAACCGCAACTCGCTAGCTTGAATCGTTCAAAAGCTATGACCATTTTAAAACGAGTGAAGACTAAAATCCTATGTTTGCCAGTAGAAAACTCTCAAGCCTTGTACTTCAAACGATACAAGCAAATTCCAAACAATTTCTTCACGTATATTGATATATTTTGAGCTGATTTTTAATTTAAAATAAACCATAACTCGCTAGCTGGAATCGTTCGAAAGTTATGACCATTTTAAAACGAGTGAAGAATAAAATCCTATGTTTGCCATTAGAAAACTCACAAGCCTTGTACTTCAAACGATAGAAGAAAATTTCAAATAGTTTCTTGGCGTGCATTAATATATTTTGAGCTGATTTTTAATTTAAGATAAACCGCACCTCGCTAGCTTGAATCGTTCAAAAGTTATAACCATTTTAAAACGAGTGAAGACTAAGATCCTATGCTTGCCATTAGAAAACTCTTAAGCCTTGTAATTCAAATGATAGAAGCAATTTACAAACTATTTCTTGACGTATATGAATATATTTTGAGCTTATTTTCGATTTAAAATAAACCGCAATTCGCTAGCTTGAATCGTTCAAAAGTCATGTCCATTTTAAAACGAGTGAAGACTAAAATCCTATCTTTGCCATTAGAAAACTCTCAAGCTTTGTACTTCAAACGATAGAAGCAAATTCCAAGTAATTTCTTGAGTATGTTGATATATTTTGAGCTGATTTTTGATTTAAAATAAACCGCAACTCGCTAGCTTGAATCGTTCAAAAGTTATGACCATTTTAAAACGAGTGGAAACTAAAATCTTATGTTTGTCATTAGAAAACTCTCAAGCCTTGTACTTCAAACGATACAAGCAAATTCCAAACAATTTCTTGACGTATATTGATATATTTCGAGCTGATTTTTAATTTAAAATAAACCGCTACTCGCTAGCTTGAATCGTTCAAAAGTTATGACCATTTTAAAACGAGTGAAGACTAAAATCTTATGTTTGTTATTAGAAAACTCTCAAGCCTTGTACTTTAAAAGATAGAAGCAAATTCCAAACAATTTCTTGACGTACATTGATATATCTTGAGCTGATTTTCAATTTAAAATAAACCGCAACTCGCTAGCTTGAATCGTTCAAAAGTTATGACTATTTTAAAACGAGAAGACTAAAATCCTATGTTTGCCATTAGAAAACTGTCAAGCCTTGTACTTCAAACGATACAACAAAATTCCAAACAATTTCTTGACGTGTATTATTTTATTTTGAGCTGATTTTCAATTTAAATTAAACCGCAACTCGCTAGCTTGAATTGTTCAAAAGTTATGACCATTTTAAAACGAGTGAAGACTAAAATGCTATGTTTGCCATTAGAAAACTCTCAAGCCTTGTACTGCAAACGATACAAGAAAATTTTAAACAATTTCTTGACATATATTGATATATTTTGAGCTGATTTTTAATTTAAAATAAACCGCAACTCGCTAGCTTGAATCGTTCAAAAGTTATGACCATTTTAAAACGACTGAAGACTAAAATCCTATGTTTGCCATTAGAAAACTCTCAAGCCTTGTACTTCAAACGATACAAGCAAATTCCAAACAATTTCTTGACGTATATTGATATATTTTGAGCTGATTTTTAATTAAAAATGATACAAGCAAATTCCAAATAATTTTTTGGCAAAGTGACAAAAAGTGGATAATCTCACAATCTAACAAATTCTGACTTTATATATTATTAATTTGGTTTTTTCATGGGTTATGGGAATAAGGAGTAAAGAAAACCACTTATCTTATGGCGACGTTTCGTATAATATATATACTTTTTCAAGCCCTGAAAGAGCAACAGGACACAATTGTAAAACCAAATAAATTTTTTTTAGACTCGGAATTATTACATCAGGATGATGGCTCGATACTGATCAATTGGTATTCTAAACCTGCAAACTCAGGACGTATCCTTAACTATCACTCCAACCATCCAGTCTCTAATAAGGTTGGTATTGTCAATGGCTTGCTACACAGGGCTACTGAACTAAGCAGCTCTCAATTCCATCAAGAAAATATAAATAAGGTGAAAACGTTACTGCGAAATAACAACTACCCTACAAACTTTATTAATCGGAATTTATCTAAATTTAAGCAAAAATCGATCAAGACACCCAAACCTAATGTAAAATATTTTAGATTTCCTTTCATAAAGGGTTTGTCACAAAAAATAAACAGATGTCTTAAGAGCAATGACATTAAATTAGCATTTTATAACATTAAAACAACAAATATTTTTTTCACACCACTAAAAGATAAAACACCCCTTGATAAAAAGAGTAATGTAATTTACAAGATCCCTTGCCAATGTAATAAGACCTATATTGGCCAGACGAAGCAATATTTACACAGTAGATTGTTACAACATAAAAATGATTGTAGGAGTGATAGACACTATGACGCAGATAGAACAGCATTATCAAAACATCGTTTTGATACGGGTCACCATTTTTCATTCGATAGTACAGAAATTGTGGATATAGAACCTAATTACTCTAAACGACTAATCAGTGAGATGATTCATATCACTCTGAATGATACGGTCAACCTCAGAACAGACACTAGAGGACTGAACACAACATATAATTATGTGCTTGATTTATATAAAAACAAAAATAGTTTGTGATCAAGGATATTTTACCTAATTTTTTTATATTAACTCAAAAACCATGTTAGTATTGTCATTTTATGAAAGGTATATTTTCTAGTCATCAAAGGTGATATTTTTCAAGCAAATAGTGATATTTTATAGGTTATTGTTCAATGTTTTCTTTGTTGTATTTCGGTTTCTTGTTGTGATATTATATTAATTGTGTAGGGATCTAACATGCCATAACATTGGGTTTCATTATTGTGATTTTAATAATAAGTACAACTCCAGTCAGGTTAGGTGGATTCGGGTAGTATAATAAGAATTGTGATAAATTCGTCCTTTTCTAAATGCTAATGAATAGAATCAACCATGAGGATTTTCGAGCGTAAAACCGGACGTCGGCTTTGACTGGTGTACTGTGGATTTCGCGTCGTTCAAGACCAATTGGTAATGTATGTGGTTCGTTGTTTATCTGTTGAGGGTTGTCGACCGGTCGAACGCTTGAAACCTCCTTATATTAACTGCTGACAAAATTCTAACATAACCTCACATTGCAATTGATATTTACTTATTATAATAATTGATTTGCTAGATTGGCTGATTTGATGATTTTTAAATCCAATCACCATATAATAAAACCAATTGGGTAATTAATAACACCAAGGATGTCTACATGCCTGAATTCACCAACACTAACATTGGTCTGGAGTTGCTTAACCGATTTCTAAGTAAGTTTCTTTGTTGTCTTATAAAAATTTATTTGGTTTTACAATTGTGTCCTGTTGCTCTTTCAGGGCTTGAAAAAGTATATATATTATACGAAACGTCGCCATAAGATAAGTGGTTTTCTTTACTCCTTATTCCCATAACCCATGAAAAAACCAAATTAACAATGATCCAGGGAAATGAATATTCTTTCATTTATATATTATAAGTTATTGTTCAAGTACAAATAAGTGGATTGTTGCGCAGCCATCTACTCACCAATATACTATTTTGAACTGTTCGAATAAGACACTCACCTGAAACGTGTAGTTTTTGAACTAATGAGAAAAATTCACAACTGAGTGAATCAGGTTATTAGTATTGTACTTGAATAACATATTTATGAATAGATGGCTGCTGAGGTTGACCCATAAGTTTCGCAACAATCCACTCATTGTACTTGAATAATTTCTTATTTCTGACATTCAAATTTTGTTTCTGACCATGGTTTCTAAAAATTCAGCCAAAACTGTACAACTTTTGTATTTACACCTTTCTTCTACCTGTAAAGGTAAAGGCTCTAGGTGGGGTGTCAATATATAAAAAAATACCCTGTACATTCAAGTTAAATTGGATAATTCCTAGCATCTAAGTAGCAAATTTACCTAATCCAAGTTGTCATCCGAAATCAATCACACAAAGCTAGATTTGTGTGAACCGAATTCCGTCAACGGAGGAACAACAATTATTATTTCAATAATAACCAACCATCTCAATTCTCAGTTATTTACAATTAATTTATTAAAACTGATTGAATACGTATTCGTATGCTGACGCGAATTCATGGAAAGGAGAACTGAAGCTAATTATCAAATGAATCCAGACTCTGGACGATTGAATGTTTGAACAAGAGAACTGATGAACAGTTTTTTTTTTCCAGCATTTTAGCTTTTCGCGCTCTACAGAGAACAACCTGAATTCAAGTTAATGGGATCCGAAAAGAAACGCCAGGTGTCGAATACGAGTATCGGGAGTGTCAATGGATTACTTAACTAGTTAGGAAAATAACTCTTTGCTGGATTTTTGACATAAACACATATCATGTATTCTTTTTTTACGCATATCATTAAATTTTAATGTTCCCCATATCAAATTTCTTTTTCGATTGTTTTGTGCTGGACGGAACTCCATATCGTTAATGCTCTTTGGTTTATAACACACAATCCATAATTTATAGTTTATAAATGCATATTTGCTTTATGCAAGGCCAACCGACTAGAAAACTTTCCAGCTCTAAAGGCATTCATAAATTTTCCATGAACATTTCAGGATTCGCCATAGCTTTCACCATATCGGTTCACGCATTAGAATTTCAAGCAAAACATTATTGAACGTAGAGAGTTGCATTTGTCACTTCGCTTTTCTAGTAAAACAGTTTTTCGGCCAAACCTTGGATCTGGCTCCATCTGTGCATGTATTTGCTCTCATATTGTGCCTTTCGTATTCAAACGAACTAGCAAAATTGTTTGAGTCCCGGTAAATAATACAAAGGCAACGTAATATATCTCTAATTTAATAATGCAAGAGAGTTGAGTAGAATAACACCTAAATTCGAGAGAGAGCAAAATAGAGAGTGATAGGGATAATTTCGCCATAACCGAAAAAGCAATAATATACATGGCGATATTGCTTTGAGCGATAACAATATGATTTTTTTAGCGAGATTGGGTTCTATTCGTGGGAAAAATAAAGCCCAAGTTACTTTTTGAACCCTGCTTTTTCACAAGGTATCTATTAAGTTAAAAAACATTTACTTCACAGTGGCGGCAAAGGAGGTAGATTTATTTATTATTATCCTTAAAACGGAACGTGTTAAAGGGGGTGTGCGCCAAAAAAACAACTTCATCTCAAAAAAAAGAGAAAAAAAATCTAAGAATAACAGTGAAATCCGCACCCCTCTATGACAAATAATACCGCAGATATGGCTCTATGAAGGTACCGCATCTCACCCTATGACGTCACGAAAGCTCAAGCGACGCACGAGAAAGTGGATTTAATTAAATTTACATAATGTTTTTCCTGTGGTACCTGCAATAATCTATACAAAAACCACTCACGCGTGCCGGGCACAATCAAATTAACAATGCAGAGCGCCGCTGGACGAAGTTTTCGTGACGTCACGAGAGCGTCGTCCACACTTTAAAGCGGTATATCTCAGCGATGGTTTATCTAGAATAACGAGGTTTGAACAGTTATTCTTAGATTTTTTTACACTAAAACTTTAATTTTTGGCGCACACCCCCTTTAAGTAAACATTTGAATTTGAAGTGTTTGTTTTGGTAGCAATTCACAACGCCTTTGGATAGAAAAATCCTTTCGGGAAAAACAGCTGATGCTGTTAAGTAATTTTTTTTTTTATGGAAAGTCTATCCTGAAAGTTTAAAGCATACGAGGTAAAATTTTTGATATTTTTATGATTGCTCCAAGGGATATAGAAAACTTCCAACCTCACGGAATTATTTCAGGTCGGGGAGCTGCTTGAACCAGTAAATAATTCAAAGATGTGTCAGGAAATTCAGACGGTATATACCTGTTCAGAATGCTACATCCAACACTCATGCATTGCGAACTAGTTAACCTAGTAATAACCCCATCGTTACCCAGCCTAAAGTCGAGAAGAAGATGAAGTCGATTGGGATTGACAAGACAAGATTGTATAAAGTGTATAAATATTTGTCAAATACCTGCAATAAAATATTTTCAAAGGACATTGAAGAAAATTCCATAGAAAAAAAAAACGTCTGACACCCTTTTTGTAGCGACCTAGACGTCTGACGACTTACATACTTTATATGTGACCTTTAAACAGGTAATGTGCAAATTTTCAGCCGGATGTATGATCACTTTTTGATCAAATTTTCCATTTTTGCAGGGGTTTCGAGCATAAAGCATTATACTCGCAGATGGGACTTCCTGATGGTCCCCCCAACCACCCCACAAAATTCCAGCCGGAGGTATTATCGTAGTTCCTCCGCCAGCTCTTAGTCCATTATACAGGGTATTTGGCGCAGGGTTAGCCAAACTTGGTGGGCGTATAGATAGGCCCATTTCGAAGATATTTTCTTAATCCACTTGTGGCCTTAAGTTCCCTTTTTTTTACCATTTTTTCTCAAGAATTTTCAAAAATGGACCTTTTAACTTATGTAACTTTTTTTGTAATGTTTATGAAAATGTTCCTTCCGTGTGTTTTTAGTCTGTAGGGTATCCTTGATCTAATATTTTAACGTCAGATATTTTGAAGCTATTTCATGAGCAACATACAGGAATTTTTCGTTCAAAAATGTTGATTCGGTCATATTGTTGGTGGCCAAACATAAACAATGATATTGAATGGTTTATTTCCTCGTGAAATTTGTCAGCAGTGTCAAAGTTACACTAGCTGTAACGCACTTTTGTCATGGCCAGAGTCACCTCATAACTTTTTTAGGATTTTTGTTGATTTTTTTAAAAAAGTTTGATCACATTGTTTTTGCTTATTTATGATCAAAGATCGAAATGGCTAGACGTCAAATCAATGAATCACGGAACAATGGCATCAGGAACTATAGCAAAATTGAAAGAGATCTTTTCTATTTTTGGTTCACCTGTAGAGCTAGTGACATTATTCAGCTGAGTTTATATCTTTTTGCCAAGCCAATGGAATAACCCCAATAAAATCTCCTCCAGGGCACCCACCTAATAATGGGTTTGCAGAGCGAGGTGTACAAACAGTGAAAAAAAAATACAGAAGGCTCTATTTTCTGAAAAGGGAGAGAGCATTACAGAGCAACAAATTTTGCTAAAATTGTCAAGTTTCCTTTTTTCCTATAGAAATACTCCAACAACAACAACAACTGGTATTTCACCGTCACCGCAAAACTTGGTTTCATTTAGCCATTCCACTATAGATTTCGACACCCGCCTCAATTTTGATTGGTCAATTTTGAGTGAAACTATAGAAGGTGCGGAACTACGTAGTGGATTGTTAAAACGGTGTCCAAAACGAGAGTGCAATGTCATATGCTGCATATTTATTTCAAGCTGCCGTCAATACTATATGCCAATACGGGGTGCTCAATGTGGTGCATTGGGCGAACGGTGCTGAATCGCGAAGTGGAATGTAAAATTCATTGGAGGTTACGTTATTTTGATTTGTTTATCGTATTGTGCAGTTTTGTTGTGTTCTAATCGATAATATTTATTATAAAATGGAAAAGTTAATTAAAAAAAATATTTTTTTTTATCGAGGAAGATTCAAAAGTGCGGACGATGTAACTGAATGGTTACGAATTTATGAGGAGCAAACTGGAACTTCGCGGCGTGTAAAAACTGCGTTGAAAAACAGTGTAAGATTCATATTCAGGTGGGTATCATTTTGTTTTATTGAGTGATAATAAGAATAGTTATCATTGCATTATGACAGATCTTCCTCTTCGATTTATTGGTAACAAGACATTTCTGTGTCATCATGGTGGCTTTCAGAGAGCTAAAAGTGTTCAAAATAAAAAAGGAAATTCCAAAAATACAGAGTGCAATGCAGAATTATCCGTAACAATAAAGAAAGACACAAAGGATACTCGAAAAAGAGATGCATATATTAAGGTAGGTACCTACGTGCAGATACCTAACTACATTAGGAATGAATAACTAAGAAATTGGATAGTTAAAGTTATGAAAAGTACCAATGTTGCCGTTCATGAAACCCAATTAAGAATTAACAACTTACAATTAAGAATTAGATTTGGCCAACTGTTAAATAAGAATGCAAATGCGCATGCGTCTTCGATTGGCGACTTTTGATTAATTTTTTCTTTGAATGCGCATGACCAAAAAGTTGTTTTCTTGTCTTGTTTTGGCAACAGCAAAATTGTACACACTCAATTAAAAAGAACACTCTGAAGAACACTTTTAAGTTTCCTTTAAATTAAATCATTTTTAGGACGGGTATCCAGCGATCATTGAATTAAAAAATGAACACAACCACTCTCTGAAAACTGCACATGCAAATTCATTTCTACGTCCCGCAGCTGAGACCAGATTTTGTTATGAAACCTACTTTAAAGACGGCATGTCGTTGAAAGAGGCTATTAATTTCCATGAGTCAAAACTTGAGCTAGAATATGGAATGGCAAGCGTAGAATTCGCTGATGCGAGAAAAAATCCAAAATATCGTACTGTGTCCTATTGGTACAGTGAATGGAGGAAGATCAATTTAGGTCCTCGATTTGGTCCAGGTTCAGTTCAGGTAGTTACCAAATATTATGAACTTGCTAAATAAATATATAGGGTGTCCCAGAGAAAACAGTCCACCCCGGATTTATTGAATTTGGAATGAAAATCTGGAAAAACGCTCGGACAGGTCAATTATTGATTTGAAGGGGAAATATTTTCCAGTTTTTTCTCATCCCCGTAGCTTCAACCCCCGACCTAGGGGGAGAAGGACCCCCCAAATTTGAATAGGGAATAGGGATCGTGTCTTAGTCATGCTTATTTTTAAATTTCTTATCGAGTTGCTTATGACCCCAAAATTTCGCCTCATTATTTTTATCCCTAACGGAATGACAGCTTGTCAAAATCTTGGAAATAGACTATTGTTTTAGTACAAGTAAAAGCAGTACTTAGCTCCTTTAATAAAAATATTTACAATTCACAATTCAAGTGTATGTACACTGAATTAATAATAATAATAAAAAAACTTCAATTTCAAGTATTATAATTAAGGGAGGTAAGTATGTCCTTTACTCCCACTAAAAGAATAGTATTTTTCCAAGATCCGCCCTGTATATTTTATTGATTTTATTCCAACCTTTACGTGCTCACTGTATATATATTTTTTTTAAATGTTTTTCTATTACCGCTTTGATATTACATACCTAGTTATTTTTCTGATTCCGTAGCAAACTTTTCAATGGTTCTATTTGTTATTTTCAGAAACTAGAGGAAAAACGCGACCTTTACACAAAAGATGGTATCATTCTTGAGTATCAAGAAGATCCATATGCTGTGATAGTAATAACGAAGTTAATGCAAAGAGCGCATGCCTTGCAATTTTCAAAGGATGTAGTTTTTGTAGATACCACTGCATCTTGTGACGCTGGTGGCCATTCAATTACTTTCATGCTAGCTCCTTGTGCCATTGGAGCTGTACCTTTAGCTGTTTTCATAACGAAAGGTCAATCAGAAGAAGATTACAGAGCAGCATTTCTCTTACTGAAAACAAAACTAGAACACAGCTTCAATGAACAGGGGTTTCTCAAAGTTATTCTGACTGATGACAGTAGTGCTGAGAGGAATGCTTTAAAATTTGTTTGGCCTCAAAGTAATCTTCTTCTCTGCAAATTTCATATTTTACAATCAGTTTGGCGCTGGCTTTTCGAAAAGAGTCATAATGTTGAAACAAGTGATCGTCGTCTCTTGTACTCTAGTTTCAGGAATATTTTAATATCAGAAAACATCGAAAAAGCTTCAACATTTTATTCTCTTGCTACTGCAAATTATCGTACAGAAAATGATGAAGAATTAGCACTAGTTGAAATGGTGAAGAAGTATCCACAATGGATTAATTATGTGGAATCTTACTGGGGAAGGAAAGAAGAATGGTGCATGGTCTATCGCGACGCAACTGCGCATGGACACCAAACGAATAATTTTGCTGAAATAACGGTTCGTTTATTTAAAGATATCGTTTTATCGCGAAATAAGGCATGTAACGTTATAGCTTTAATCGATTTTACTATAACTTGTATGGAAGAATATTATCAGAGAAGGATAAGAAATTTTGCCAATTCCAGGGACGCGGGCCCAAGATTGTTATTAACAAATCTCCTAAAGAAAACATCCAATGTTAAAAAAGAAGATATAACATATTTGGGTGAAAAACTGTATCAAGTTCGTAGTGCAACGCAGGATAATGAATTTTATTTCATCGATGGAAACTGCGGTGCTTGTACATGCGTCGTTGGCAGGCTAGGTAAATTTTGTAAGCATCTTGCTCTAGTTTATTTTCATTACGATGATACAATTATAAATGCACCTGCTCTAACGACGGACTCACGTTATCTGATGGCAAAACTGGCATTTGGAGAAAATGCACCACCTATGTCATTCTATATGCCTTTAATAGAAAATAAGGAAAATATCGGAGAATCAGATTCTTTCACTTTTTTAACACCCTCGTCATGCATTTATAATAATAACTGTCAAAGCAAACCTTCAACTTCGAAAGATATTCAAACTGGAGAAGTAAGTAGTGATCATTTGGAAGAAATATTTTCTACCATGCAGGAACATCACGAACCTTTTGGCACTTCCTCGGCAACAAAAAAAAAATTCTACAAAGACTGCATAATATTAAGACGAGAACTTCATGGGAATCTTTTTTATGCAGTGCTGGAAGCAATTTGTCACTAAGGTACAGGTCCAACAATAATATTAAAGTTCAGCCTACATCGATAAGTAGGAGAAAAGTGGGAAGAACAAGAGGTTGTAAGAGGCTTGCAACAGGTAGACCTGCCAAAGGGGAGAACAAGTCTAAAAAAGGAAGCATTGTTTGTCCGAAAATGTGGAAAAAAATCGCCCCAATGCAAAAATTCATTAGAAATAAAGAATACAAAAATATTTTTCTAAAAAAGCTTTTATTTCAATAAATAATATATATATAATAGTTTTTGCTTAATAAATTTAGGCTGAAAATAAAATTTTGTTTGAAATAGTCACTTGGAGCTTTAATAATATTGGGTTTACGAAGGGTCTGAGTATGCGTAGCGCGAAAATAATTATACGCCATTGCACTCTCGTTTTGGACACCGTCCTGACATTCGACTACGTGATTCAGCACTTCTGTAGTCGCACTTACGCATAATGAGTATGGACATTCCACTTATGATTTGAGCACTGCTCACACATTTCACTATGCGTTTCGGCATCATATCAAAATATTATTTAAATCAGCCAATCGCCTTAGAGACGGGTGCCGAATCGTATAGTGGAATGTCTTGATGCAACCCGGTTGGATTTGTTAAAAACCTCGGGTCATAGTAAATATGTTAAAGGTGGCTCTGATAATGTCCCTCAAGCAAGTAAGTTGTTTAAACTTGATGAAGCTGTTTATATTAAAAAAAAAAAAATACCAAATTGTGGCAAAAAGGCAACATTGTGAAAATTTTGTACCTATTTGGTGCAGGTTGGACCTCTTATCAAGTTTGTTCATGCAGATTCTCTAAGATCTGATTTGAGTGAGTCAATAGTCCAAAATGAAGTTCCAGTGCCAGTTGAAACTAAAGCAATGACAACCACCTCTAACAGGGAGGGAGGGAGGTTCAATCACACATAAATATATCTACCTCATGTATCACCCAAACCTTATCTTGAAGAACCACCGCCAATTAGTTTTCAAGACTATAACCTCACCAATTAGTTATGAAAACCCTAGAATAGAAAGTGTGTGTGTGAAAACCCCAAAAATGTCGCGATTTGATCGAATGCTAAAAGCACCAATAATGGTTGATCTTCAAGTGGGAAATGAAGTGTACTTTGGATTATTGAAAATACCTATTTTAATATTGGCAGATGTTGTTTTGTTGTAAAAGCTGAAGTTGTCAGTAATTTAGTTTTTCAAGTCAATCACGTTTATTCATTGATTGTATTTCTTATTTTATAATTAATAGAAGTCGTTAGAAAGTCCTGTGTTCAATTGTGGAATACATAAAAATAGTCAAATGAAAAGATAAAATACTTTCCTTAAAAACTACAAACATATTCATAAGTGGCTCCTCTTTCGTTTTGATCAGTGTAGATAAACAACAATGATACCTTTAATTTGACACCTCCTTCAAGACAAAACTTGATAGGTTTTGAAACTTACTTAATTGTTTTATTGGTTCACCTCTATGTCAAGATTTGGTTGAGTTATATGCCGTATTTATTTCCTTTCCAGAATGACCAATTACCGTTTGCTGATTATTTTTTTAGGTGTGTTTCTGAATTTTCACTCCCCAATATTTTATGTAATTTAAATATTATATTTTTTTTAATCCAGTGGCGGCCTTGCCATTCTGTATTTAATAAACTATCAACCCACCCCTAATATTTATTCGCTGAGCAAACTGAGCATATTATGGCCCCGTGTTAAATTGTTAACAAAAAGGGTTATACTAGAGTGCCCAACGCAGTTAAAGCCTTCTAAAAACGAGTTTTGTAGGCGCATCGGGGTTACAAGCTGAAACTTGCACAGAATGGAGGTTTTATCATGTTAATTCAAAATCCCAAGGTAATACAAAATCAGAATGGCCAAAAGGGCAGTATACTTAAAAATTGAGATTATTGCATGAACGTATAGAATAGTAATTTTTGACTGTTCTCATATAAAATTTATCTATATTTTTGTTCAAATTATATTTTTTATTATTGCTTCAAATAAGCCGAATACATTGGCCCTTTAGGTAAAATAAATCTAAAAATTAAAATATCTCCGTTCAAACCTGAGCAAAACCTGATTGAAATATACAAATTTTTGCATTCACCTCGAATTATCTCCGAAATAAAGGCTCAAATCAAAAAATTTTATTCTTGCAAAAAGTTTGCGCCATGTATCTAGTTTATATATGTGCAAGATTAATTTTTTTGTCTTGAATTTTAATACAAATATAGAATTAAACATAAAAAAAGTAATTTTCTTCTAGCTGGGACAGCCCGCACTCGCGCAGCACCAGTACTCTTCGATCTCACTCTTCTCCATTGGCGTATCCAGGATTTTGGTTTGGGGGGGGGGCTCTGTTAACAAAAAGTGTTGACCAAAAAAAAAACAAAAAAAAAACTGCGCACAATAGTTCGTTTTCACGTGCCTCTCATCAGGATCATGTTACTAGGTAGCCAGGTTTTTTATCACCCATATTTTGGAATGGTTTACTAATAATAACTGTGAACTTCGGCATCCTCGCATGTTTGGGAAAGTGACGTCCCTTTCCTATCCGGCGTTTTCGCAGCAGTTTGAAAATTCGTTTTTCAAATAATTTTATTTTCAAAAATAAAAGTTTTTTTGGACTAACAGAATAGTTTAAAAATGTGAAAGTTGCCTATTTTTGTCAGGAATTCACCTATAACATACTCAAATGTTACGCGCCTATTTTTTTTTGCAGGGCGACAAAAATTTTCGCATCGGGCCACTTATTCGCTTTTTTTTTTGGTAAGGAGGAGAAATTTTGTTCATGGAGCAGCTTCTCTCCTGGGCCCTTATTCTTGAAACAAGGGAGCAGCATTCCCATGAGTATAGCTTTTCCGTCTGTGTTACTCATAATGATATTATCATTTGCATGTCATTGATAAAGACAGAGAAATCGTTCTCATGAGAACGCTGGTCCTTGGTTTCAAGAATAGTTACCCTGAGCTGGCACTCTGTACCGGATAAAGATCGTTATGCCTATCGATAAGGCACTTGCTGTCTTCTTCTCTGTTACCGAAATCAATAGAGACGCCATGTCAATAGATATAGAGAAAATATCTCTATTCGTTAAAGAGTTCAATCTCTAGAGTTCGATTCTCGTCTCAGGGAGTAATTTTTCGTCTTTATCATTCTCTTTTACTTTTCGATTACGTTGGCAAGGACAAAACATGCGTTCTATCAGGGAGCTCTATACTGCTCTCGATACTGCCCTACTCTCTGAGACGAGAATCGAGCCCCTGAGAAAAGAAGTATTTCGGACATGCAGGATGATTAAGATGAACACTGATTCCATTGCTGCATTAGGCTCCCGCCATAGAAAAACCTTATTATAGAAAGAAATGAATTTTATTTCTATTTTTTATTATACAAAAAATGTACAGGGTGGCCCGTTTAAGAGGGGCCTATACCTTATCTCGAAATCTACAAGGGCTGTGAAAAAAATGTAAATACAAAAGTTGTTTCTAATAAAATTATCTACAACTTTTTTGTATTGTTTTTGTTGTCACTTTACTATATACAGGGTGGACAACTGAAATTTCATTTTTTCAAATAGAACACCCTATATTTCAATACATTTTTAAATAGACCTTTGAAAGACAAATTCAACGATATACTGGTCATGTTTCTGTGATAACCCGTTTCGAACTTATTAGCGATTATCTTCATGATTTGGGGTAATTTTCAACAGTCATTATTACGTGACTCATAAACTTTTAAAACTTTTTTTTGCATGATATTTTCTATAAAATAATGCTCTTCTTTAGACTATATTCAAATTTGAAATATTTGCTTCAAAAACGCGGTGTTGCCACGTTTCGCAAAATGTTACGCTTTTAAATTTTTTTAAATGGGACCTCCTGTTAATTTTCGAGTTTTTGGATAGCCCTTTAAAAGACAAATTCAACGATATACTGGAAATGGGTCTGTGATGCACCGTTTCGGCCTGATTAGCAATTATCTTCAGTTCTAGCACAATATTTCATCTGTCCAAGTCGCCCGGTGAATAACAAACATATGTCTATTTTCCTTCAACCATCTATTAACGTGGTTTATTAATGTATAGAAATTGTTCAATATTGTCACCATTAATGCATAAAAAGCACTATTTTAGCTAATCTACTACAAAATTAGAAATTTTTTTCATTCAACAGGGATGACATGAGATATTGTGCTAGAACTGAAGATAAACGCCAATCAGGTCGAAACGGTGCATCACAGATCCATGTCTAGTATATCGTTAAATTTGTCTTTTAAAAGGCTATCTAAAAACTCGAAAATTTACAGGAGGTCCCATTCAAAAAAATTGAAAAGCGTAACATTTTGCGGAACGTGGCAACACCGCGTTTTTAAAGCAAATATTTCAAATTTGAATATAGTCTAAAGAAGAGCATTATTTTATAGAAAATATCATGCAGAAAAAAGTTTAAAAAGTTTATGAGTAACGTAACAATGACTGTTGAAAATTACGCCAAATCCTGAAAATAGTTGCTAATAAGTTCGAAACGGTATATCAATGTATTAAAATATAGGATGTTCCGTTTAAAAAAATGCAATTTCATTTGTTCACCCTGTATATAGTAGAGTGACACCAAAAATAATACAAAAAAGTTGTAGATAATTTTATTAGAAACAACTTCTGTATTTAAATTTTTTTTACAGCCCTTGTAGATTTCGAGATAAGGTATAGGCCCCTCTTAAACGGGCCACCCTGTACATGTCACATAAAATACGCTGAAAAAAAAATAGTCTAGACTTGCCTTGGGGGGGCTGCAGCCCGGCAGCCCCCCCCCCCCCCCCTGGATACGCCTATGCTCTTCTCCGTAACTCCCTCTCTCTCTCGCCAATTGTAAAATACAATAAACCCTTTCACGTATTATATACCTTTGAATTCTGATTTCAAAATATTCAAACCAATCAAACCTCAATTGCTCAGTAACCGTTGAGCAAATTGCATAAAAATTTTCAGTATTTGTAGCTCTTATTAAGCTCTAAATGGCCTGTAATTAACAATATTCCCAGATTTATAGTTTTTGAGCAAATTGAATTTGAAGTTTTTGACAAAATTTGGACTAAAAGTCAATTTTGAGGCTCAATTGCTCTAAAACTATTTGAGCTATCAAACTCAATTTTTCACTGATTTGTGGAGAACGTTTCCAATGGTATATAATTTAACTCAATTTGCTCAAAATTTACCGAAGATATGGGCAATTGTTCATGACCATGTCAAGATTTTGAAATTCTCCAAAGCCAAAAATAGGATTTTCTTTTAATTTTTGTTTCTGCTTAAAATGGCCATTCAGAATTGATGTCAGGGTTGTTATCCACTAATTTTGACCCAAATTATCGATTAATGAAGTCAAAATTGAGCAAAACTGAAAAATAAAAAAAATCGAGATTTTCATAAGGGTGCCCCCTTTGAATTCTGATTTCAAAATATTCAAACCTCAATTGCTCGATAACGGTTGAGCAAATTGCATTAGTGTACAAACACAGTGCAAGCAGGTTTCCGCTTACCAGTAACCAGCGCCGACTCGCAATTATAAGCGCGGAAAATGAATGCATGTTTTCAAATGAGCTAGTACACAGTGAAAAGCAGGTAGAGTACCTGCTTTTTACTGTGTTCTAGCCGATTTAAAAACATGCATTCATTTTTCGCGCCTATAAACGCGGTTCGGCGCTGGTTACCGGTAAGCGGAAACCTGCTTGCACTGTGTTTGTACACTTAAAATTTCCTAAATTTGTAGCTTTTATCAATTTCTAAATGGCCTGTAATTTACAATATTTCCAGATTTATAGTTTTTGTGCAAATTGAGTTTGAAGTCTTTGACAAAATTTGAGGCTCAATTGCTCAAAAACTATTTGAGCTATCAAACTCAATTTTGCACAGATTTATAGAGAATTTAATGCTCTTTCCAATGGTGTATAATTTGATTCAAATTTACCAAAGATATGGGCAATTGTTCATGACCATGTCAAAATTTTGAAAATTTTCCAGAGCCAAATATAGGATTTTCTTTTTATTTTTGTTTCTGCTTAAAATGGCTATTCGGAATTGATGTCAGGGTTATTTTCCACTAATTTTGACCCACCCTATCGATTAATCTACCATTACGAAGTGTATGACAACAGTCATAAATTGATATTCTATACGTTCATGCAATAATCTCAATTTTTAAATATACTGCCCTTTTGCCCGTTCTGATTTTGTATTACCTTGGGATTTTGAATTAACATAATGAAACCTTCATTCTGTGAAAATTTCAGCTTGTAACTCCGACGCGCCCACAAAAGTCAAAATATATTATCAGGGGCACTCTCCTATTACAATTGATGGACGAATTTTATTTCGATCCTTGATCGCGAGTTCACTGTTTGTCATAGTCTTTCGTTTATACCACGAACGTATTTTTCGATCTGACCGGTAATTGTAGCGCAAAAAGACGATTGGTTTTTATACGACCCGCAAAATCCAAATTGTCGACTGAAACGGGTTGTTTTTACCGAAGTCTAAAGGGCCCCATACACTACGGTGAAACACGACGGTTTTCACCGCCGCGAGGAAACACGTCGTGCCAAAACCGAAGTGTGTGGTAGAAAAACACGACGGTGAAACACGTCGTTCTAAAACCGAAGTGTGTGATAGAAAAACACGACGGTTTTCTACAGGGCCCCACAGACTAAGATGAAACACGACGGTTTTCATCGCCACGAGGAAACACGTCGTTCCAAAACCGAAGTGTGTGGTAGAAAACCGTTCGTGTGTACGAAATGTTGAACCGTCGTGCTAAAAATCAAGCTCGGACTGAATGAAACACGACGGTTTTCTACCACACACTTCGGTTTTGGAACGACGTGTTTCCTCGTGGCGATGAAAACCGTCGTGTTTCATCGTAGTCTGTGGGGCCCTGTAGAAAACCGTCGTGTTTTTCTATTACACACTTCGGTTTTAGAACGACGTGTTTCACCGTGGCGGTGAAAACCGTCGTGTTTCATCGTAGTGTATGGGGCCCTTAAGAGACAGAGACGCAGAACTAATGAAAAAATAAGCGGAATAGAATAAAATATAAACGCTGAATTGGAGTTCTTACTTATTCATTTTCTCTTTGAAGACTGTATCCAGATGTAATGTTTCGCAAAGTATTTTTTTGTTGTATTAAATAAGGCAACATTATTGATTTATATGTTACCATTTCCTTTGAATATCGATATCCCAATTCTAAAACCCATGCTCCAATAGAATCCGATGATTCCGATGCGTATAATTTCAAGATGGCTCCAGGCTGCAACTAAGCTCACACGTGTAGAACATTTAGAGATATGTTATTTGGCAAACAAAGTAGATTTTCAAAGGATAAACATTAATCTGACTATGCACACACGTATATGTCAGGTTTTGATTTGCATTACGAATATATTTTTCTTGATCATAATCGAATCATAAATTTTCGTTGCCCTCGAATCGGTAAAAAGAAATTCTCCACTATTGAGTTTCAAGCGTATTTAGTCAGTCTACTTTTTATTAGAGCAGAAATTTTTCGGGCATGCACTATGCACTCGAGTTTAATCTCTTGAACGGTTCCTCTTTGTCTAAAGAGCTTAGAGCGAACTAATTCCTAATTGTCTGGGAATTATGTAATTCAATTATTTTTTTAAAATTTTATACCAGAAGGGCGAACGCGTTTCTGCAACTTTGCCTGAACCGTACCTAAACATGAATTATCGAGGTGGTAAAATTATAAAAAAAATTGAGATGAAAGAGTTTTGCTTAATTTGAAGGCTACTTTTGACTTGTCCGAGAAACCTTGATGAGAGAATTTTATTTTAAAGAATCAACAGCCTCTAATTTCGTTTAAGTTTAATGTTTTTACTAGAGGTCCTACGTCCTACGCTACAGATACTATCTCGCATAATTAAACCCAGGATACATTAAGCCTGTGTCCTATATTTGGCAATATTAACGCCATTCAAAAATTATTCTAAAAATTTACATTATTGTTCAATTTCCATGTTCCTATCGAATAGGCTTTTCAGCAATATTTATTTTAAACAGGCAATTATTACACTCACAGGTTTGTAATTTATCAGAATCAAAATAAATATTATATTATTTTAATTGAAAAGACTTGTGCTAATTTAGTACATTTTAATATTATGAAACTAACAAATACAATGTTTTTAATTAACATGGATCCTATTGTTGCAGCGTTCAAATAATTATTTATATGTAATTTAAAATAAAATTATTCGAGTGTATCTTTTATTGCACGGAAATAGTAATTACATGATTGAAAATTGATGCCAACTCGGATGCCAAGCAAACGTTTGAATTCCGGCTTTAACGCTCACGTGTCGTTTTCCATCAGGGAGTAACGCTTTTCTTACCAAGGTCTTCAATGAGGAGCTGATAGATATAGCCCTCATTCAAGAACCTTGGATATCAAACACAGGCCGAGTAACGGAACTGGGCAACACTTCTGGTAAGGTAATAGAACATGCTCACGGATAAGACCGAGAGCATGCATACTTGCCAGAAACAACATTAACTACTTTGTACTTTCCAGCTTTTGCAATGAGGACACTACTGCCATCCATGTGATCCTCCTGGGAAAGAGCAGGACGGAATTAATCGCCGGCTCAGATACTTCCCCGAAGACAGAGACGCAGAAGCTCCTTCTCCCAGAATTGTGGCAGAACTAATTGCCCACTGCAAGAGGAGGAACATTCAATTGGTGCTAGGGTGCAATGCCAACGGCCACCATACAGCTTGGGGAAGCACCGATATCAACAACAGAGGTGAGTCCTTATTCAACTTTTTATTAGGAGAGAGGCTTACCATAAACAATTCAGGCTCAGAGCCAACCTTTCAGTGGCGTAGCCAGTAGGGGGGCAGGGGGGGCGATGCCCCCCCCCCCACACCTACACGTATGGCGCCCCTACCGCTCTTAAGAAACAAAAATAGGAAATTATAAAATTATGCTGTTTTTTATTTATTTTATTGACCTCAATGTCCTCTTCATCCTTTATTCTTCATCATAAGTCGGCATTGTCGGCAAATGGTTCAGTTCAATCAAAGGAAACCTGATAGTTTCTGTTTTGATGATTGATGTCATTAAAATAAAAATTCCGTATACCACTGATTTTTTCTACCACTTCACTAATAATTTCTGAAAAACAAAATTAAAAAACAATTATTATGAATTTCAATGTATTTATCTGTCATCCGTCCGGATTTCCACGGATTTGTTCTAATTTTCAAGGCATCCGGAGAAGTCCGCTAGGATTTTTTGAACTTAACGTTATGTCCACACATTACTTCTTTTAAGGCTTCAAATACATAAATGTTTTTCGGAGTGGCACCCCAAAAAAAATTATTTTTGAAGGCTTAAAATCAACTTCGGTATTTTCCCCCAATAAGAAAATGGTACAAAAGTATACAAACATCCATTTGTTATCACCCCCCCCCCCCCCCTCCTACTCCAAAAAATGTATGCGCCCCCTTATATGTTTGCCCCTCCCGCCCCGCAAGGCTGGCTACGCCACTGCAAGCTTTGTAACTATAAACAGGAAAGAGGTACTAGATTTGACAATTAGCTCAAACTTCATTTCTAATAAAATAATCGACTGGCGCATGTCATCCGAACTTTCATGCTCGGACGACAGGCACATAAGATTTGAAATAAACACAGGCCCACGACAGGCCGTGGAGTACAGAAACGTAAGGAATACTGATTGGGACGGATAAAGAACGTCCCTTGGAAATAACTTGCGTGACTTCACTCTGTCCGCCAGAAATCGTGATCAGCTGGATTACATGGCGGACCGAATAACCGATGCCATCATATCAGCTTATCAAGAAAACTGTCCATTAAGAGTTAAAAAAGATAACAGAAGCACACCCTGGTGGAACAATAGCCTAAATAAATTGTGGAAAGAAGTTCGGAAATTGTCTAATCGAGCTAAAACAGCAGGTAACTGGCAAAGTTATAGAGCTGCTCTAATGAGTTACAACAGAGCAATAAGAAAGGCAAAAACAGAATCTTGGAGGAAGCTATGCGAGGGCATAATAGATGGGCCTGGCAGCGCGCGAATTCACAAGATCCTATCAAAAGAGCGTATGCAGGAGTTAGGGTCGATAAAATGCTCAGATGGATCCTACACACAATCTAGAAAAGAAACGTTAGAGATTCTCACAAAGAACCCCTTCCCAGGAAGTCTGCTGATGAATGGCCTCCAGGATGCCCAACCCAGTGATCGGATTAAACGACCTGGAAGAGAAGACTGGTTGACAGCCAATAAAATAATTACAGCGGCAGCCATAAAGGAGGCGGTCCTATCATTCCACCCTTTTAAATCACCTGGGATCCTGCTGTCATTCCTAATAAGACTCTTCAGAGCCAGTCTGGCGTGGAAACATATACCACCAAGGTGATCTATAACCGTAAAGTGGGGCGCAAAGAACCCACACTCCAACCAGACCAATAAGTCTGACATCGTTCCTCCTGAAAACTTTAGAAAAGGTGCTGGATGAGTGGTTTAAGGGAGAGGCACTCAGGACTAACTCCCATGATGCCCATCAAAAGCCTATCAGGCAGGAAAGTCCACAGAGCTGGCTCTTAGTAGTCTGGTCGATAGCATAGACGTCTCTCTGGAAAGTAAGAGCATTGCACTTGCCGCCTTCTTGAACATAGAGGAGACAACAATGCCAAGCACTCTTTACGAGGCGACAAAATCTAGAGGCATCGACCCGCTAATTTGTAACTGGATTAGGACCATGCTGAACGGTAGAGAATAATAACTTCTCTAAAGGGGGAAACGGTCAGGCCGCCAGGGGCTTGTAATAGCCAATGGTAGTTCTGAGACGAGGGTCTCTGCTGCACTCCAAGAGGTGCTAGACTGCGTGCTTATTGATTGGTGCGAGAGAGAGGAAATGACAGTCAATCCTCACAAAATGGTCATAGTATACTCTTTACCAGGATAAGAAAACTTGATAACTTGGTACTCCTAACTAATCGGGGATCAAATGATGCAAAGTATTTGGGAGTCATCCTGGACAAGAATCTAAACTGGAACGATCATTTGGAAAAAGTAAGCCAAAAGGCAAAATTGTCGCTTGGAAACTGCCACAGGATCTGTGGAAAGATCTGGGAAACAAATCCAAAACAGATTCACTGGATCTACATCAGATCAATGATAACCTAGGGCTCTGTAGTCTGGTGGGGCAAGGCGAATCAGAAGAGGGTTCAAGCCACACTTAGCGGACTGCAGAGAAAAGCTTGCCTGGCCATAACGGGAGCGTTGCGCATCACGCCTACAGCAGCTATGGAAGTCCTAATTAACCTGACCTCACTTCACATATACCTACATGAAGAGGGAAGCAATGAAGTCAACCTATCGGCTTTACCATGCTTCAAAAAAAAAAGCACTTTGGAAGAGAGAAGCGCAATGCAACACACGGTACTTATGGATGAAAAAGATCTAAACGGCACCCTTAGCATGCCTTCTGCCATAATGCAAAAAAAAAACCAACTTTGGTTTGCCCTTCAAAACAATAATTCACGAAAGAGAGCTATGGGGCAGCGATAGTCGGGGTATATGGTAAAAAGCCAAGGATGGGAATTTTGGTCAGCCTTGGCAAAAACGTAACCATATTTCAGGCCGAATTGCTGGAAATCGAGCTTGGCGCGAAAAAGCTTCTGAAAAAAACAAAAAACGCACAAGTCGATAAAAATATTTTCTGATAGCCAAGGTGGGCTGAAAGCCCTGGCATCCATACATTGCACGTCCCTCTGGCTTGGGAGGCTAAGGGGGAGAGTCGGCAGGTGACGGATGGCCGAACGGCCTATGTTTTTGAGCTGCAAGCACCCACATCATAGGTCATCACCGAATAGCCAATAAGGTGACGCTGACCAACACTCCAACCCAAGGTGTCACGCGATCCGTGCCGAGAGTTGCATGATGGTGGGAGAGCACCGCCTCAAACAGAGCCCTGAAAATACCAGGCGACCACGTCGTGCGGGGCTTCGACGTGGTCGACCTTCAATTCCCTAGCTATTCGTGAAAACCAACATGGATATGAATTTGGAAAAAAAAAACACAATACAAAGAAAAGCGGGATGACCCTCCTAAGTCAATCACTGACCGAATGGAGCATGACATCCAAGACAGTCAGCAGGCGGGACCCTCCCATCCTCCGCGATCACCTCAGAGAAAAGAGGGCTCTGCAAAACATAAGAAGGGTACCACACCCACGGGGGAGAAACCCCAACAAACAACGGCTGACCCCAGAAAACCGCCATGTCAGCCACCTCTTGGTCAACCTGGAGGGCTCTACGAGCCACTGAAGAAAGGCCTCAGTGGGGCTGCAGTACGGTGGTACCTCAGGTTTATTCAACAGGGCATGACACCGGATGAAGCCAGAGAAAATGCACCGAGGAAGAAGGCACAGGACACGCCAGACAAAGCACAGAGGAGGGGGGCCCAAGAACATAACCCCTCCGCACAAAACGGACGTAAAGAGGAAACGAAGAGAGCCTTCTCATGCTGAAAAAGCCGCTGGGCCAAGCACCAACTACGTCGAGTCAGCAAAAACCTAAAAGTAGCAGCACTCCCCGTGGCATTCCATAAGGAAACCCTTAGTGCAGAGGAACTCTCTGCTCTAGAGGACGCCATTGTGGAGTAAATGACGAAAGGTGCAGAGCACAAGCTCCAATTTGGGGGCACACATTTCCGTCCAAGCATGCTGGTGATTGATTGCCTCACCAAGAAAATAGATAACCTTTTTAATGTACTGTGATCATTTCGTGTCTTTGTAAAGATATGTTTTACTTTCGTTGGTAAGAGGACCGGACCAAAAAAAGGAACAATCAAGCTGTCGGCAACGTTTCGGAAAAAGGAAAAATACTACTAATCATGTTTCACAGTTTTCTACTTTGTTGTTCACTATCCAGATTTTTGCCTCGCCTATTCCTACTTCCTACACTGAAAAAAAAAGGTACACAAATATAACGAAAAAGTGCATTGAGCCAGTGAATCTCGTCATTAATATTGAGCCGGTGAACGAATTTGTTAATATTATGAAAAGCTGTTCGTTAAATAGATGAAAAAAAGGTTCATTGATTTAACGGTTAAATTCATTGTCGCAGAGCAAGGATTCTATCATTTTGACGTATAGAATTCGTTGCCTGAGTGAAATAACTTCTTTAATATAATGTACAAATAACATGGGCTTAATGAATCGAATTTTCAATTTAATGTATGCGGTTTCATTGGCTTAACGTATGAATGCATTATCCTAGGCTCAGTTGCACGAACAAGAATATTCATATTATGGGTTCTCTGATCTCTCGCACTTTCCTGCGTTTCCTCTTTTCGGTCTCGTGTCTGCGTCGCTGTTCTTCAAAAGTTTGTGGACTACTCGACTCCGCGAGGGCCTATTATTTGTCCTGGACTGTTGCTGATATCGATGTGGCACTTTGCCAAAATTTCCTATAGAACATCTTTGTAGCGTTTTTGTTGACCTCCTTGATTCCGTTTTCCATCTTTCAGCTGACTGAGAATATGTTGGGGAAGACGTGTTTCGGGCATGCGAACGAGGTGACCTATCAAGCGAAGTTAGTGCTTGATGATAAGAGCTTCCAAGTTAGTTGGGTTGGCCTCCTCTAAAACACTAATGTTCGTTCGCCGATCTGGCCATTTAATCCGTAGGATCCTTCTTAGGCATCGCTGGTAGTATTTTTCTAGGCTTTTTATGTGTTTTCTGTAGGTGGTCCATGTTTCGCAGTTATTTATGTAAGTGTTGGTATTACAACTGTATTGTAGACACGAAGTTTGATGTCAGCGCTGATATGATTGTTGCAAACTCTGTCTAGAAGTCGCCCAAACGCCGCGAGAGCACACTTCAAGCAATGTTGGATTTCAGCGTCAATGGTTGCCTGCGCTGACAGATGGCTTCCGGGTAGTGTCCCACGTTCTGCAATGTTTTCCGTACACTATAAATGAAGAAGTTATTCCACTCAATGAATACCTGAATTCCGAATTTCTTCCAAAAAGAGTTGAATTTAACACCAACACAAAATATAATTTTCGGATAATGTACGATATACTGTTGATAATATGGAGTTTGGGTGTGTTTAATGAATTCTATACGTTAGCATGACGAATAGGTCTATATTAAAACTATTAAATTCATTAAATTGATGAGTAAAGTTCGTTAGTTATAAACGTTCATTAAATCACTAACACATTCGTCAAGCTGATGAAACATATTTATTAATTAATGAACTCTTGGTCATTTTTTTTTTATGTATATTAAGTCACAAACGTCAAACTCTAGGTTCTCCTTTGTAATTGTTTCAGCTGATGATGGGATTCTTATAATCCCGAAACATGTCCTAGTAGTGTTCCAACAAAGAAACAAATAAAATTTAGTGGAGAATACTGAAGTTTTCTTTTTGTAATTTACAAAGCTCCACTGTAAGAAAATGGACTATTTTTTCAATTTAAAGGAAAAATATATTCCGAAACGTTGCCGAAAGCTTGATAGTTTCTTTTTTTGGTCCTGTCCTCTAACCCACGAAAGTAAAACACACTTTTCAATGTTTTAAGTTTTTAAACTTTTTAACTGTCTGTTTCTTTTCTTCCACCAAATGCGAAGTCTAGCGACCTGAACTACTTTGCATTATATGAGCAAACTTGTCCCTGATGATGAAGTCCACTGGCCTCGAAACATGTAGTGCGCTTTGCGCAGATTAAAGTATTTTATGGAGGAGGACTCTGTTTTTTCTTTTTGAATTAAATTTCAACTCCACTTTTAGAGATGGACTACTTCTTCAATTTATTGTTGGAACGATTGAGATATTTGTGTCACATGACAAAGAAAAAGAAAATATAATTGGATGTTATTTTTTTATATATAAGCTCTGTTGCTGAATTTTGTTTTGAACATAAACTTTTCTCGTATTCCTGTTTTAATCGGCCACAAATTACATATCATTAGCGGCTATCTGTTACTGTTACGCAAATAATTCAAGATGTCGGTCATGACCAAAAAAAAATCTTAAACTTTTCCTATCTAATCACTTCTATATCTCTAACAATTTTCCAGATCCACATACACTGTATATCAGGCTCTAAAATATAGGCGAATGATCAAAGTCTCGAGAATAATGTAAACCTCATCAAATGGAGCGGGAACAATAACGCCGGGGAAACAAAGCAAAATCCTCTGTAGGCATAAATAGGTTTACGAAGTTAAACGATACATAACATAATAAATTACATCATTCTGTCCAGTTGACGAATTCCCTACGGCAATGATACCAATTTACAAAGTGTACAGCGGTCCACCGGGAATGCCGGGAATTAAATTTATCGCAAACGGAAAAGGATTAATTTTGCGCGCGGTCCGCCCGAATCTGAATGTGTTTTTTCTTGTGACAGGTGTATATCATTAGTGGACAAAAGAGCATTTTTTTTCCTGTAAAGGTAGTATTGGAATAGGAAATAGTACCCAAATCACGTTCATATGCATGTGCAACCATTTCAAGTTCAGTTTAATTTTGAAATAGAAATGCAACAAATGTACAATAATCAAGTTTCCTAGGCCACGTTAAATTCTTGAATACAATGTGGTTGTTATTCGAGAAATACAAGATGAAATCCTCTAGAATCACCAGTATATGCTGTAACATGCTAAATATTACTATTTTTCTTTTTCCCATATATTATTTTATAAATTAAATTATCGCCTTGAATGTTGACAGTCTACTGACTAGCAATTAAAAAAAAGTTTCTGCTGCTAATAATATTAGCAATTATTAAACTCGAGGGCACGATTTGGCTATTTTTTGAGGGAAAGCTCTACCTGTTCATCTTTTCTGATTCTTTTCTCGGCTCTTCCAAATTTTGTCGTTCCTCCTGAAAAGGTCGATCCTGGGCTGAAAACCGCAATCTCAAAAAATCCCTATCGGCCATCAGGCACTGTTTTAACGAAATAAAGTTGCGTAAGGCAATAATCCATTGAATACCGAAAAAATTTAATTCGAAAGGCTCTGATTACCGTTTTATTTGAGTTTGAATTTCGAACCCCCTCGTCGTAAGTCCTTATTAATTTTTTTAAAGTAATGTTTGTTCATGAAATGCCTCTATGTTAGGGTTTTCCCAGGAGCCGTTTTTCCGAGGAGCTGTTTCTCTCATCCAATCCCTTTCCAACAAGCCCACATTTTTTAAAGATCACCATTTCCGTGGAACGTAAGTATAGAGCTTTTAAACGGATTCCTAGAGGAATCAAGTCCCGGAAGTTCCTCATGTATTGACTCCTGTACCTCTACATTTGACGATAAAAGAACTTCTAGCCTCTATCTACCTTGATTCAAGGCTAGAATCTGCAACTTCCCTCGTCAAGTGACAGAAAATGGATGGCTACCGTAATCCACCTTTTGTTGGGATGGAGGCTTGTATAAAGTTTCATTAATAACTTTTGATATATATTTTTTTTTCTTTATTATATATTTTATGATCAATATAAATGATTTATTGAATTTTTACCGATATGACATTTAAATATTTAAAATTTTAATTTCGCAATCCTGACACCGAGGTGATGAAGGAATAAAGGACTTTCTGGATTTTCGATTTATCGAATTTATTATAATAATAATAATAATAATAAATTCGTTTATTTCCAATAAAACATATTTACATGTTGTAGGAAATGTTGATAGGTAATACTATTTCAAGAAAGTTTGTTAATTATACGAATTAAAAAACACTATTGAAGATCAAACAGGTGAGTATCGGCAATAACAAAATTCAAAATATTAGGGCATTCTAAAAATAGCATTAAGTAGGTACACAAAATAGGCATAAAAAAGTGATTTTTAGGACATTACATTTTAACAAATCATTGAGTAAAGCCCACCACCTACCATTAAATTAACTATACAAAGAAAAAGTGAGAACGTATGTATAATAATAGAGCAAAAATTATAGATAGGTTGTAGAGAGAAGAATATACCAAATTTATATTTATCTACGATTATCAACAACTTAATAACTAAGATTATCAGTTAAGAATTCCTCTACAGTATAGTAAGCTTTAGATATCAATAATTTTTTCAGTTTATTTATAAACTTGTTCAAGGAGAGTTCTTTATACTGATTCGGAAGTGTATTGTAAAGCTTACCACACATATAGAAAGAATTTTTTTGATATGCTGCTGTTGAATGTCTCTCCAGGCTTATAGTATTTTTGGCCTGTCTGGTATTTGATTCAAAAAACGTGAATTTATGTTTGTTCTGATGTACGAATTTCGTGCAAGCAAAAATATACAAGGAGGGCAAGGTTAAAATATTTAACTGTATAAATCTGGGTTTGCAGGTCTCAGTAGGTTTCATTCTTAACATTGTTCGAATGGCCCGCATCTGAATGATAAATGTTGATTGACTAGCGCTTGCATTACCCCACAACATGATACCATAACCCAGCACTGAATGAAAGTTGGCATAGTAAACTGTTTTTAACAAATCTAGATCCAACCCTTTAGCTGACAACACTTTAAGACAATAGCACGATCTACTTAGTTTTCGATTTTGTGTTTCAATGTGCATAGACCATTTAATATGATCGTCAATGTAAAAACCCAAGCATTTTGTAGAGTTAACAAACTGAATAGAGTTTGAGTTATGGATGACATCAGCAGTGTTTCTGTTAGACAAGCTAAATCTAATAGCTACGGTTTTATCTATGTTTATTTTGATTTGGTTGTAGGAACACCAATCCTTTACATCGTTGATTATGCTTTGGGTACTCCTCTCTGCTACAACCTGATTGTCCGCGACTGCCAAAAAGAACGTGTCATCCGCGAACATCATGCACTTACTAGAACGAACACACAGCGGTAAATCGTTTATGTATATTAAAAAGAGAAGGGGACCCAAAACAGAACCCTGAGGGACTCCGCTGACCAGTACGCCTTCTCGAGAGACCTGAGGTGAATCCCCAGTACCGTCCTTCAAGACTGTCACCTGCCTTCTGCCTGTTAGATAGCTACTATAGATTTATCTTTACCTAACTTTTAATACTGCTATGGTTTAGGAATGTAAATGTTATTAAACATAATCAATAATCTGAACTGAAGTCAAGGTTGCACAACATGTTCTAAATTTTAAAATTATTGAGTAAGTACCTACGTCGTCGAGAATTGATAAATTTTTAGCTTGGGTCCTATACTTATATATTTGAGGGATTTTATTATATCTCCTGACCATTTAACCCAACTTTCGATTTCATACAAGTGCAACTTGATTTTATTGAATTTATTCTTTAAGCAGACGCTGACCATATTTATCAATACAATTTTCAATCATTCATTTTTTAAATTAGTTTTCTGGAAACTTAAATCATTCATATTTTCATTTCATGATAATAGCTGCTTTTTTTTCTGCATACTGTCTTATCTTAGCTAACTTTGAAAATCTTAGCTGAGCTAAGTTGTAGTTCAAACGTACACATTAGATGGACGAAGGATCTAACCTCAAATAAACATAACCTCAGGTAAGAAATTGAACTAAGGATGGAATCCGGCATCCTTGGCATAGGCAAGGGGGGAGGTAATTTCGACTGACATAAACTTACCTAAGATGTTAGAAAAAACGGTCCTCTATCTCAGAACAACTTAGATTAGCTAAGATAGGTGTTAGAAAAAAAGCAGCTATTGATATGGCCAGCGACTGTTAATAAACGTATTTGGCAAGTATATTGAGGTACACGGTTATATCATTTTTTTTTTTTGAATTTCATGAATCTGATTGAGAGTTAAGCTCTATTTATTGATTTTATTTAAAGTGTTTTAACAACAATTGATTATATATTTAAAAATTATTCAATACTTGATTTTTGAACTCACTGTGAAAATATATACTATTAGGCAATTCAAAACACGTGACATTCAAGATGGCGTGGCAGCCATACATGGGCCAAAAAACACAAAAAATATCTAGTTTCTGTCCGAATTAATAGTTTAGGTACCTAGTTAACAAATATTTCATTAAATAATGAAAATCAAAGTTGTAAGCAAAACTCTATGCACAATAATTTAAAATACGCATAAAAACATATTCAAAACAAACTTGCTTGGCCGTCACGCCACATTGAATTTTCCTTTTTGACAGATGGATTGAATTGCCTAATTTTGATTTGAAAATTGCTTGAGAGGTTTTTTGATTTTACCTATGTCAAGATTTGGTTGAGTTATATGCCTTATTTATTTACTTTTCAGAATTATCAATTACCGTTAGGTGATTATCTTTCTTAGGTGTGTTTCTGAATTTTCACACTTCAATATTTTATGTTATTTATTTATTTCTTTTTCAAATTCATTGGTGCCCTTGACATTCTATATTAAACTATTGACCCACCCCCAATGATTATTCGCTGAGCAAACTGGGGATATTATGGGCCTGTTGTTAATTCATTGACGTCATAAATTGGCGTCCAACGTGGGGCCACGCAACATCACAAATATTATTATCAATAAAATATTATTGTACAGTTTACAGTTACCTTTTATCTTTGCATAACTCAACTACTTGACTTTAGGTACCATACCAGTATTACGTAAATAAATCTAAATTATACAAAATAGCTATTTACCTAACAAGTGCGGAAAAATATTTTTCCTACAGCCGTGCGGAAAAATCGATTTTCCGCACTGATATGCGTGCGGAAAATGAGTTTTCCCGCACGGTGCGGTAAAACTTTTTTTTTTGACATACCAGTGCGGAAAAAGTTTTTCCGCACGGCTGTCAGTGCGGAAAAAATTTTACCGCACTGATATGTCAAAAAAAAAAGAAAAATTTTACATTTTTTCGCCTGTAGGAAAAATATTGTACCTAACACTTGCGGATAATATTTTCCCGCACTCGGCTGCATCACCGAACTCCGCTACGCGTCGTTCGGTGAACGGCAGCCGCGTGCGGAAAAATTCATTTTCCGCACTTGTTAGGTAAATAGCTATTTCCTACCGCCGTGCGGAAAAATCGATTTTCCGCACTGATATGCGTGCGGAAAATGAGTTTTCCCGCACGGTGTGGTAAAACTTTTACCGCACGCATATCAGTGCGGAAAAAATTTTACCGCACTGATCTGTCAAAAAAAAAGAACGCTTTTTTCCTACGCCTGTAGGAAAAATATTGTACCTAACACTTGCGGAAAAATTCACTTTCCGCACTTGTTAGGTAAATAGCTATTCCGCAAGTGTTAGGTACAATATTTTTCCTACAGGCTTAAAAATGTAAAATTTTTCTTTTTTTTTTTGACATATCAGTGCGGTAAAATTTTTTCCGCACTGACAGCCGTGCGGAAAAACTTTTTCCGCACTGATATGTCAAAAAAAAAAAGTTTTACCGCACCGTGCGGGAAAACTGATTTTCCGCACGCATATCAGTGCGGAAAATCGATTTTTCCGCACGGCTGTAGGAAAATATCTTTTCCTACGAGCGTGCGCAAAGTAGTACTTTTCCGCACGCATTTCGGTTCTCAAAGTTGCACTTTTCCGCACTCAGTGCGGATACAGGCCTTATCCGCACTGAGTGCCGAAAAGTAAAAATAATTGTCAAGCAACAATAAGTACACCTGTCGACTTTGACACATGATGACAAATTTTTCCTCTGTTCCTGTTCCAGCTAACATCTATACCTACAAACACCAAATTTAATTAACTTCAACACATTGTCAGATTTGTTTTCTATATATGCATCTACAAACTATCTCATCAAATTTATAGCATTTTCCATTTGTCGAAACAGGGCAAAAAAATGTATCCTTATCCTTACATGTTACATGCTTTTAGAAAAAGATGCGGATGCACTCAGTGCGGCACTGATGACAAATGGAAATCGCCATTAAACGCTTTAAGATGAAGAGCTCTGACGATGATTTTCTGTTATATTTTTTTTTTGTTATGTAATTTTTTGATAAATGCATAGGTTCCCTTCAAGTTAATTAAAAATAATTAAACAAATTATCGTTTTTTTTTTAAATTTTTGTTGTTACCTACCTGATATGAAGCTCGTAGGAAAAATTTTGTTCCTAACACGTGCGCAAAGTGTCTTTTCCGCACGCAAACACGTATCCGAACTCCGCTTCGCGTCGTTCGTATAACTGTGTTTGCGTGCGGAAAAGTAACACTTTGCGCACTTGTTAGGAAAATAACTATTTCCTACGAGCGTGCGCAAAGTAGTACTTTTCCGCACGCATTTTAGTTCTCAAAGTTACATTCTTCCGCACTCAGTGCGGATACAGGCCTTATCCGCACTGAGTGCCGAAAAGTAAAAATAATTGTCAAGCAGCAATAAGTGCACCTGTCGACTTTGACACATGATGACAAATTTTTTCTCTGTTTCTATCAGCCAACATCTATACAAACACTGAATATAATTAACTTTGACACATTGTCAGATTTGTGTTCTCCATTTACATGCAAGAATCTACAAACTTCTTTCGCATCAAATTTAAACGCTTTAAGATGAACAACTCTGACGAGGATTTCAACTTTCTCTTCTTTTTTTTTTTGTTATGTAATTTTTTGATGAATGAATAGGTTCGCTTCAAGTTAATTGAAAATAATTGAACAAATTATCGTATTTTTCTAATTATTTTTGTTGTTACCTACCTGATATGAAGCTCGTAGGAAAAAATTTGTTCCTAACACGTGCGCAAAGTGTCTTTTCCGCACACAAACACTTATCCGAACTCCGCTTCGCGTCGTTCGTGTAACTGTGTTTGCGTGCAGAAAAGTAACACTTTGCGCACTTGTTAGGAAAATAACTATTTCCTATATCTTTATTAATTTACCGAACAAAATTTAATGAATACTTTTGTCATCTACCTACTGATTCTTTATATTTTCCCTGGAAATTTAATTTCGCATTTCTTAAATAATCCCGAATTCTAATTTTTTATTGAAAAAGAATAGGTAGCGAACAGTGCTTCCTAGCGATCCCGGCGAAAAAGAGGCTGGAACACAGCGCACCTTCTTACGCGAGCTCTTGATTTTTCTCATTTCCCACTCCGAGAAAGATCTTGTCTTTATACCTTTAGTCCCATAAAAATGCCTCACTATCGTCCCTATTTCACAGTAAAGTTTTCTTGGTCCTATAACATAGAATGATTTAATACCTCAGGCCGGAGTTACCCAATTCCTCAATTCTTATTATTTGTCCCTAATTCTTAATTCTTAAAAAGTTCAATTTATCTAACATTGGGGTTTTTAAGGATTAAGGATTAAGAACCAAAATTAGGAATTAAGGACTTGGGTAACCCCGGCCTTAGTGTCATGACATGTATATTTTTTTTTGCTTTAGCTAATCAATTTATCTTTTGTTTTGATAGTATACATCATCTTACCGTTGTCGATATGGACATTTTATCGTGTGTCATGCATAGGATTGCATTGACATGTATCTTTTACCGTTGTCTTAGTGATTTATTTTAATCATTGATGTATATAATGTCAAAATAGCTATATATACTCCGGCGTGTTTGGAACTTCGAGCAAAGACCAGAAAAGATATTTGGAAAAAGTTCGAGGGAAATTCTAGAACGTTCTGTATATGCCTATCACAAGACTACAAGCCAAAATGGACGAACAAAAAGTTGAAGAACAGTAAAGGTGCTAGGACAGAGCGAACGCAAAATTACCCATTTTTACATGTAAATCTCCATAAGAAAATTTCAGGTCCAAAATTACACTTTTCGGACCGTTTTGGAGTGGGAGTAAAATTTCCTAGAATTAGGCCCCGCCCCCTTTCCAACGCCCAGGTCTGCATCGACCGTTCGCACTACCTCAGTAGCCGCCGAGGCAACCGCACATACTTGCTACCTGATACTGATGATGCCGTAACTCTCGCTCTCTTGCTCTCATACCTCAACCTCGTACCACATACCTCTCTCACTCACTCTCATATATAATCGGCCCGCTGCAGCAACCACTAGGCTATCCTAGCAGTTGTTAATAAATGGTGAAAAGGAGGAGGTAACACGCAATCATGAGGAGCGGTCAGTTACCTGGGGCATATTGGCACTTTGGGTGTCTCATACCTCATACTGATAATGGCGTAACTAATTCAAATTTCGGGTGTCGCATACCTCTTACTGATAATGGCGTAACTAATTCAAATTTCGGGTGTCGCATACCTCATACTGATAATGGCGTTACTAATTAAAATTGATGAGGGAAATAATTGTCGAGAAAATAAAAATTTTAAAATATTCAGTGGATCCATTGAGAGGCCGTGGACATAGACCGTGCATACCTTGGTGCTCCATACAAGGTACTGATGATGATGTACCTCTCGCTCATACCACATACCTGTCTCTCTCTCGCACAACAAACACAAATTAATTTTGTTATGGTTTTGTAGGAAACCAGGTTTTTTTATCAGCTCAGTGCATACATCTAATAGACAGCCATCGCCTTGGAAAAAAATGATTATAATATAAAAAGAGATTGTGTTAAGTATCGAAAAAGATCCTAGGTATTTTTATCAGAGGTTTCAATCAATTATTCCAAGAAATTCAGTACCCAACATTAACATGAGCACCTCACAATAAGTGACGTAATTATAAAATATCTGAAAAACACAGATTACTTTAAAAGTTTAATTCAAAACTAGTTGACGAGTCTAAACAAGAGTTGCGGTTTTTTGCTGATAACACAGATAGCCAATTATTTCAAAATAATTTCACTTACTTGTGTGATATCAACAAAAGGTACCAATCAATTATTCCAAGAAATTTAGCAGACAACAAGACCAAAATTTTTTTACACGTTCCCAAGAACAATTTGAAATAACTAGCGATGTAATTATAAAATATCTAAGAAATATAGATTAGTTTAAAAGTTCAATTTGAAAATGAACACTATACCAATCGAGTCTTGCGGTTTTGCCGCCATCATTACACTGATAACTGACAAAATAATTTTACTTTATAATATAAAATATATTTCATGTAAAAATCATCCAGCGCGCCAGCTACCGTCGCTATAACCCAGCACCTTTCCAAAGCCCACGTCTTCAGTCGATCGCACTAGCTTGCACACAACCTTTGAGGCGGGGTCAATGACCGCATCATACATACAAACACACTTGCAATCCAGCACCCTCGCGCTTCATTATTCTCATACATAATCATTTGTCTCCAATGCTCCAATAATCAAACTAATCAATAATAATCACAACAAATAAGAGACACAGCATTTCGATTCATAAACCAAAAAAGCAAATTATTGTTTAATTTGAAAAGGTTAGGTAAAGTTATAAGAGGCGTTATCTCTCTGGAGTCTAGTCCAACCTTGAAAAGATATTGATTATAATTTTATATCCAAAAAAAGATTCCAATTACTTATGTTATCAAAAAAAAAAGATCCTAGATCCTCAGAGAAAGAACTGAGGATTCAATCAAAATAATAACTATTCCATGAAATTTGGCAACAGGAAGACCTTGCGGTTTTGCAGCCATCATTTAACTGATAACTGACGAAATAATTTTAAATTATCCCTAAAACATTTTTCATAGAAGTGAAAACGTTCCTGTACCAAAATTTTTTGTAACACAAGACACCAAAACGAAAAAGTTTATTGCTGGATGGTATCATTTAACTTGCGCCATTTTTCACTTATGAAATAATTGCATTGATGACTCACCGCCAACACCGTATCTTGAACAAAACCGTAAAGCTTTAAACTAAAAATGCATGTATTTAAATGGGAAAATGTATTCAAATTGGGTAAAAACCGATAATTGCTACACTTTTACATTGATTCTTATGGAAAACGTCTTCAAGCACCTGATAGATTGGGGGGGGGGGGGGGCTTTCTCATCAGTTACACGAAAACCGTTCTGCCCTCCGTCCGTCCTACAGGTTAAAAGGGCTACGCTTAATCGGGATGTTCATTCGCGATTAGTGCGTCATAGAGATAATTAGGTGCTCTAATCATCCCAAATTTTTATCTGTGTTTCGTGGTTTTATTGAAAATTGTGTTTCTTCTAGAAAATATTTTCAAAGGTGAGTTAATTTATTTTTGATAACAATTTATTTTTAGATTTAAGTATAAGGATTTTTTAATTGTGGTTATTATCTCAGATGTAAAACATAGGCAAAAGGCGTGGTCAACTATTTAGATAGATTATTCTTTAATTTAGCAGATTGTTCTACTAAATTATAAGTTTTAGAGATAACAATTTTGTGATTTCATAAAATATTACTTTAACACCTTTGATCAAAACTAAATATTTTAATCTTTCACAGATAACATGATGCCAGACTTTGCTGCAATGCTGAGACATATAGCTGCTCTCCTCGGGCTCATTACTCCCGCTAATACGGACCAGGCTGTGAGGGATGGAGGCCTCACTCCGACACATGAGGACTCTTAGAAATCAATTTAAGGCAATGCTTAAGAAGGGTGCGGGAATTACACCATCACGTCCTGAAGGAATTGAGAAGCGGGTTCATTGGGATGACTCCATTTCTGCTTTTAGCAGCAGGATAAGGACTGGAGTTATCTCAAATTTAAAACATAAAGAGCCAAAAGCATTCTTGGTTGATTGTGCTGCATTGTTGAAAAGACGAATTAATAATGCTCTTAAAAAAGATACCGCAATCAAAGCTAATGCGGCGTTTTGTGGGGAATTCAGCATCGTGAAAGGTGATAGAGTACTTGAAGAATACAAGTACTTTACCACCTCCAACTCCCCAATCTACTTAGACACCGATCTAGGTAGATGGTTCAACGAAAAGGTCACTGAACCAATTATGGTTGAATTGGAGGAATTTCAAGAACGGGACAGTGGTTGAGCCTTGAAAAAAATTATAAATCTGGGCATCAACATTAATAAATTTACACCACAACTTGGCTCTTCATACATTGAACTCCCACCTCCAATAAAACGTAAAGAAGCTTGTATAAACGTGCAGAACGCTGATAACAGATGTTTTGCATGGGCAGTAGTTTCGGCATTGTTTCCAGCGGAAAAAGATCCTCAACGTTTAAGCAAATACCCAGATTTCAGAGAAGTGCTAAAGTTAGAAGGGATTCAGTTTCCGTTGACCTTGTAACAAATTCCCAATTTCGAGAAACAAAATAGCCTATCTGTGAATGTTTACAAGCTTGAAAAATCAGGAAAAACCTTTAAAGTCCTACCGACATATTTAACCCGTAATAAAAAAGACAAACATGTGAATTTATTGATGATACAAGATAAATATGGCGATGGGGGAGAAGACGCTCCAACCAAATTTCACTTTTGCTGGATAAAGAATCTCTCCAGACTAGTATCCAAACAGCTGAGCAAGCATGATGGGAAAAAACATATCTGCGACCGCTGCCTGCACTATTTCAGATCGCAAGATAAGCTTGACAAACATCTGGAAGATTGTATGAAGATCAATGACACAAAAATTAAGATGCCAGAAATTGGAAAAAATATATTAAGATTTAAAAATTACAAGAACAAGGAAAGGGCGCCTTTCATAGTATATGCGGACTTGGAAAGCGTCCTAGCACCTACAGCAGATTCTAAAAGAACTCAGCAACATATTCCGGCTGCGGTAGGATATTACCTGAAGTGTTCATATGATGATTCATTATCCTTTTACAAGTCATTCCGAGGTGCAGAATATATGCAGTGGTTCGCAGATGAGATGTCCCAGTTAGCGGAAAATGTGGCAACTGTGTTCTGGTGTCCATATGATATTGACATGACTCAAACAGAAGAAGCAGAGTTTCAGAAAGCCACAAATTGCCACATCTGCGAGCAGCCTTTCACCAAGTGACAAAGTTCGAGATCATAACCACTTGATTCCCAACAAGAACTATAGAGGTCCTGCCCATTCGGCACCCTGCAACCTTAATCACCAAGATTCTCACGTGATATCTGTGGCGTTTCATAACTTGAGCGGCTATGATGCTCATTTTATCATAGCAGACATTGCCAACAGAATGAAGGGATCAATTGATTTATTACCCATAACAAAAGAAAAATACATCTCATTCACCAAGCATATTGATGAGTATCCCGTTCAGTTTCGCTTCATAGATAGTTTTCGATTTATGAGCTCATCCTTGGATAAACTAGCATCGTACCTACTTGAATACCCCAACTTAAGGTCCCAGTTCGCAGAGCTAGACGAAGACAAAATTGGTTTACTGACAAGAAAGGGGGTGATGCCATATGATTACATCGACTCGTTCGATCGATTCGAGGAAGCTTGTTTTCCACCAGTAGTAGCATTTTACAACACACTGAACGATGCACCATGTCCTCGAAAATTATACCAGAGAGCCAAACAGGTGTGGTCCAATTTCAATTGTCAAGACTTGGGTGAATATGTTGATCTGTATATGAAGACAGACATTTTATTGCAGGCAGATGTGTTTGAGCAATTTCGATCCAGCTGCCTCAAAACATATGAATTGGATCCAGCTCACTACTACACGCTCCCAGGCTTCACTTGGGATGCTATGTTAAAGTATACTGGACGAGAAATTGAGCTGATTACCGATCAAGATATGTTTCTCTTCGTGGAGCGGGGTATTCGAGGCGGTTTGAGCCAAGTATGTTCCAAAAGACAAGCTCAAGCAAACAACAAATACATGCCCAACTATGATTCAGATAAAAAAGAGTCATACCTGATGTATTTCGATATAAATAATCAGTATGGTTGGGCAATGTCGCAGCATCTCCCCTATGGTGGATTCGAATGGACCGATACCAACATTGATGTTACGACTATAAGTGATGATGCCGAAACTGGCTATATGCTGGAAGTAGACTTGGAATATCCCCGTCATTTACATGATTTACATAAAGATATCCCTTTATGCCCAGAACATATTAATCCGAAAACTGGTAAACCGCCAAAATCTGTACGAGAGCTAACAAAACTAATGGCAACACTGAATGGCAAGGAGAAATATATAATCCATTATCGAGCTTTGAAGCAAGCGTTAGAGCACGGCTTAAAAATCAAAAAAGTGCACAGAGTATTGAAATTCAATCAGTCGACATGGTTAAAATCATACATCGATCTCAATACCAAGCTGCGACAACTGGCTAAAAACGAGTTTGAAAAGAATCTTTTTAAGCTAATGAATAACGCGGTTTTTGGCAAAACGATGGAAAATATTCGGAAAAGAGTAAATGTCAGGCTTCTCACAAAATGGTCAGGCAGATATGGTGCTGAGGCTTATCTTTCAAAGCCTGAATTCAAGACCAGTACCATATTCAATGAAAATCTAGTGGCAGTAGAGTTGAGAAAGCTTGAGATATACTTAAACAAGCCAATATACGTTGGGCAAGCAATTCTGGATCTTGCAAAAACCACCATTTATGATTTCCACTATGGCTACATGAACAATGTATTTGAAGATTACTGTTCAGTTTTATATACCGACACCGACAGTCTGATTTATGAAATAACTGAAAAAGATACATATGAAATTATAAGGCGCGATTGTCACAAATATTTCGATACTTCAGACTACGCCCCGAATAATCAATACAATATACCTTTGGTCAATAAAAAAGTTTTGGGAAAGATGAAAGATGAAAATAATGGCATTCCAATGACGGATTATGTTGGTCTCCGATCGAAATTATATGCAACCAAAGTTATGGTAACCGAAGGGGATATCCAAAAAAAGAAGGAAGAGTTACGTGAAGCTGACTATGATGATGATGAAATTGAATTAATTTTATCAAATTATGGGGTTACAAAAAAAGCTAAGGGTGTTAAGTACAATGTAGTCAAAAACAAAATAACGTTTAATGACTATATGGAATGCTTAGCAACCAATAGCGAAAAAAATATTTCCCAAAATTTAATTCAAGCGCAAAAACATAAAGTTTATTCGATTACACAAGAAAAGATCGCACTAAGCCCATTTGATGATAAGAGATATTTAATCCCAAGATCTGCTGAAACATTACCTTGGGGACATTACTTAATTTAAGAGCAACGCCTAGGATTGAATTCCACTCGACATTAATGTGCACGATGATTTTTCCGCTTTTGTTATTTTTTAAGTATCAGCATTGAGAAAATGTTAAAATTTCATGTATGTACATAGATATAAATACACTGTTCTTTTTTCGCTTGTAATATTTTTCAAGTTTTAGCTTTAAGTAGTTTAGTCATTATTAATATTTTATATACCTAGATATTAACGTAGTGTTACGATTTATAGCTATTATTTTTGTACATTTATATTAATTTAGTTAAAAAAAAAAAACCTGATATCCCTCTCTAGAGGACTCCTTGTCTATAGATAGTAATTTAGTGATTGTAAAAATCAATTAGTTTTAGTTGAAGTTATTATTCCTATTGAATATTTTCATAATAATTTTGAAAAATAAACAACTTAGTAATAATTATTGTGAAAAGCTATCAGTTTTTCAGTTGAAGTTATTAGTTTTAAGCACCTCAACCTACTACTACACCAATGTGTTTATGCTAATTAAGTTATACAAAAATGTAATTTTGATGAAAAAATTTAATAAAAAAGTATTCATAAAAAATATTGCGTTACTTATTTGCATTCAGCATCAACGAATATATGCACGCACCTTTGGGGAATACAATAATTAGCATCCATAGTAATTAGCATCTTGCTGAAAGATTCATTATCTAATTAATTCACTTTCAATTATTTTGATAAAAGTTCGTTTTTATGAAATAAATATTCAAAGTAACAACAAAACTATAAGTAGGTACCTAGAGGAACCTTTTTGAATAATGCAAGATACGTTAATGTAGCCAGGTTCAGCGCTATATTAGAAAATAAACTTTAAAAAATTTGAAGGCTTAATTAGTTTGAGTTAGTTAGCGCCATCTGAAGTTATCCGAGTTAGTTATCCGACCACGCTGAATGAGACAAGAGCAAAATACGTTTCAGAATGAATGCCTGATAAAATTACAAACATCCAATTCTAAACTGTATCTTCCCCCTATGTCTCTACCGCAAGACAACATCATAATCGATTTTTATATCAATCAAAAAATCAAGCACTTTAATATGAAAACAATTGCTTGATGTAAGTATATAATTCTTTGCCTACTCACATTCAAGTATTTCGAAGATTGATGTCACCTCTAGATTACTCTATGATCAAAAGTTAACTCAAAAAGCCTTATTCACCATTCTATTTTTAAATCGTCAGTGTTTTAAAAAAAATCTCAAGGTAGAACAAAAATATGTAGTGATGAATCATAATGTTTACTGTAAACTTTCTCAAAAAAATCATGAATGAAAATGAAAATCTAAAATCTATAAAGCCGCTTCAGTAATTTTAAAAAGTACTTACCTACTCATTTCTAATAATCACAGATAACTAGGTATGACACTTAAACACAGAGATGCAGCTGATTTTACATTAAAACTCCACTAGCGCGAAGAAGTCAATATAAACGGCACTATGCACTGTTATATGCGAAGCAAGTTTTAAAATAAACTATAATAATTAATTGAATAATGGTTTGATTTTCGAAGTTGTTTTTTTCCACAAGCCCAGCCAGCCGCAATGACTTCCGTTACTGTGATAAGAATTTTTCGCCATATTAATTAGCTATCTAAAGTTGGAAACGTCGATTGCGCTGTTGCAAGAATATTTTTTTATCAGTAGAAAATTTGCAAAAAGTTTACGTGAGAAAACAGCTCTATGGCGTGTTTCAGATTTGACATTAATGGAGGTATTCAAACTCGATTTCCACTTCGCCCTCTCATAGCCCGGAAAAGTTTAACAATGTCTGAAAATAAATGTTAATTCTAAAAAAGGTGAAGTTCTATAATAATTTCTATAGCTAGCTTAGTGCAAGTACTGTCTGGAAGATCGCTAACCTGCACGGTAGGTCCCCCGATCTCCAAATGGATTCTAGACAGGTCTGTATACATCTATACAGGTCAGGAGACAGCTTTTAGACAGCTATGCAGGTCTAGAGACAGGTATGTATACAGCTAAACAGGTCTAGAGGCAGGTCTGTATACAGCTATACAGGTCTAGAGACAGGTCTGTATACAGCTATGCAGGTTTAGAGACAGGTCTGTATACATACCTGTCTCTAGACCTGCATATCTGTCTAAAAGCTGTCTAAAAGCTGTCTCCTGACCTGTATAGATGTATACAGACCTGTCTAGAATCCATTTGGAGATCGGGGGACCTACCGTGCAGGTTAGCGATCTTCCAGACAGTACTTGCACTAAGCTAGCTATAGAAATTATTATAGAACTTCACCTTTTTTAGAATTAACATTTATTTTCAGACATTGTTAAACTTTTCCGGGCTATGAGAGGGCGAAGTGGAAATCGAGTTTGAATACCTCCATTAATGTCAAATCTGAAACACGCCATAGAGCTGTTTTCTCACGTAAACTTTTTGCAAATTTTCTACTGATAAAAAAATATTCTTGCAACAGCGCAATCGACGTTTCCAACTTTAGATAGCTAATTAATATGGCGAAAAATTCTTATCACAGTAACGGAAGTCATTGCGGCTGGCTGGGCTTGTGGAAAAAAACAACTTCGAAAATCAAACCATTATTCAATTAATTATTATAGTTTATTTTAAAACTTGCTTCGCATACAACAGTGCATAGTGCCGTTTATATTGACTTCTTTGCGCTAGTGGAGTTTTAATGTAAAATCAGCTGCATGTCTGTGTTTAAGTGTCATACCTAGTTATCTGTGATTATTAGAAATGAGTAGGTAAGTACTTTTTAAAATTACTGAAGCGGCTTTATAGATTTTAGATTTTCATTTTCATTCATGATTTTTTTGAGAAAGTTTACAGTAAACATTATGATTCATCACTACATATTTTTGTTCTACCTTGAGATTTTTTTTTAAAACACTGACGATTTAAAAATAGAATGGTGAATAAGGCTTTTTGAGTTAACTTTTGATCATAGAGTAATCTAGAGGTGACATCAATCTTCGAAATACTTGAATGTGAGTAGGCAAAGAATTATATACTTACATCAAGCAATTGTTTTCATATTAAAGTGCTTGATTTTTTGATTGATATAAAAATCGTTTATGATGTTGTCTTGCGGTAGAGACATAGGGGGAAGATACAGTTTAGAATTGGATGTTTGTAATTTTATCAGGCATTCATTCTGAAACGTATTTTGCTCTTGTCTCATTCAGCGTGGTCGGATAACTAACTCGGATAACTTCAGATGGCGCTAACTGTCTCAAACTAATTAAGCCTTCAAATTTTTTTAAGTTTATTTTCTAATATAGCGCTGAACCTGGCTACATTAACGTATCTTGCATTATTCAAAAAGGTTCCTCTAGGTACCTACTTATAGTTTTGTTGTTACTTTGAATATTTATTTCATAAAAACGAACTTTTATCAAAATAATTGAAAGTGAATTAATTAGATAATGAATCTTTCAGCAAGATGCTAATTACTATGGATGCTAGTTATTGTATTCCCCAAAGGTGCGTGCATACATTCGTTGATGCTGAATGCAAATAAGTAACGCAATATTTTTTATGAATACTTTTTTATTAAATTTTTTCATCAAAATTACATTTTTGTATAACTTAATTAGCATAAACACATTGGTGTAGTAGTAGGTTGAGGTGCTTAAAACTAATAACTTCAACTGAAAAACTGATAGCTTTTCACAATAATTATTACTAAGTTGTTTATTTTTCAAAATTATTATGAAAATATTCAATAGGAATAATAACTTCAACTAAAACTAATTGATTTTTACAATCACTAAATTACTATCTATAGATAAGGAGTCCTCTAGAGAGGGATATCAGGTTTTTTTTTTTTTAACTAAATTAATATAAATGTACAAAAATAATAGCTATAAATCGTAACACTACGTTAATATCTAGGTATATAAAATATTAATAATGACTAAACTACTTAAAGCTAAAGCTTGAAAAATATTACAAGCGAAAAAAGAACAGTGTATTTATATCGGGTCTTCAAAAAAAAAACCAATCAAAGATTGCTTTGAATACGAAAACGTATGTCGCATTATTGTTTTTTCATTGGTCAGGATTTTTGACAGGACGTTTTGACAATAAAGTTCATTGATAAAGTTAAAGAAAAATATTGCTAAGACATACGTTTTAAAAACCATAGCAATCTTTGATTGGTTTTTTTTTTGAAGACCCGATATCTATGTACATGAAATTTTAACATTTTCTCAATGCTGATACTTAAAAAATAACAAAAGCGGAAAAATCATCGTGCACATTAATGTCGAGTGGAATTCAATCCTAGGCGTTGCTCTTAAATTAAGTAATGTCCCCAAGGTAATGTTTCAGCAGATCTTGGGATTAAATATCTCTTATCATCAAATGGGCTTAGTGCGATCTTTTCTTGTGTAATCGAATAAACTTTATGTTTTTGCGCTTGAATTAAATTTTGGGAAATATTTTTTTCGCTATTTGTTGCTAAGCATTCCATATAGTCATTAAACGTTATTTTGTTTTTGACTACATTGTACTTAACACCCTTAGCTTTTTTTGTAACCCCATAATTTGATAAAATTAATTCAATTTCATCATCATCATAGTCAGCTTCACGTAACTCTTCCTTCTTTTTTTGGATATCCTTTCCGGTTACCATAACTTTGGTTGCATATAATTTCGATCGGAGACCAACATAATCCGTCATTGGAATGCCATTATTTTCATCTTTCATCTTTCCCAAAACTTTTTTATTGACCAAAGGTATATTGTATTGATTATTCGGGGCGTAGTCTGAAGTATCGAAATATTTGTGACAATCGCGCCTTATAATTTCATATGGATCTTTTTCAGTTATTTCATAAATCAGACTGTCGGTGTCGGTATATAAAACTGAACAGTCATCTTCAAATACATTCTTCATGTAGCCATAGTGGAAATCATAAATGGTGGTTTTTGCAAGATCCAGAATTGCTTGCCCAACGTATATTGGCTTGTTTAAGTATATCTCAAGCTTTCTCAACTCTACTGCCACTAGATTTTCATTGAATATGGTGCTGGTCTTGAATTCAGGCTTTGAAATATAAGCCTCAGCACCATATCTGCCTGACCATTTTGTGAGAAGCCTGACATTTACTCTTTTCTGAATATTTTCCATCGTTTTGCCAAAAACCGCGTTATTCATTAGCTTAAAAAGATTCTTTTCAAACTCGTTTTTAGCCAGTTGTCGCAGCTTGGTATTGAGATCGATGTATGATTTTAACCATGTCGACTGATTGAATTTCAATACTCTGGGCACTTTTTTAATTTTTAAGCCGTGCTCTAACGCTTGCTTCAAAGCTCGATAATGGATTATATATTTCTCCTTGCCATTCAGTGTTGCCATTAGTTTTGTTAGCTCTCGTACAGATTTTGGCGGTTTACCAGTTTTCGGATTAATATGTTCTGGGCATAAAGGGATATCTTTATGTAAATCATGTAAATGACGGGGATATTCCAAGTCTACTTCTAGCATATAGCCAGTTTCGGCATCATCACTTATAGTCGTAACATCAATGTTGGTATCGGTCCATTCGAATCCACCATAGGGGAGATGCTGCGACATTGCCCAACCATACTGATTATTTATATCGAAATACATCAGGTATGACTCTTTTTTATCTGAATCATAGTTGGGCATGTATTTGTTGTTTGCTTGAGCTTGTCTTTTGGAACATACTTGGCTCAAACCGCCTCGAATTCCCCGCTCCACGAAGAGAAACATATCTTGATCGGTAATCAGCTCAATTTCTCGTCCAGTATACTTCAACATAGCATCCCAAGTGAAGCCTGGGAGCGTGTAGTAGTGAGCTGGATCCAATTCATATGTTTTGAGGCAGCTGGATCGAAATTGCTCAAACACATCTGCCTGCAATAAAATGTCTGTCTTCATATACAGATCAACATATTCACCCAAGTCTTGACAATTGAAATTGGACCACACCTGTTTGGCTCTCTGGTATAATTTTCGAGGACATGGTGCATCGTTCAGTGTGTTGTAAAATGCTTCTACTGGTGGAAAACAAGCTTCCTCGAATCGATCGAACGAGTCGATGTAATCATATGGCATCACCCCCTTTCTTGTCAGTAAACCAATTTTGTCTTCGTCTAGCTCTGCGAACTGGGACCTTAAGTTGGGGTATTCAAGTAGGTACGATGCTAGTTTATCCAAGGATGAGCTCATAAATCGAAAACTATCTATGAAGCGAAACTGAACGGGATACTCATCAATATGCTTGGTGAATGAGATGTATTTTTCTTTTGTTATGGGTAATAAATCAATTGATCCCTTCATTCTGTTGGCAATGTCTGCTATGATAAAATGAGCATCATAGCCGCTCAAGTTATGAAACGCCACAGATATCACGTGAGAATCTTGGTGATTAAGGTTGCAGGGTGCCGAATGGGCAGGACCTCTATAGTTCTTGTTGGGAATCAAGTGGTTATGATCTCGAACTTTGTCACTTGGTGAAGTGAAAGGCTGCTCGCAGATGTGGCAATTTGTGGCTTTCTGAAACTCTGCTTCTTCTGTTTGAGTCATGTCAATATCATATGGACACCAGAACACAGTTGCCACATTTTCCGCTAACTGGGACATCTCATCTGCGAACCACTGCATACATTCTGCACCTCGGAATGACTTGTAAAAGGATAATGAATCATCATATGAACACTTTAGGTAATATCCTACCGCAGCCGGAATATGTTGCTGAGTTCTTTTAGAATCTGCTGTAGGTGCTAGGACGCTTTCCAAGTCCGCATATACTATGGAAGGCGCCATTTCCTTGTTCTTGTAATTTTTAAATCTTAATATATATTTTCCAATTTCTGGCATCTTAATTTTTGTGTCATTGATCTTCATACAATCTTCCAGATGTTTGTCAAGCTTATCTTGCGATCTGAAATAGTGCAGGCAGCGGTCGCAGATATGTTTTTTCCCATCATGCTTGCTCAGCTGTTTGGATACTAGTCTGGAGAGATTCTTTATCCAGCAAAAGTGAAATTTGGTTGGAGCGTCTTCTCCCCCATCGCCATATTTATCTTGTATCATCAATAAATTCACATGTTTGTCTTTTTTATTACGGGTTAAATATGTCGGTAGGACTTTAAAGGTTTTTCCTGATTTTTCAAGCTTGTAAACATTCACAGATAGGCTATTTTGTTTCTCGAAATTGGGAATTTGTTTCAAGGTCAACGGAAACTGAATCCCTTCTAACTTTAGCACTTCTCTGAAATCTGGGTATTTGCTTAAACGTTGAGGATCTTTTTCCGCTGGAAACAATGCCGAAACTACTGCCCATGCAAAACATCTGTTATCAGCGTTCTGCACGTTTATACAAGCTTCTATACGTTTTATTGGAGGTGGGAGTTCAATGTATGAAGAGCCAAGTTGTGGTGTAAATTTATTAATGTTGATGCCCAGATTTATAATTTTTTTCAAGGCTCAACCACTGTCCCGTTCTTGGAATTCCTCCAATTCAACCATAATTGGTTCAGTGACCTTTTCGTTGAACCATCTACCTAGATCGGTGTCTAAGTAGATTGGGGAGTTGGAGGTGGTAAAGTACTTGTATTCTTCAAGTACTCTATCACCTTTCACGATGCTGAATTCCCCACAAAACGCCGCATTAGCTTTGATTGCGGTATCTTTTTTAAGAGCATTATTAATTCGTCTTTTCAACAATGCAGCACAATCAACCAAGAATGCTTTTGGCTCTTTATGTTTTAAATTTGAGATAACTCCAGTCCTTATCCTGCTGCTAAAAGCAGAAATGGAGTCATCCCAATGAACCCGCTTCTCAATTCCTTCAGGACGTGATGGTGTAATTCCCGCACCCTTCTTAAGCATTGCCTTAAATTGATTTCTAAGAGTCCTTATGTGTCGGAGTGAGGCCTCCAAGTGCTGCTTTTCACCCATGGTCTTTGCTCCTTTGAGAGCCTTGTTGAGCTTGCGGGCTCCTCGAGTACACTCGAGGAGCCCATCCCTCACAGCCTGGTCCGTATTAGCGGGAGTAATGAGCCCGAGGAGAGCAGCTATATGTCTCAGCATTGCAGCAAAGTCTGGCATCATGTTATCTGTGAAAGATTAAAATATTTAGTTTTGATCAAAGGTGTTAAAGTAATATTTTATGAAATCACAAAATTGTTATCTTTAAAACTTATAATTTAGTAGAACAATCTGCTAAATTAAAGAATAATCTATCTAAATAGTTGACCACGCCTTTTGCCTATGTTTTACATCTGAGATAATAACCACAATTAAAAAATCCTTATACTTAAATCTAAAAATAAATTGTTATCAAAACTAAATTAACTCACCTTTGAAAATATTTTCTAGAAGAAACACAGTTTTCAATAAAACCACGGAACACAGATAAAAATTTGGGATGATTAGAGCACCTAGTTATCTCTATGACGCACTAATCGCGAATGAACATCCCGATTAAGCGTAGCCCTTTTAACCTGTAGGACGGACGGAGGGCAGAACGGTTTTCGTGTAACTGATGAGAAAGGCCCCCCCCCCAATCTATCAGGTGCTTGAAGACGTTTTCCATAAGAATCAATGTAAAAGTGTAGCAATTATCGGTTTTTACCCAATTTGAATACATTTTCCCATTTAAATACATGCATTTTTAGTTTAAAGCTTTACGGTTTTGTTCAAGATACGGTGTTGGCGGTGAGTCATCAATGCAATTATTTCATAAGTGAAAAATGGCGCAAGTTAAATGATACCATCCAGCAATAAACTTTTTCGTTTTGGTGTCTTGTGTTACAAAAAATTTTGGTACAGGAACGTTTTCACTTCTATGAAAAATGTTTTAGGGATAATTTAAAATTATTTCGTCAGTTATCAGTTAAATGATGGCTGCAAAACCGCAAGGTCTTCCTGTTGCCAAATTTCATGGAATAGTTATTATTTTGATTGAATCCTCAGTTTTTTCTCTGAGGATCTAGGATTTTTTTTTTTGATAACATAAGTAATTGGAATCTTTTTTTGGATATAAAATTATAATCAATATCTTTTCAAGGTTGGACTAGACTCCAGAGAGATAACGCCTCTTATAACTTTACCTAACCTTTTCAAATTAAACAATAATTTGCTTTTTTGGTTCATGAATCGAAATGCTGTGTCTCTTATTTGTTGTGATTATTATTGATTAGTTTGATTATTGGAGCATTGGAGACAAATGATTATGTATGAGAATAATGAAGCGCGAGGGTGCTGGATTGCAAGTGTGTTTGTATGTATGATGCGGTCATTGACCCCGCCTCAAAGGTTGTGTGCAAGCTAGTGCGATCGACTGAAGACGTGGGCTTTGGAAAGGTGCTGGGTTATAGCGACGGTAGCTGGAGCGCTGGATGATTTTTACATGAAATATATTTTATATTATAAAGTAAAATTATTTTGTCAGTTATCAGTGTAATGATGGCGGCAAAACCGCAAGACTCGATTGGTATAGTGTTCATTTTCAAATTAAACTTTTAAACTAATCTATGTTTCTTAGATATTTTATAATTACATCGCTAGTTATTTCAAATTGTTCTTGCGAACGTGTAAAAAAATGTTGGTCTTGTTGTCTGCTAAATTTCTTGGAATAATTGATTGGTACCTTTTGTTGATATCACACAAGTAAGTGAAATTATTTTGAAATAATTGGCTATCTGTGTTATCAGCAAAAAACCGCAACTCTTGTTTAGACTCGTCAACTAGTTTTGAATTAAACTTTTAAAGTAATCTGTGTTTTTCAGATATTTTATAATTACGTCACTTATTGTGAGGTGCTCATGTTAATGTTGGGTACTGAATTTCTTGGAATAATTGATTGAAACCTCTGATAAAAATACCTAGGATCTTTTTCGATACTTAACACAATCTCTTTTTATATTATAATCATTTTTTTCCAAGGCGATGGCTGTCTATTAGATGTATGCACTGAGCTGATAAAAAAACCTGGTTTCCTACAAAACCATAACAAAATTAATTTGTGTTTGTTGTGCGAGAGAGAGACAGGTATGTGGTATGAGCGAGAGGTACATCATCATCAGTACCTTGTATGGAGCACCAAGGTATGCACGGTCTATGTCCACGGCCTCTCAATGGATCCACTGAATATTTTAAAATTTTTATTTTCTCGACAATTATTTCCCCCATCAATTTTAATTAGTAACGCCATTATCAGTATGAGGTATGCGACACCCGAAATTTGAATTAGTTACGCCATTATCAGTATGAGGTATGCGACACCCGAAATTTGAATTAGTTACGCCATTATCAGTATGAGGTATGAGACACCCAAAGTGCCAATATGCCCCAGGTAACTGACCGCTCCTCATGATTGCGTGTTACCTCCTCCTTTTCACCATTTATTAACAACTGCTAGGATAGCCTAGTGGTTGCTGCAGCGGGCCGATTATATATGAGAGTGAGAGAGAGAGGTATGTGGTACGAGGTTGAGGTATGAGAGCAAGAGAGCGAGAGTTACGGCATCATCAGTATCAGGTAGCAAGTATGTGCGGCTGCCTCGGCGGCTACTGAGGTAGTGCAAACGGTCGATGCAGACCTGGGCGTTGGAAAGGGGGCGGGGCCTAATTCTAGGAAATTTTACCCCCACTCCAAAACGGTCCGAAAACTGTAATTTTGGACCTGAAATTTTCTTATGGAGATTTACATGTAAAAATGGGTGATTTTGCGCTCGCTCTGTCCTAGCACCTTTACTAAGAACTTCTGCGCAACACAAGAAGAATCCGATGCCGTTAAGATCTTGGCCACAACCCCAGTGAGGATTCCTGGAAGTACTGAGAAGATCATTTGCGGAAGATTAGAAACAAACCCTGGGTGCTGCGTTGGTCTAACAGGTAATTTCATTGGAGATAAACCGGAAAGATTTCTTGTTGGAGAGACTCTAGTAAGAACAAATGGAGAAATTATGATAAGAATTGCCAATGTTTCTTCCGAAACAGTAAAAATAAAAGAAGGAGACATTATTGGAGCTCTCGAACCAGTTAAGCAAATATCGAACTGTGACCTACCAGATAAGCGACATTTTGTGAAATCCAAATTGGATACAGACACCTTGATGCAGACTTTGGCGAAATCATGGAAGCATCTCGATCCAGATAGACTTCAAGAAGCCACAGATTTCATCTTGAAAGAAGCAGACGTATTTGTGATGGACAATCAAACCGGACGGACCAGCTTAATTCAACACAAAATTGATACTGGATTGGCACACCCAATTAGACAACCACCACGACGTATGCCAGTAGCTAAGCAACAGGAAGTGGAAAACCAATTTGATAAAATGCTTCAAGAGGGAATCATTGAAGAGTCAAATAGTCCATTGTCTGCGCCAGTAGTATTGGTTACAAAGATAGATGGGAGTCTTAGATTTTGTGTGGACTACCGAAAGCTAAATGACGTCACCAAGAAGGACAGCTTCCCTCTCCCGAGAATAGACGATACATTAACAACTCTATCGGGCTCCAAATGGTTTTCCACCTTAGATCTCAAAAGTGGATACTGGCAAGTGGCAATACATGACGATGACAAAGAGAAAACTGCCTTCAGTACCGGAAGCGGGTTATACCAGTTTAATGTAATGCCTTTCGGATTGTGTAATGCTCTAGCTACGTTTGAGAGACTGATGCATCTTGTTTTGCGAGGCCTTACATGGAGAACTTGCCTGGTATATTTGTTCGTTCCAAGAACATCTCAATAACATGAAAGAAGTTTTTGACCGCTTCCGGAATGCCAACTTGAAACTCAATCCAAACAAGTGTTTTCTATTTCATCGATTAACAGAAGAAAAATCAACATTCAATTGGACTCAAGAATGCGATTCCGCATTTAGAAAATTGAAAGCAGCATTGTGTACGAGCCCAGTGTTGTCCTATCCCGATCAGAAAGGCATGTTGATTTTAGACACAGATGCAAGTAACACCAGTGTTGGAGCTGTCCTTTCACAAATTCAAAATTCACAAGAACATGTCGTGGACAGCAGAACTTTATCAAAGCCGGAACGAAATTATTGTAACACCAGAAGAGAGTTGCTTGCCATAGTAAAAGCAGTCGACTATTTTCATAAGTATCTCTACGGACGCAGGTTTCTAATTCGAACAGATCACGCAGCTCTAAAATGGCTTTTAGAAATGAAAACTCCTGAAGGACAGCTTGCTAGATGGATTGAGAAATTGCAGCAATACGATTTCCAAATTAAACATCGACCTGGAAACCTGCATAAAAATGCTGACGCTCTGTCTATACGGCCATGTAAAGCAGATTGCAAGCATTGTCAAAGAATCGATATACATGAGAAAAACACTAGTCCAGCTGTAAGAAGAACGGGCCTGATCGTCGATGACAAATGGACTACTAAACAAATGAGAGAAGATCAGAAGGCAGACCAGCACATCGGGCAAATTCTACATCTTAAAGAAAATTATGAATGTAGGTCAGAATGGAGGGAAGTGTCAAACAAGAGCTTGATTTACAAAGCGTTGTGGGCCCAGTGGAACTCTCTGGCCGTAGAAAATGGTTTGCTCAAAAGAGTTTGGGAAAGTGCCGATGGGAAATCCACTAAGAGCCAACTGGTTATCCCAAAAGACCGAGTGGAAGATGTATTAAAAGAAATACACGACGGAACTTCAGGGGCACATTTCGGAGTTAACAAGACTTTGGATAAAATTCGGGAACGTTTTTACTGGGTTCACTACCATGAAGACGTTAAAACCTGGTGCTGAAAATGCGACATCTGTGCTACCAGTAAAGGCCCTAAACTAAGATCTCGGGGGCCCATGAAACAGTACAACGTCGGTCTTCCATTTGAAAGAATAGCGATAGATGTAGCTGGACCTTTTTTTTTTTTTTTTTTTTTTTACGGATATGCGCACTCGCAAGGAAATGTCCTATCACGCTCGAGAAGCGGCAAGTGCGCGGAAATGTCGGTGTATGTTGGTCTTGAAACGGTTCAGGTCGTAACCTGAAGGGAAAACCGTCGCAGGGAGTTTATTCCACAGCGATGTTGTTCTCCAGAGATATGAATTCTGATATAATGAGGTTCTTGGTGCCTCTAGTTTGACAGTAAATTCATGGTTACCGTCTGTTTGACGGGTTCGCCTGGTAGGTGCTATTCTCGGTGGAATCATACGTGCCAACTCTTCAGAGCATTTTCCGTGATAGTACCTGTAGAAGAGAGATAAATCGCCCACAGATCTGCGATGTTCGAGACCATCCAAGTTACGAGTAAGTGCGGGGTCATTGATCAGCTTGATAGCTCGTTTTTGCACGGTATTCAAAAGCATTAAGGTATGTTTGGGTGCTGCACTCCATATATGTGAGCAGTACTCCATAGTTGGTCGAATCTGGGCTTTGTAGAGTGTCAGCAATTGGCTTGGTGTGTACAGATGTCTTGTACGAAATAGCACCCCCAGCTTTTGGGAGGCCCTTTTAGCAATATCTGCCACGTGACTGTGCCAAGACATGTTGGTCTCTGCAGTAACCCCCAAGATTTTCAACTGACTCTGTAATGTGACCGCACTTCCAGATAGCATGATGTTTGGCTCACCGGTGCTGGTCTTTTTTGAAAACAGAGCTGCTTGGGTTTTCTGCGCGTTGAACTGTACAAGGTTTTTGTTACCCCAGTCCTCTATTATCTCCAGGTCGTTATTTATCTGCGATATTTGAGTTAGTCTAAGATGATGGAATTCACGTGCGGAAAGACCTGTGGGTGGTATGAGTGAGGAGACTACATTGCCATCGTCTGCAAAGCAATAAAGTGGATTTACTGTTTTATCTATGAGGTCATTTATGTAAATCAGGAAAAGAGTTGGCGAAAGGATTGCTCCCTGTGGCACACCAGCATTTATTTGGTAAGAGTTGGAGTTCTGGCCATCCAGTGCAACATAAATGGATCTGTCCTTTAGGTAACTTTCAAACCAAGTGCAAAGTTTCGGCGATAATCCCATTGCTTTGAGCTTGTTGAGCAGATTTTCATGCCAAACTTTGTCGAATGCTTTAGATATATCTAAGGCAATTGTTCTTGTTTCACCCCGCAACTCAATCGCTTTTTGCCATAAGTGAGTGACGAATGTAAGTAAATCTCCAGTTGACCTATATTTTCCAAATCCGTATTGCTTATCGTTGATAATTTTGTACTTTTCCAAGTACTTGGTTAGGTGATTGTTCACAACTCTTTCCATTACTTTTGATATCACCGGAAGTAGAGCAATTGGTCTATAGTTTAACGGATCTGTCTTTTTTCCTTTCTTTGGAATGGGTTGTACTGCGGCAGACTTCCATGATGATGGATATACTCCTTGCCTGTAAGACAAATTGAATAATTTTGCGAAAGTTGGGGTGAGTTCGTTGGCGCAATTTTTGAGTACTATTACGGGAATGCCATCCGGACCCATTGCTTTGTTTGTATCCAGCTTTTTTAGGGATTTTCGTATTTCTCTGTGACAAAAGGGTACCTCTGGCATACTATGGAAAACCCTTTCAATGAACGGTGGAGTTTTTCCGTTTGGCACTGTTAGGTTGGAGTTGGAGGAAAACATTTGGGCAAGCATATTGGCTTTTTCCTCTGATGTTGTGGCTAAGTGATTATTTTTATCTGTAAGTGGTGGTATGGATGACTTGGTGAAGTTAGATCCAACAGCTTTTGCAAGAGACCAAAAAGACCTAGAACTACTTGGACAATTCAGCAATCTGTTTTTTATTCTTTGATTGTATGTTTCTTTAGCGGAGTCAATAGTAATTTTGCAACTATTTCTGGCTTCTATAAATTCTGTGTGGTTTTGAGCGGTTTGTTGTCGTTTCCAAAGGTTATATGCTCTGTGTTTTTTCTGTACAGCCGTTTGACACTGGCTGTTGAACCAAGGTTTTGCATTAGCTCTACGTTTAGTTGTATGTGGGATATATGCGTCCATTCCAGATAAGATTACTTGTGTTATTTCATTACAGCAAATAGTGGGATCAGCTGTTTTAAAGCAAACCTCTTGCCATGGAAAATCCAGGTAATACTGTTTTAGGTCATTCCATTTTGCCGATTTATAGTGCCACATTTTACGAGGAAGTGGTTGTAGGCTTGGTGGGATGAGCATTTCGCACTTTGTTATTATAAGTTTATGATCGGACGAACCAAGTGGAGCATCTACTTGAATTGTGTACGAGTCAGGATTGGTGGTTAGGAACAAGTCTAAAAGCGCTGCAAATTCGCCCCTTTCTGAGATACGGGTAGGTTCATCGACAAGCTGCGTTAGACCACAACTTATGGCAAAAGCTTCTGCTTCTCTGCCTTCGTTATCTGTTTTGTTGTGGTGTTTCAGCCAGGGTATATTGTGGACGTTGAAATCGCCTAAAAAGACAATTTCCGCCTGTGGATAGTTTGACTGTATGCTATCACAGCTTTCGGATAATGTCGCGAAAAAGTTTTGGTAATCGGTGTTACTTGGCGGTCGGTAGAGGCAGCAGATAAACTTGGTCGATGACTTTGAGGTGAATTTTAGCCATATGATATCAAGGTTCGCTGGTTCTAGCTTCTCCTCTCGATGACATGAAAGGTCATTTTTAATGTACACACAGATCCCAAAATTATGTCGAAATCGGTGGTGTAGGTCATAGCCGGGATAAAGATAGTTCACAATAGGTGTTGCAGAACTGATTTTAGTTTCAGTGAGAACAAGGATGTCAGGTCTTTGTTCTTCAAGATGTTGGTGAACTGAATTCATATTTGTACTTATTTCTCTTATATTGCTAAAATCAATTCTGAGTTGAGTTTTTGATCTTCTCTTTATATCTTTGCATGAAGGACCTCCAGGATCACCCGACGCCCGGAGATCCGAGTGGTCGGGTATTTTACCTCCGGAATATTTTGATCCTGGAGGCGCCATCATGCTATCTGTTACTCATTGTTGGAACCGGACTGCCAGCGCAGTAGCGGAACGTGGTGATACCACTTAGCGCTACTCAATTCTGGCATGGTGGTATCTCACCGGTCACCGTCGACGCCCAATGAGTAAAAAGCGTCTACCACCTTACGTTCCCAGAGTCAGAGCGTGGTAACAAATACCTCTTAGTTATCATGGATTACTTCAGTAAATGGCTGGAAGTTTTCGCTATTCCCAATCAAGAAGCCATCACTCAGGTGCTAGTGGACGAAGTTTTTAGTCGTCATGGTGTGCCACTCGAGTTACATTCAGATCAAGGACGAAATTTCGAATCTGCCATCTTCAAGAAAATTTGTGAGATCATGGGAATCCGTAAGACCAGGACAACACCTTTACATCCACAGTCTGATGGCATGATAGAACGATTTAATAAGACCATAGAGGAACACCTGACAAAAGTGGTCGCAAGGAACCAGCGAGATTGGGACAAGCACTTGCCGCTATTTTTAATGGCTTACAGGGCAACTGTTCACGAGTCAACAGGTGAAAGTTCAGCCAGAATCGTTTTTGGAAGAGAACTCAGGTTACCTTGCGATCTGATGTTTGGGATACCTGAAGAAGATCGAAAAAAAATCCAAATCCGAGATTTCGCCGATGAAGTAAGGGCACGACTTCTGGGTATCCATGATTTTGCTCGGGAACATATTCAGCTGGTCAGTGACCGAATGAAGACTAGATACGACTTGAAAGCCAATTCAGCCGGATTTCAAAAAGGCGATTTGGTGTGGCTGTGTAATCCAGCTAGAAAGAAAGGAGTATCGCCGAAATTATCTTCAGCATGGGAAGGACCCTACAGAATAATCAAGAGGATTAATGATTTGGTTTATCGAGTCCAGCGCAACAACAGGAGTAAGATGAAAGTTGTACATCTAGACAGATTAACGAAATTTCATGGGCGTGAAGTTGATCGCGACGATCAACTTTAAGAGGAGGGTGTTACGCCGCCAGGATGTCAAGAATCCAATTAAGCGAAATTTGGAGTGTTTTCTAGAAGATTAATTATCGTGTGTATTCTAGATTGTTCATGTATTGATTTAGGGATATATAAAAAGGCCGGCATTGGTTTGTAAGTTTAAGTTTCAGTTTGACTGTGATACGATTTAAATAGTGATTATTGTTGCGAGTTGTAAGAGTTTAGTTGTTGAGTTAGTTATTGAAGTAATTAGTGACAGAGTGTATTGTTAAGTGGAATAAATTATTGCTGTGTTAATTGGACTTTGATTTTTGGAATAAACGAAACGAACTCAAGATTTCTGTCCGGCAATCCAAAGCCGTGAGAATATATTGTCAGAAAGTTATCGTTGTATCTTGGTTGATATGGATATTTTGTTTTATACCTTGTCACTGTCATTGATACATCCCTGAACATCACTATCTTTCCTTGCCTTTACCGTTATTATCTTCTGTTTTTTTTAAGACATTACCGTGGCCATAACTGAGTCTTATCTCTGGATTGAGTCTTTGTTACCCTCACAGTACCGTACCGATTTCAATAAGTTTCTGCGACTCAGCTCATCTATCAATTTCGTAACCTTCGGGTTCAATTTCTGTCTAGAAAGTTGCCATATCTTATTTGTTGAATTACCTATTCTAATTATCGCTTATCATTCATAATACTATCTACCTAATACCTTGTCGGTGTTCATGATGCAGAATCATATTTCACCAGCCAATATCGTCATGAATTTTGTTCGGAATTTTTCCTTGTGCCTTCACTACATATCTTTACCTACCTCTCTATCTTTGTCTACATCTCTATCTCTATCTCTCTTACCTTGCCATTATTTTGCTATTACCGAGCCTGTTACCGTTGCGGCCTAATACATGTTTGTATTAGGGAGTGTGAATGAGAGTGTGCTTTTCTGTTCTTCAGAGGGAGATCTTTCTGAAGAATGAGAAAAGGAAAAATAAAAACTGAAAATTTTTGATCTGATTGCCGCGCGCCATTGCTCCGGGGTGAAATTATCTCAAGTTTTCCCTTATACGAGCTGTGCCAGCTTCTGTTTAAGTGATTTCTCTTGTCCGTTAGGGGAAATCAATTGGACAGGCTGCTGCCTACCACCTTATTGACACAGGCTTGGTGGGGAGGAGTTAGAGTGTAGTTCTTTGAGGAATAACGGTGATTTCAATGGAAATAGCCATTCTTGGGATAATTGCATTCCTAGGTGTGTTCGTCCGCACACCGCTTTCTTTTCTATCCCTTCTTGATTGAGCGTTTTTATTGATAACTTGTATATGGCGGCTGATCCCCGTTGTTTTATATTCTCACTGCACAGGTCTTTCCCTGTGTAGTTATTTTTTGTACCGTTTCTCTTCTAAATTTTTGTTAGAAGGTGCCCAAAACACTAAAAATTCACGTTAGAATCAACACGATGAAGATTTTGCACACCCACATTTCCCGTATCACGCAATCTTTGTAAAACGGGCACAATAATCTTTCATGGGTGCCGTTCTATTGGAAATCTTTCCCTGTAAATTCTGGCGGCTAAATGAGCATTTTGCAACAATTCTGCCTAAACAAGTATCTGCATATTCGACGTTTGTAAAAATTTTATTAAAAAAAAAAAAAAGAATTACGCGCGTTTTCAAAACTTCAATGGACCTTTCTCATTTTACCTGTGTTGCGCGCGCCGCTTGTGGGTGATAGATAATAAAATTGTCAGTTGAATGAACAATGGACGCGGTCTAACTCAATTTCGTTTTTTAAGCTAACCTCAATAATCAATCAATATTGCTGAAAATTATTACAAAAACTGTTTATTATACAATGGTTCAAATGTGTTGTGTGTGTGGGATCTTGTCAGAATAAGGCAAAAAAGAAGTCAAACTTTTTCACAAGTTCCCAAGCAATCAAATTGTAAGATGACAATGGTAACGTGCTCTCAACCTGACTGAAGACGATTTAAGCAGTGTTGCCAACTGATGGGATGTGAAAATACCTTGATTTGAAAAAAAATATCTCTAGAATTCCCTAGAATTTATTTTTTCCATATTCATTTTAGAATTATTATTACAGCCTAATAATAATTGTAATATGTATTGTGGTATAGTTGAAATCACGATAGAAAGTGAAGTTGACAGTTCGCGTCGACATTTCTAGTAACTTTTCCTTTAGGTTGCCAGCATGCGTTAGCGCTTCGATTTCGTCAGCAAGGATAAATGACAGGGTCGTATTTAGAAAAGTGATATACATTTCAGAATACAAATTTATTTTCAATTTTTTTAAAGAAAGATAAGCTACTAAAATCCAAAAATCAAAAAATTAGAGTCCAAAGTAAACACTTATAAAAAGAGTAAACACTTAAATCCAAACTAGAACCAGGTTTGAAATGCAACACCGAAACACAAAGGCACAGGACTCTACATAAAAAACCAAAAAACCGATTGTGAATATAACAAATCAAAAAGTAATCCAGAAAACGCCAAAAATCTGAAACGATTTCACACAAAAATTCGAAATTCAAAATTCAAAGACCCGAATCTGATATTTTTATGTGTCAAATCGAAATGTCATTTATTTGATAGTTCACAGGCCCTGCGATCTCTCATTGCCAGTTATAAACCACATAATAACTCTTTTCCGTTTTTCTAGATGTCGCTGACAACCACCGAATTGTCAAAATTGTAAAATACCAGCACATCAAGAACACGTCCGATGTCGATAACTGACATGTCAACATGTGACAATATGCCAAAATATTCATTTGATCATAACTAATAATTCATAATGTTTTTTGTTCGCCGGTCTCGCATTTCATCTTTCTTTGTGTTGTCAAGTGTTCTTAAGTGATTTCAAAGTTGTTTTGTGTGTTTCAAGAAGAACTTCAAACTTTATAGATTGGAAGATCTATTTTTATCTTTGTTGATTAGATAAATGACAAGTTCAATTAAACATCAATCAGAACTTTGAAAAAATATGTTAAGGATACCCTTAACCATCGATAAAGAAACTGTCTTTTGATCTAATTAACAAATTATCAATTAATTTAAGCAAACATTAATGCCCCAAAGTCTAGAATAAACGAATTTGAACAGACCGACAGTAATGCGAACAGGGCGCCATCTATCATAAAATGTCCTATATAAAGTAGGTGTCTGTAGCATCGATGCAAAACCAGTGAATAGTGATTTTCCGATATGGTAGATGGCGCTGGCATGGCTCATTTTTGTTGACAACAAAATTTACGCTGAGATTCCATTCTCGACAGTTTATATAGTATTTATCTCTGATAGTTCACAAAAAAAAGGCAGATCTGGGGATTTTATTTACTTTCAACTGGTGAAAATAACGGTCAAAATTCAAACTCTATCGTGGATTCAACTATACTTGTAATTTACAAAAAAAAAAATCATATTTTCAAAACTAATCGCACTAAGCCTCAAGTTGTTGAAAAATAACACAAAATTTCCAAAAGCAAAAAAATTGTTATGACTTCACTGGTAGCGATGGTGACGACAGACTGTCTTCTGATTTGACGCGATTGTTGCCGGAATCCTCACACACATCATGTTAGGTACACAAAAGGCAAAGAGCGCTATACAACATACAAAAATGATACTTTTATATGTTGTAGGTATGTAATTATTACTCAGACGGACCAATAATAAGGTGACTTCCGATTTTTTGAAGAATATATAATATTATCATTTTATGTTTATTTTTTCAGAATTAATTAAATTGTGTGAGAAAAATTAAAAATATCACAAAACCCCTAGAATTGCCCTATATCCCTAGACAATTTTTTTCTCCATATTTATCCCTAGAACTAGGGACAAATTCTTAGAGTTGGCATCACTGGATTTAAGTTGGAACAGAAATTTGAGGATTCGTAAAATAACGGCTAAAACTTGAATTTTTAGCCGTGAAAATCAAAATCGAAATCTTGGTATTTTTGCAAACGCATATTTACAAAGCTTGGAACCTATGTTTGCCCAATAAAAAGTTAATGAATACTGCATAAAACTATTCAAAATGCTGTATATGTATATGTTAGCCATTCTGTTCCAGGCATTGATGGATCAGTAAATGGGTGAATGACTTGTGTAACATTTCCTGGGGAATCGCGTTCAATGACATTACAAATGTTCCGCTTAAGATCTTTCAAGCTTTTTGAGCAAAGGATTACAGCATCTTTCCTTGACATAACACCAGAGAAAAAAGTCTGGAACTCTCAACTCAGGAGAGTAAGGTGTCCATTTTATAGGACCTCCATATCCGTCTTTCCCCAAATGTCATATTTAGTGATTCCTTTGCTATTAAAGAATAATGAGGTGGGGGCACCATCCTGCTGGAAATAGATATCATCCACGATACCCTCCTGTCTTAACTGTGGAAAAAAGAATATATCAGTGTCTACAATTTCTGTTATCGTTGGTTCATTAATGGAAATGGTCTGTATTTTTCTTAATAGAGATTGCACACCAAACTGTTACTTTGGGGTATCTCTATTTGACGAGTTTCAGAGAAAATACTCTGGAACTCGTAAAATTTTCTTGGAAAATGTATTTTAACTTAATTGATATTTAACTAGACAGTTACAAAATTCTTTGTCATAGTGATATCAAGTACCTACAACATGAAGTGGCATGCGTTTGCAAAAATACAAAGATTTCGATTTTGATTTTTTACCTCCTAAAACTTCAATTTTTAGGGACGATGTCTATTGGTACATAGATACCTTGAATATTAATCTTTTTTTGACGTTGTGATATACAGGGCGTTCCATTGAAAATAGTGGAAAATTTTGATGTTGAAAAACTGATATTTCTTTCACTTGCCCTGTATAGGTTTCAAAAAAAATTGCAACCTACTAGAAAAAAATTTGGACCAAGATCAATCGAATGGCGCAAACCGCAGGTAGCTAGCACACCTGGTTTGAAGGTTATAACCGTTCAAAATGGTTCACTTTCGGCTGGGACACCCTGTATTCAAAAACGCTGCGCACACTCCTATGAGAGGTAGCCTAAAGCTCGAAATGAATGACGTTATTCCCCCTTGCCCTTCAGACGTCGTAGTGCTAGAGTCGAAAGGCGAATTATTCTAACCCTTTAAAAATAAATCAAATCGGCGTGATACATAAAATTTAGGGGTCAACTTTCGTTTAGCAGAAATCAGCTATTAGAAAAAAAAATAGAAAAATGCCTTCAAAAAGCCTCCATAATAACGAAAACACACAAATTTTTCTGCGGAAATGCTTCATTTCCATTTTCCGGACTTTAGAATAGCTGAAATCAGTTATGTGTAAAACTTTTGTTTGTTTGCATTTTTTACATTTTTCTGAACATACAAACACAAAAATTTTGCTGCGGAAATAAGCTGTTTCCATTTTCCGGAAAAATTTGTGAGTCTTTAGAATAGTTGAAATCAATTACGTGAAAAATTGATATTCCTTTGCATTGTAAACATTTTTCTGAATGTAAAAATGGAAAAATTTTCTCGCGGAAATACACAGTTTCTATTTTCGAAGCCATTCAAAAAACGTCTCTTCCCGAACTTTGATGAAAATAAATGCGAAAATGCATGTTATTAACCAGTAGTCCAGTACACTTTTATATATATGTATATATAATTATCGGTTTATAACGTTCTACGTCTTCCGATTCCCGATCTCCATCCATCTCTATCAATCCAGGCATCCTCTTCTAGGCCTCTGTCCTTCATTTCCTCGTCTACACCACTTCTCCAGCTTCTTCTTGGTCTGCCGCGTCTTCTTTTCCCCCCTGGCTTCCACTCGATTATTTTCTTGGGTATTCTTGTATCTGCCATTCTTTGTACATGTCCGAACCAAATCATCTATTATTGTGTGTTTTACGTCCATAATCTCCCTAATTCTCAGATTTGTTATCCTCTCCATTTTTGACCTGCCTGCCGATCTCCTCCAAAAGTCCATTTCAGTTGCTTCCAGCATTTTTGCGGTTCTGATCTTTAGTGGCCAGACTTCTGAACTATACGTGACTATGCTTTTGACTATGGTGTTGTATATTCTCGTTTTGTTAGTTTTGTTGATATTTTGATCCCACAGTACACCATTTAGTAGGGATATTGCCTTGCGTCCTTGTATATTCCTATCTTTAATTGCTTCGTCTAGGGTTCCCTCGTGTGAGATTTTCATGCCCAAATATTTGTATTCAGAACATTGTTTTATTTCTTGTCCGTTATTCAATTTCAGATTTCGTTGTTCACCTCCTATAGTCATATATTCTGTTTTCGTTAAATTTACTTCCAAACCCCATTTCTCGTATTCCTCTATCAATTTTCGTGTCATGTACTCTAGGTCATCATAGTCCTGTGCAATTAATACTTGATCATCTGCAAAGCTTAAAGTATAAAGATTGTATTCATTGAGCGGTATTCCCATGTGTCTGCATTTGTTTTTCCACCCTTTGAGCGCTTGTTCTAAGTATATTTTAAAAAGTGTTGGTGATATGCAGCATCCCTGTTTAAGTCCTTTAGTTGCTATAAAGCCTTTACTGATTGAGTTTCCCTGTTTAATCTTGGTCTTTGCATCACTATAGAGCGTTTTTACTGCCTTTATTAGTTCTAAGTTGATATTGGTCTTTTCCAGTGCTTCCCAAAGCTTTTTCAGCGGAACATTGTCGTATGCTTTCTTTAGATCGACAAAAAGTAAATGGAGTTCTTGGTTATAGGCTAGTTTCTTTCCAATAACCTGGGCCAAACTGAATAAATGGTCTACAGTTGATCTTCCTGCTCTAAAACCGGCCTGTTCTTCTGCCTCACTATCTTTGTACTCGTTCTCTATTCTGGCTTTTATGAGTTTTCCATACACTCTGCTCAGCGTATTTGTTACTGCAATTCCTCGGTGGTTCTCGCATTTGTTTCTGTCTCCTTTCTTATATATCGTTGTTAAATAGCTTACTTTCCACTCTTCCGGTATTTCTTGTTTATCTATGCATTTTTGAAATAGTTTTGTTAAATGTTTGTAGAGTTTATTGGTCCCACACTTTATCAGTTCTCCATATATTTCTCCTGGGTCTGGTGCCCTACCATTTTTCAAGAAGCCGCAGTGTTTTTTAACTTCTTCTTGCATAACTCGTATTGGTGATCCTGCAGTTTTTATGTTTCGTGTCTGTTCCCTCTCTTCTTCAAACTCTGCCCGCTGTTCTGTCAGTAATTCTTCAAAGTACTCTTCCCATTGCTGGGGTGTTATTGTATTGATAATATCCTTAGTTTCTGTTTTTCTCATGTTTTTGAGTAATCTCCAACTTTCTGTGTTTCTTTTACCCCCCAGATAAGTATTAATATGCGCACAGTTTCTTTCCCATGACTCGTTCTTTTTGTGTACAATTTTATTCCGTACTCTTGCTTGTGCTTCTTTATATATTTCTTTGTCTCGTGTCTTATTTGAACTTAGATACTGTCGGTGTTTCTTCCTTTTATCTTCTATGTCTTTTTCTATTTCTTGATCCCACCAATAAGGTGTGGGCCTACTTCCCTTTTTTTCATATTTGCCAAGGGCTTCAAATGCTGCACTGTGAATACTGTCTTTGATATGTTGGTAATGTTCGAGCTCTGTTTAGCGATAGTGTAGTCAATAATAGATTTTTGTTGTCTAGTTTCATTTTTCCGTGTGTACCTATGTATTTCTTTATGCTGAAAGTAACCGTTTAGGATTTTTAGGTTATTTTGTTGGCATATTTCTATGAGCCTTTCTCCATTGTTATTCGTTACATTCTCTCCGAATTTTCCGATCACCTTGTCGTTGATTTTTCGTCCTGTTCGTCCGTTAAAGTCTCCCAGCAAAATTATTTCCCTTGAAGTTCCTACTTTTATGATTTGGTCACTGAGTTGTTGGTAAAATTGATCCTTTATATTAACGGGTTCGTCGTCGTTCACTCCATATAGTACACTTTTAACCAGTATTAAATGAACTGTAACGAAACTAACCAAATATATGCAAACTAGCCCAAACTAACCCGTCCACGTAATGCGTACTAGTCCTTGCATGTATTGAATTTGGAAAAACAACAGCGCGCTTCGCGCGCTTTGTTATTTATTAACTAGTAGTCCAGTACACTTTTAACCAGTATTAAATGAACTGTAACGAAACTAACCAAATATATACAAACTAGCCCAAACCAACCCGTCCACGTAATGCGTACTAAGTAGTACTTGAATTTCAGTGCCGTAACTAGGGCGTGGCGAAGGTAGCATTTGCCACGAGCGCAAGCTTCAGAAGGGCGCAATCTGCCAGTAATCGTTGAGCCTGAAGCATCTTTTGCGCAAAACAGCAAAATTTTGAAGAGCATTTTCCGCATTTCATACTATACAATACAGAGAAATAGATATTTCATATGATACTAAAACAACCCGTCCTGGTGGAGAAGCAAATGACGAGACTCATCTTTTGGAATTGAACTCGTGCAATTCATTGATGCAATTATAACACAGATCGGGAAAAGATTTGTTGTTTTTCTCAGTGGTCGTGCTATCAAGAAAACGACTCTAGTAGGTAGATTTAAAAATGCTACAGACTAGGCAAATAAAAATCCAAATGATTTGAATGCGCCGTTTACGTTTGAGTTCACTGCAGAAATAGATTTTCTAAAATTCTAAGGCGAACCCGTGCTTGATAATTCAATATATATGACAGTATTATGACTTTTCTCTTGAAAATTTTATCCAAACATATGGACAGCTTCAAGTATATTTCTAAGCATTCTATCGACTACTGCTACGTGTGAGCGTTGCTTTAGTACCTAAGCTTAAGCTTATATTGTCAACCTAATTTTAGTAGGTACACCAGATTTGACCATGTATCAGTCAGATTTAGACATGCACGATTAAAGTAGAGATCTATCTGATCGGACTGGGATGTGCGTATCGTAGCTCTGTCCGAGTAGATTCTTCGCGTAACGACCCAAGCTTTGCGCTACGGTACAGGCTCCCTAACTTCCATTCCATAGTGCGTGCTTGCTTTCCTAGGTACATTTGGATTCCAGAGTAAAATATAATCTGTGTTCAGGGGTCTACATTGAGAAGGATCAAGGGTATCAGAGATTCAACGTCTCTACTTCGGATGGGGACTACAAACCGAAGGAACGCATCTACAGGTCGTTGTTGTAGTAATACACATTCCTTCTACCGAAAATATACTTTCACTTAAGCAGGTCTTCCCTTCCTAATCCACCTTTTCAGGGTGGTCACAAGAGCTACACAGCAAAGCCGAATGGGTGCTGTGCAGTGGCGTATTTACGATTTTCATCTGGGGGGGGGGGCAACGTAACAATAAAAACAAATAAAATTAATTATCTTTCTTTAGCGTGGGTCAAGGTTCCTGAAGTTAATAGGTTGTCTGGTAATGGGTAATTTGATGGCGCATCTAGGGTACCTTATGGAGATTTGCATTATATTGAGGCACCCCAGATAACGTCATCGAGTTATCCAGGCAACCCAAGGATGATAAACATTACTACTACAGGATAGTCTATCCTCATAAAGCCTGTGTGGAACAAATCCCCCTCACACCAAATCCTCAGTTGTGACGTAGGCAACATGTTATTTCTCGCCTTGGCGTAGACTGTTTAAACAGCTGACGACTTAGTTATAACGTCCGAAATGGTGACACACCAATATGGCGGCGATTACCAAAAACGAGGCCGATAAGTAATCCTGTAGGTGTGTATCATCCTTGCTGGCAACCTACCTCTCTCAAATAACCTTGAGCGGCGGTAGGGAAATGAAAAATCGCAACCAAAAATAAATTCCGACGGAAGTGACGACATCAGTGTGACGAATCGCTTGTATTGATCCAAGGACGGGTTAATCTGTGGACCCCCCTGTGTCTTCTCTCACTCCTATTCCCTTTCTTCCATCAGAAATTTCTGTCTCTGTTTTATTTTGTAGTGCGTTCAAAATCACCCTGGCACACCAGGGTTGCGTTCGATAACCTGGTTATTGGTGTGAACATTATTTCAATGAGTGCGGGTTCGACACACTTCGGTGTGTAAATCCTCTAGGTTTTCAAACGGTGACCGAGTCGTTTATGGTTTGTTAATGTGCGTATTCAGTAACTAAAAATTAGAAATATTTTTCTGGGGGGGGGGGCCCTGAGCCCCCCCCCCCGTAAATACGTCACTGGTGCTGTGACAATATAGTCAATGTCTTATTCTAGTTTCACTGTAGGAAAAGAATAATTAACAAATGTAACCATACTTTCGATCGAGAAATCGATTCCACTTAGTTTTAATTATTAATCATGACGAAATTATCGACGTATAAATTATCGACGTATTTGCAGAGTTGATGTCTAGAAAAAATTGTTTATATTCAGAAAAAAGATAATTTAAGCTCCCACGTATTCCTCGTTTTTTAGTAGTTTAAGCACAGATTTTGATCTTCTTTTTGGTTTGTTCCTTTACCTGTTTTTCGCTATTACATAGTACCTATGTTATGTTATCGAGTGATAATTTAAATTTTGAGTTTTGAATGTTATTATTTTATTAATGTCAAATGAAACAAGAACTTTAATTTCTGTTAGTTCTCTTATTTAAATATAAAATTCAAAAAATCAGCATTCGTGTGACCTCTGGTATGGGGCGGGGGCGCAAACTAATAACCTGCCACAGGCGCAAACAGGTCTGTTGAATGTTAATATTGAATTTAGAAAAACACAAATGCGCTTCGTGCGCTTTACTTTCAACCAGTATTAAACGAACTGTAGGTAACGAAACTAACCAAAGATATGCAAACTACCGCTGACGAATTGGTGAACAAATACCTAATGAGCATTAGGTAGATATATGAATTCTAGACATGGTGTAGTAATAATATAGTGAAATGTAAAATTACCGAAACCGACTAAAAATTCACATCCATTTGACAATCCATTTATATTCTGTAATTTTTGACAAGTTTTTTTTCATAAGCAATGTTTTAAGTGGTGCTGCGAGACGAGACTAGACGAGACGAGGGTTGGTCTCGTCTCGTCTCGACATCTCGAGACGAGACCGTGATTTAGTCTCGGTCTCGAGTACCAAAGTCTCGTCTCGTCTCGAGTGGTCTCGAGTTATACAGGGTGTCTAAAAAATAGCGTAAAAACTCTTCTCTCCGTGGTGGAGGACCCTACAAGGAACCCCAGAAAAATACTTTCAAAAATCTAGTGGCATTCTTAAGAAAGTTATTTGCATTTTAATATTTATTAAAATTGGCAAAACTGAAAATATCCCCGTTGAAAATATGTCAGAGAATTAAATTTAATACCATGTAACTACCTGAAGAATTCGAAGGTGAATTTTCACATCTACCTCTTAATATTACCAAGAATAATGCTGGGGAAGGATTTTTTTAATTTGATTATTTTTCTAGGGTTTCTCAAAGGGTCCTCTACTAAGTGGAGAGTTTTTACGCTATTTTTCGGACACCCTGTATCTATCGTTTTTGTTTTTATACTATAACGGAAGTCCAAACTGCCACAGTGAAAAAGCAATTAGTGAAAAATCACAGTAAAGAGTAACCCTGACATTTAATTTACTGATTTCATATTCAAATAGCCCAGAATTGTCCAATAATAAAGCTATGAAAGAAAAAATTTAAGTGTAATCTCGAGATTCGAGACTTGTGGCGCCAATTTCACTGTTTGATTTAAGCCGCCATGCCATAGTGATTCGATTACCCTATTACAACCAAACAAATGAATAATTATAACGTATTTCCGCAATAAAATTTTCACGTTTTCATATTCAGGAAATTTTTTCAAATGCAAGGGAACATCAATTTTTCACGCATTTGATTTCAACTATTCTAAAGTCTGATGAATTTCTCCGAAAAATGGAAACAGCAAGGAAACCGCCCATTTCCGCAGGAAAATTTTTGTGTTTTTATGTTCAGAAAAATGTTAAAAATGGAAATCAAACAATTTTTTCAATGTAACTGATTTCAGCTATTCTAAAGTCCGGAAAATGGAAATGACGCATTTCCGCAGAAAAATGTATGTGTGTCTGATAAAAGGAAGACTTTCTGAAGACAACTGTAACAAAATCTCTTACATACCTGATTTCAGATAAACGAAAGTTGAGCCAAATTTAGCAATGAAAAAATGTGGAACTTCAATTTGGCCCTTAGCGTCATGCGTATATCTACCATTTGGCAACGCTGAGTGTCACGTCAAAAGTCAAGCACTCAAGCGATTTATTTTTGAGGTTAGGAAAGTAGACAAAACAAAAACAAAATAAAAAGTTCCCATTCACAATGCCTAATTGGGACCAAATTCAATACCAGTTAAGGTCTCCAACAAATCCGATTGTTTTCTTCGACGTCTCTGTGGGAACCACTGTAAGTAAAGTACCAACCTGCTATCTAGTAATTTTTGGAAGTTTGGAATTTAACAGAGACTTTCAAGAGCCATTCATTTAGCATTTGATAGATACCTAGATACCTATGTACCTACCTATTGGGGATATGAGGAATAATTTCAAAGTTTCAAAAAAGCCAGTGCTAACCTCTACAACTGTATTTTATATTTCATACTTTTTAGGAGATTGGTAGAATGGTATTTGAGTTATTTGCTGACGTAGTTCCGCTAACAAGCGAGAACTTTAGACAATTTTGCGTAGGAGAGTACAAAAAGGGTTCTGTTCCTTTAGGTTATAAGGGAGCAAGCTTTCATAGAGTCATTAAGGACTTTATAATACAGGGTGGAGACTTTGTTAATGTAAGTCAATAAGCATCGGAAATATTCAATCATTTGATTTCATAACAATTGTTTTTAGGGGGACGGTACAGGTGTTATGAGTATATATGGAACATCAACATTCACAGATGAAAATTTCAAAATGAAGCATGATTGTCCAGGTTTACTTTCTATGGCCAATAGCGGCAAAGACACTAACGGTTGTCAGTTTTTCATTTCTTGTGCCAAGTGTAACTTTTTAGACAAGAAACATGTTGTATTTGGAAGAGTCATTGATGGTCTCTTAGTTATGCGCAAAATTGAAAATGTTCCTACTGGACCTAATAATAAACCTAAGATACCAATAACTATCACACAATGTGGTCAATTATAATTTTATGTAATTTTATTTCTTCTTAAATAAAGTTTGTATAGCCAATAGGATTTGAAATAATAGCACAGCATATACAAAAACAATCAGCAGGTTAATTGTCACGCGCAAATGGGCCACTTCCACGTGCCAGGAATATGGCAAATTATGATATTTTTTATTTTTTGACTCAGATACATCAATGCAACTGAGAATGAACAACATTTTGTAAAATATTAGTCGGATTATTAAATAAATTAATAAATTAAAATTTAAACAAAAAATCACGTGATTGAAAATGCCCTCTGATTGGCTAAATCCGATTTTGACGTGCTTGTTGCCACATTTAAAAATGCGAAATTTAAATGACATTATAACGATTATACCTATCCTTTATTTTTTTATAATGCAGTGAAGAACGAAAATATTTTCTAGCTAGTGAAATGTGTAATGATTTACTGATGAGAAATTTGGCATCCTCGCATTTTAGTTGATTTTCTGGCTTGTGACGTCACAAACCAGTTTCGCGTTTTCACGCAAAAATTCGATTTTTAAATAATTTTTTTTTTTTTCAAAAAATAGCGTTTTCTTTTCGGAAAAAAAGTAAACAGATAGTAATAGAATGACTAAAATAATAATTTAAATATGTTTTTGAAAAATGTGAAAGTGGCCCATTCTCTGCGCTCTCCGCCATTTGAGAATACAGCCTAGGATTTAACGGCAGGGTCTCGAGATTTAACGCGCAACTTTTATGCGCACGCCGCCATTGTAGGATACAAAGTTTGTTACCGATTGAACAGTAAATAATAAAATTTGAAGAAGTGAGACAGTGAATGGGTAACTAAGGGTACGGTTTGTTAGGAGAGTACGCGTCGCACAACTGACAACGTAAACGTTGTCATTGGTTCAGGTACATGGGCGCTGCCAGGATTAGTTTCAGGGAGGTGCATACGGGGCACGGGCAGTGGCGGCGCGTGGATTGTTATATTGGTTCAAATTACTAATTTAAAAAGGTGAATGTCCGACGCAGGAGCTGCCGGAGGCGCGAAAATTTTTCCGGTTGCCACGCCCAAAAACGGTTATTTTGAGCTTTCAAAAAAATAATTTTTCTAGGTGATTAAGTATATGATGTTTTCACCTCGGTGGAAAGTGGCACGGGCAGTGGCAGATCTAGGGACGAGTGGCCCTCAGGGCAAAATATATTTGGGGGCCCCTAGGCCTATAACCTATCCCTTGAGCAGTGGCGCACCCAGAAAATATGTTTGGGGAATAGGGGGACCCTACAAAGGTTGTGGCTTGTGTCTAGAAATCTGAATAAAAAATTGACGTGTCTGGGTTCCACGCCATAATGTCAAATTTCTTTGTAGTAGAAAAAATAGTGTCACGATATCGTCCGCCAGGCTGTCAAGAATCGATGGTGAAAATACTAGAATCTAGCGAATTATTCTACTTTTATCTGGAAAATTAGATTATCGTGTGTATTCTAGATTTTACAGGAATAGATTTAGGAATATATAAGAAGGCCAGCATTGGTTTGTAAGTTTCAGTTTCAGTTCGACTGCGATACGATTTAAATAGTAATTGTAAAGAGTTTAATTGTTGAGTTAGTTATTAAAGTAATTAGTGTCAGAGTGGTTTGTTTAGTGGAATCAGCAGGCAACCCAAAGCCGCGACATTGGTTTCAGAAGTGGGATATAAAGGACTGCAGAGTGAAATCCAATTACGGAAGTGCGGGGACACTAGTGTAGTATAAAAACTGAACACTAAGTGAACACTGGGACAGTTAGTGCAGTTCAAACAGTGACAATAGTAAAGGGGCTAGGACAGAGCTGGCACACTTTCACCCATTTTCCCATGTAAATCTCCATAAGAAAATCTAAGGTCCATTCTGGCAATTTTTATACCGTTCAAGGTCATCCGTCCAGCCCGCCATCAGTCGTTGCCGCTAAGCCCCACCCCCTTTCCAGTGCCCGTGTCTTTCATCGGTCGCGTCAGCCGCCGCTGCGTTCGGGGTCATTGACCGTACCTGGCTGCAAGCGGCTCATCGAACACACATAGCAGCTCGTGACTACGTGATTACGCTGGCATCCTGCGATAAGCAAGTCCTAACAAGTCTCTAACCAATCCGAAGGCTGAGGTCTCTCGTCTCAATATAAGAAACGAGCGGCAACAAGCCGGAGATATTTTTATTATTATTTACATCATTTTAATAGCTACAACGCTTTCGCTCGTATTCAAATCAAAATCGCCGCTTGTTCGAGTGACTTGTTGAAAGTGATCAAATTAAGATTAAATAATTAATAATTAGGTACTATAAAAATAAGTATTATTTTAAAAAATTATCAGAAAAATATGATACCTACTGTCTTGTATATATTAAGCTTGCAAACAGGTCTCAACTTGCTCGATGGTGAAAAAGAGAAGAGTTGCGTAGCTGAAATTTTTTATCAGGATCGCAGAAGTGTAAAAGAAGGTGCGAAAACTTCCCAACAGCGATTTGTCTAGACCTATAAAAGTACATGATGTTAGTGACTTAGACTGAAAAATAAATACCTATAAACAAACTCGGATATCTACTAAGTTAATGTAAACAAGCTGCTTCAATTTAAAAAATGTTACAAGTCCGGCATTGGTGCATACGTTTTATATTAATAAGTCTAAATTCCGCTTCAGATGTAACCAATAATAGTTTAAAGGAACAACCGTTCACATGAATCCAGTATTCAGTATTTTATTCGAGTTGATAACATAACGAGGAGTGTTGTAGTTTTCTATTTAAAAAATTAATTAAAGCCAAAACACCATCTAAGCCATTTTAACGATGAAGTTTACACATTTGCGACTAATTTGAACAATTTCAGCGTCTGAATCGGATTTTAGCTTAGCTTCAGGAAAAAATATACAGATCTTCCATCCCAGCCTAATTGGATTTTGCGATAATTGATTAAACAATAATAATAATTGTTTATACTCCGTAAAAAATTAATCGGTACCTATGATTATTTTGGCTATGTGTCGCAGTGTGTGCTTGACCAGTGAATATAAAAAAATTCGTTCCGAAAGTTCCAATAGTTTAAAAAAAATAAAATGATTCCCTTCACTGAAATACAAACTTCCTTAAACAGACTTACTCCCCCAGTAAACCTGCGTGTTTACTTGGAGGATAATGAGATTGAAATAAGGTAGGTCTGAATTAAATTTTTTCACCGAGTTAAAAGAAAAAAAAATTATATTTCAGAAACGCAAGTCATGGAATAGTTATTATTTTGATTGAATCCTCAGTTTTTTCTCTGAGGATCTAGGATCTTTTTTTTAGATAACATAAGTAATTGAAATCTTTTTTTGGATATAAAATTATAATCAATATCTTTTCAAGGTTGGACTAGACTCCAGAGAGATAACGCCTCTTATAGCTTTACCTAACCTTTTCAAATTAAACAATAATTTGCTTTTTTGGTTTATGAATCGAAATGCTGTGTCTCGTATTTGTTGTGATTATTATTGATTAGTTTGATTATTGGAGCATTGGAGACAAATGATTATGTATGAGAATGATGAAGCGTGAGGGTGCTGGATTGCAAGTGTGTTTGTATGTATGATGCGGTCATTGACCCCGCCTCAAAGGCTGTGTGCAAGCTAGTGTGATCGACTGAAGACGTGGGTTTTGGAAAGGTGCTGGGTTATAGCGACGGAAGCTGCCGCGCTGGATGATGTTTACATGAAATATATTGTATATTATAAAGTAAAATTATTTTGTCAGTTATCAGTGTAATGATGGCGGCAAAACCGCAAGACTCGATTGGTATAGTGTTCATTTTTAAATTAAACTTTTAAACTAATCTATGTTTCTTAGATATTTTATAATTACATCGCTAGTTATTTGAAATTGTTCTTGCGAACGTGTAAAAAAATTTTGGTCTTGTTGTCTGCTGAATTTCTTGGAATAATTGATTGGTACCTTTTGTTGATATCACACAAGTAAGTGAAATTATTTTGAAATAATTGGCTATCTGTGTTATCAGTAAAAACCCGCAACTCTTGTTTAGACTCGTCAACTAGTTTTGAATTAAACTTTTAAAGTAATCTGTGTTTTTCAGGTATTTTATAATTACGACACTTATTGTGAGGTGCTCATGTTAATGATGGGTACTGAATTTCTTGGAATAATTGATTGAAACCTCTGATCAAAAATAACTAGGATCTTTTTCGATACTTAACACAATCTCTTTTTATATTATAATCAATTTTTTTCTAAGGCGATGTCTATTAGATGTATGCACTGAGCTGATAATAAAACCTGGTTTCCTACAAGACCATAACAAAAATAATTTGTGTTTGTTGTGCGAGAGAGAGCCAGGTATGTGGTATGAAAGAGAAGTACATCATTATCATCATCAGTACCTTGTATGGAGCATCAAGGTATGCACGGTCTATGACCACTCGATGGATTCATTGATTATTTTACAATTTTTATTTCCTCGACAATTATTTCCCCCATCATCAATTTTAATTAGTAACGCCATTATCAGTATGAGGTATGAGACACCTGAAATTTGAATTAGTTACGCCATTATCAGTATGAGATATGCAACACCCAAAGTGCCAATATGACCGAGGTAGCTGACCGCTCCTCATGATTGCATGTTACCTCCTCCTTTTCACCATTTATTATCAACTGCTAGGATAGCCTAGTGGTTGCTGCAGCGGGCTTTCAAGCTGGGGACGGGAGATCGGTTCTTAGTGGTTACCGACTTTTTTTTAATTTCTATTTCGTGATGCAGTAGCTGCGCGGGTCGATTATATATGAGAGCGGGAGAGAGAGAGAGGTATGAGGTACGAGGTGTGAGAGCAAGAGAGCGAGAGTTACGGCATCATCAGTATCAGGTAGCGAGTATGTGTGGCTGCCTCGGCGGCTGTTGAGGTAGTGCGAACGGTCAATGCAGACCTGGGCACTGGTAAGGGGGCGGGGCCTAATTCTAGGAAATTTTACCCCCACTCCAAAACGGTCCGAAAAGTGTAATTTGGGACCTGAAATTTTCTTATGGAGATTTACATGGGAAAATGACCGATTTTGCTGTAGAACTCCTATAGCACCTTTACTGATACCATCTCATTATTTTGCAAAACCCGAACGTAGAACCTAAATTATGAAGTTGTACTAGTAAATTTTCTGTTAAATATAACTTTTGTTATAATATTTTTCTGCTTTTTATTTATGGCCTCTAGACTAGGTTAGGCTATAATAATTTAAACAAAATTCAATGAGAGCATTGTGCACAACATTAGGATAGAACATCGAAGACTATATTGTTTAGCTTTTTTAAGTCGACACTTTCCGTATGGGGAGCAAATGAAGGAAGAATACGGTAAAAAAACAGGTGTGAGATCAGGTGACCATTGACGCATAATCGTAGGGAGCCACACCAACTCATATTGGAGTATCAGCTAGGGGATTCTTATCTTGCCACAAGTCGGCTCGCTAGCTGTCGATACCTATTTCGATATCGGATGGAGAGTGATTCATATGTATTATTGTCGAATTTCGTATCGACATCAAATAGACGGTGGTATGAAAAACGAGAGAAAAATCGACCCGACCCGAATGACCGCGTTCACCAGCACTCAACATGTTGAGTGATTAGTCAGCGGCTTTGTTGAAAAAGATGAAATATAACGAAGGATTACATACACAAGCGTCAAACATAAAACAAAAACACAACACATTACACCACAACTTGTCACTTCAAAATAAAAAAGGATAGCCTATCATTCAAACAAAGATGAGCAAATCGAAAAGCCGAAACGGGACCTCTTGAGGTGTCAAATCAATTTGATAGGACTTACGTCAGAGAGTCGATACCGAACTAGCATAAAAATCAGCAATTCGACATCGAATTGGACATAAGAATTCCGCAGGATTATAAATGATGGACTGTATACACATGCAATTTAATTCATTTTACCTACTTATCAATAACTGATAGACCCTGCCTGACTCATCCATATAATATTATAGGTCCTGCAAAATATTAATGAAACCGAACAAATAGACTGCATACATAAAACGTCCATTTTATGTTATATTTACGTTCATACGTCCATATGACCTATTCAGAACGTACACAAGACATACATTTTAGTGAAAACATTCATTTTACGTACATTTACATCCACCATTTTGGTTTTATGTTAAAGTGTAAAATACAAACAGGTCACTGTTTATTTATTTAATTACTCGTGCCTAAGTTTAACTTTGTTCGAATCTCTGTTAATCCTAGTAATTCAAATCATTGGCTTAGAAAATCGTGTGTTTATTTTAGTGGCATGCAGACGTAATAATTAAAAATTAATAAAAAAAAGTCTTGCCTCGACTGGGATTTGAACCCAGGACCCCTGCATTTCCAGTGCAACGCTCTAATCAACTAAGCTACCAGGAGCTGTTTCATTTCTACCTTTTCGAATGTCGATCAAATCTGGAACGCGAAATAAATGAAAAATAGTATAGAAGGACTAACCACACAGCGCCTAGGACGTTTATCGATACCGTGGGACAATATCCAGATCGACGATGTATTTGATCTGAAATTTCGGGGTTTGACCCGGACCAAACCCAAATTTTTTGGGGAGTTTCCCGGAATTCGACCGCAGCTCCTTATCTCATTCTATCATCTTCAAAACACAGTTATCGTCCCGCCATCGGGCGTCATCCTCGTCGTCGTCTCGTCATCGATCGATTGCAAAAATTCTAGCCGGGGAATCGAGTCCTCAGACCATCACACCAAAATCCAGCACTCTAGACAAGGCACTAGATCATTGAGTAGTTATTGATAAAAAATATTTATAAGTAAAGTCCATACGAAGTCACTTGGACTAGCATAAAAACTAACTAAATCCCGGCATCCGTCGGCTTTTTCTTTGTCAAACATGGACGGCGTAGTTTCAAAAAATAGCACTAAAATTAATAATCAATAGACAGTATGTCAATCAATCATAATCGGCAATGGCTAATCAGATCTATTGAGTCCACGTTTACTGGCATCGAACGTGTACATGGAGGATGAACCCAATCAGATAATATACCTATCCATTCTTACTTGTCTGGCTTCCAACGGGTACTAGGAGCAATCAGTATAAATTTTGCTATATTTTTCAATATGTGATGCAGTATATTGACCATACCACTATTTTAGGCTTGGTCCAAGTAACTTCGTATAGTCTATAAAACGTTCTAACTATACAGGTCCAGAGACAATTATAAGTGTGTAGACAGCTATACAGGTCCAGAGACAGCTTTTTGAGACAGGTCTGTCTACACAGACAGCTTTTCGAGACAGGTCTGTCTATGGAGACAGCTTTTCGAGACAGGTCTGTCTACACAGACAGCTTTTCGAGACAGCTTTTCGAGACAGGTCTGTCTATGGAGACAGCTTTTCAAGACAGGTCTGTCTACACAGACAGCTTTTCGAGACAGGTATGTCTATAGATACAGCTTTTCGAGACAGGTCTGTCCAGCTTTTCGCTACAGGTCTGTCTATGGAGACAGCTTTTCGAGACAGGTCTTGTAACAGGCCAAAATTGAATAAATAATTCTTACCTACTTTCAATTTTATATTCAAGATTTCCTTAAGTTTTTCAACATTTTCTCTCAATTTCAATTTCATCAATAATCTCAACGGTTGTAGATCCTGTAAATTTCCTAATTTTCAATAGTCAAATTCTATTTGCTGTAATGGTTTTTCCTCATTTTAATCCATGATTTAATTCATTTTCAAAATCAAAACAAAGCAATATTTTGATTCCAATTTTAAATTCGAACATCTGTTTTCATAACAAAAATAATTAATTCATTTGTCAAAAATATTTCGTGGGTTGTGTTCCGAAATCATATTGACCCGTTTTCAAGTGGAAGTACAGAACTACTCCGTTCGTACTAACTCTGTTCGGTTATTAAGCGCTATCGATCTCGGAGCAAATTCTAGCGAACCCCGGGTCGATCATTGGTTCGATGGTCTTTGAGATATTCTGTGCATTATCCTTGCGTTCGGGTTTTTGACTTTTGATTGTCAAAAATTTCTGTCAGCCGGCGGTCGATTAGTAATGTTTCCAGTATCGTCGATTCTTCTTTAAGCCCTCTAATTTTGCAAACGGAACACTTACTCTATTTTGTATTCTTCAAGTTTTGATTGTTTTATGGGATGATTATTTGTTGTTAATATCATTATTCATTAGCCGTTGTCATTTTTCTCGGATTATATTGTTGTGTGCAATTTTTGGTAAGTGAGAACCCTATCGATTGATGTTTGACGTTTGTCGTTCTTCTGCGTCATCTCTGAATCTACTTTGAGGCTAGCTCGTGGATCTAACGTGCCGCACTTGGCCTTTCACGTTAACTGTTTTGAAGAAGCAGGCCCTCCAAAAGAATAAATTTTTTTTTCTTCACCTTAAAAAGGGATTTTGGGCCTGATTTTCTTCTGAATTGAATTTATGGCACACTGAGTTATCTTGCGTTGTGTTTTACTTTCGTAAAGTGCCCTAATTTTCGCCGATGTTATCGGATTTAAAAAAAAAAACAGTCATTTGGGGTAAGTTGCTTGCACGTTTTTTTCCATTAGAAGTTTCTGACTTTTTCCATTCAATTATTAGTTGAAAGCTGCCCTAAAGAGTAGAGAATAATCTCACTCACTTCAGGATATTCAATCCAATCCTCGATCCAGATTTCCGGAGATTTTCGAGGCAAACAAACCCTATTTCCACCAGGTAAAAAAATATAACCGTATTTTTGCAAACTCGAGGCACATTTTTCTTAATTAATATGAAAAGCTTTATTATGATTTCATCTAATTTAATTAATTAATAAATTATTGTTCAATTTTTCTATTAAAATAATTTTCAAGAGCTATAGTCTTTTATCAAGTAAATTTGCTATTGGAAACTAATTGAATTACATTATAGTCTCATTTTCTAATTCAATTTATTCATGAAGTGCTTCGCTATTGGTTCAATTACAAATACAGTGTGTATAACAGTTTTTCTCTTAGGGTTTTTTTACGAGGGGTTGTACTATACCATCAAGTCTACCCTCACGGTTATAACAATAGACGTTCAATTGTAACCGAAATTGAACTAAAAGGCTAACAGACACCAGCCTAAGTAATTGGACGGTTACTCGAGTCTTCAATCAACTTAACCACAACCAGTAGCCAGGACTAATCTGGTTAATTCTAAGAACAACCATCACCTGGAACATTTTGGTATCGTACTAGTTTTAGTTATCCTAATTATTATTGTTTATTTACATTCTGTCCCTATTTGTACACCACGGTGATCACCTCGGTATTTCAGGGAATAATTCATTGCTTGCCCCCAGTGTGGTAAATGAATTATTAAATAGGTAACTTAACTAGACGTAACCTGTTGAATTTATGTCAACCTACTGGTAGTTCTGGTTACATAAGTGTAAAATAGCCGCTCCAATTTATTATTCACTCATTTATTATTTTTTATTTTTCTCTTCAATTTATATTAACAACTTTTCTATTTATACCTTTTTTTTTATTATTCATTTGGGTTATTGAGTTGCAATAACATATTTTTGCATTTAAATTTAATTGTTCAGGACTATAGTAATTATTTCACAAGTATAGCATTTCTGTATTTGTTAGTTAACGCTTCATGGCAAGGTCATTTTATTAATTGCTAATTTACTTGATTATTATTTTTTTCTTAAATTCAAATTATTGTTCATTGTGGACTGCGGCCATTCGGTGAATAAACAACTGTAGCACTTGATTTCTTGACTTTTATTTGGTTTTATGCACACAGCCTGGTTACTGCTTATATTTTTCTTTTATTTATAATTATTATTTGAATTGTAAGAACCTGAAGCCAGATACCATCCTGGAGAGTCCGACTCATCTGTTCAGAGTCGGTGGCGCCCAAAACTAAAACCCACCCCTACTCTCCGAATTATTTAGTTCTGAGCTAGGGCATAATTTGCACGCACTTCGACCTTCAGTCTTACAATCTCAAGTTCTTCATTCATTTATTTTTTTTTATTTTCATTATTTTTATTTTTTTTTTTTTTATTTTTATTATTTTCGACTTTAATTTTTTTTAAATTTATTTTTCAAAATTTTTTTTTTTTTTTTAATAAACTTTCCTTAATCAGCGAAAAAGCGTGGCAGTCTGTTTACACAGACAGCTTTTCGAGATAGGTTTGTCTATAGAGACAGCTTTTCGAGATAGGTCTGTCTATAGAGACAGGTCTGTCTACACAGACAGCTTTTCGAGACAGGTCTGTCTATGGAGACAGCTTTTCAAGACAGGTCTGTCCAGCTTTTCGAGACAGGTCTGTCTATGGAGACAGCTTTTCGAGACAGGTCTGTCTATGGAGACAGCTTTTCGAGACAGGTCTGTCTATAGAGACAGCTTTTCGAGACAGGTCTGTCTATGGAGACAGCTTTTCGAGACAGGTCTGTCTATGGAGACAGCTTTTCAAGACAGGTCTGTTTACACAGACAGCTTTTCGAGATAGGTCTGTCTATGGAGACAGCTTTTCGAGACAGGTCTGTCTTCACAGACAGCTTTTCGAGACAGGTCTGTCTATAGAGACAGCTTTTCGTGACAGCTTTTCGAGACAGGTCTGTCTACACAGACAGCTTTTCGAGACAGGTCTGTCTACACAGACAGCTTTTCGAGACAGGTCTGTCTACACAGACAGCTTTTCGAGACAGGTTAGTAGTAGTATCGGGGGCACCTGAGCCTGAGAAATTTTTCGATACCGTGGGAAAAATCTCTAAATCAGCGGCGCCTTTGATCTGAAACAGCTATACAGGTCTAGAGATAGGTTTGTATATACTTATACAGGGCTAGAGGCCTGTATACAGCAATGGTGAGCAAGGGTTGGTTTGGGTTAGTTATAGGTTAACATAGGATCCCCCACGTCAGCTATCAGTCAGCTGTCAATGTCATCTGTCAATGTCACTCATCTGTCAATGTCACTCATCTGTCAATGTCACCTGTCAATGTCAGTCAGCTGTCAATGTCAGTCAGCTGTCAATGTCATATAACCCAATCTACCCGAACTTCTCCGACTCAACTATTTCAAAAAGCGATATTCGAACCGAGCTTCCTCATTGAACTTGACGATAAGGCAGTGTTTCTTCCGAATATCGCTTTTTGAAATAGTTGATTCGGAGTAGTTCAGGTAGATTGGCTTAGATGACATTGACAGCTGACTGACATTGACAGCTGACTGACATTGACAGCTGACTGACATTGACAGGTGACTGACATTGACAGGTGACATTGACAGATGAGTGACATTGACAGATGACATTGACAGCTGACTGATAGCTGACATGGGGGGTCCTATGTTAACCTATAACTAAGCCAAACCAACCCTTGCTCACCATTGCTGTATACAGGCCTCTAGCCCTGTATAAGTGAACACAAACCTATCTCTAGACCTGTGTAGCTGTTTCAGATCAAAGGCGCCGCTGATTTAGAGATTTTTCCCACGGTATCGAAAAATTTCTCAGGCTCAGGTGCCCCCGATACTACTACTAACCTGCCTCGAAAAGCTGTCTGTGTAGACAGACCTGTCTCGAAAAGCTGTCTGTGTAGACAGACCTGTCTCGAAAAGCTGTCTGTGTAGACAGACCTGTCTCGAAAAGCTGTCTGTGTAGACAGACCTGTCTCGAAAAGCTATCTGTGAAGACAGACCTGTCTTGAAAAGCTGTCTCCATAGACAGACCTATGATTTTGATTATTACTGATAAACAAAGCAATTTCAAGATGGTTAGCGAGAAAAAAAATATGGATCCTTGAATATTTATCAAGTTATGATTTTTTTAATTTAATTTTTCTCTTTGTTGATTGTGTATCTTTGATAGGTATAGCGATATTAAGCTGATAAGAATAGATATTATTTATTGATATGTGTCAAAGGTTGAGAAGCGAGAGGATATAAGGCATTAGTGACTAGTGATTTTTCACAATTATTATTATTTTGTTCATTTATTTTGTTTACTTTAATAGATTTCTATTTTATGGCAAAATCAGCATACCACCTTGGTAAATATTTACAATATTTAATGTTTATGGAAAGGGTTTTTTTGAAGTTTTTTACTGATTTTATTGATTTTTTACTGGTTTTTTAGTGACATTTTCAAAATTCCTACCTAATTTGTGATTAGTTTCCTTAATTAACTTAGTAGTTGTCTATTAATTACCTGACGGTGCAATCTTTGCATTGAATTAAATGGTCAACATTTTGAACAATTATTGTAAACCATAATTTATTTGTTAATAAATAAGCAAAATTAATAAATAAACACTGATTTAATTATTGCGAAGAATAAAAGTACCAAACAATTTTTTTGCTCTACAGCCCAAACGGCTCATTTGCGGACATATGTTTATATGAACAAAAATGCTTGTTTTTTGTTTTGATGTCCCTTACTACCCTTTAAAGTTTGTCGGTATCTTTGTACGACACCCTGTATATTTAAATAATATATTGTTTATCAAAAAAATGAACTCATCCATATTTTTTTTTCTTCATTATGTCCTAATAATTGCTCCAATGCAAATTTGAACATAGAAAAATTGTCCGTTTTTAGGGACCTAATGTGTTCTAGACCCCAGACCTGTCTTGAAAAGCTGTCTCCATAGACAGACCTGTCTCGAAAAGCTGTCTCAATAGACAGACCTGTCTCGAAAAGCTGGACAGACCTGTCTTGAAAAGCTGTCTCCATAGACAGACCTGTCTCGAAAAGCTGTCTCCATAGACAGACCTGTCTCGAAAAGCTGTCTCTATAAACAGACCTATCTCGAAAAGCTGTCTGTGTAAACAGACCTGTCTCGAAAAGCTGTCTCCATAGACAGACCTGTCTCGAAAAGCTGGACAGACCTGTCTCGAAAAGCTGTATCTATAGACAGACCTGTCTCGAAAAGCTGTCTGTGTAGACAGACCTGTCTTGAAAAGCTGTCTCCATAGACAGACCTGTCTCGAAAAGCTGTCTCGAAAAGCTGTCTGTGTAGACAGACCTGTCTCGAAAAGCTGTCTCCATAGACAGACCTGTCTCGAAAAGCTGTCTCGAAAAGCTGTCTGTGTAGACAGACCTGTCTCAAAAAGCTGTCTCTGGACCTGTATAGCTGTCTACACACTTATAATTGTCTCTGGACCTGTATAGTTAGAACGTTTTATAGTCTATACGAAGTTATTTGGACCAAGCCTAAAATAGTGGTATGGTCAATATACTGCATCACATATTGAAAAATATAGCAAAATTTATACTGATTGCTCCTAGTACCCGTTGGAAGCCAGACAAGTAAGAATGGATAGGTATATTATCTGATTGGCTTCATCCTCCATGTACACGTTCGATGCCAGTAAACGTGGACTCAATAGATCTGATTAGCCATTGCCGATTATGATTGATTGACATACTGTCTATTGATTATTAATTTTAGTGCTGTTTTTTGAAATTACGCCGTCCATGTTTGACAAAGAAAAAGCCGACGGATGCCGGGATTTAGTTAGTTTTTATGCTAGTCCAAGTGACTTCGTATGGACTTTACTTATAAACATTTTTTATCAATAATTACTCAATGATCTAGTGCCTTGTCTAGAGTGCTGGATTTTGGTGTGATGGTCTGAGGACTCGATTCCCCGGCTAGAATTTTTGCATTCGATCGATGACGAGACGACGCCGAGGATGACGCCCGATGGCGGGACGATAACTGTGTTTTGAAGATGATAGCATGAGATAAGGAGCTGCGGTCGAATTCCGGGAAACTCCCCAAAAAATTTGGGTTTGGTCCGGGTCAAACCCCGAAATTTCAGATCAAATACATCGTCGATCTGGATATTTTCCCACGGTATCGATAAACTTCCTAGGCGCTGTGTGGTTAGTCCTTCTATACTATTTTTCATTTATTTCGCGTTCCAAATTTGATCGACATTCGAAAAGGTAGAAATGAAACAGCTCCTGGTAGCTTAGTTGATTAGAGCGTTGCACTGGAAATGCAGGGGTCCTGGGTTCAAATCCCAGTCGAGGCAAGAATTTTTTTTATCAATTTTTAATTATTACGTCTGCATGCCACTAAAATAAACACACGATTTTCTAAGCCAATGATTTGAATTACTAGGATTAACAGAGATTCAAACAAAGTTAAACTTAGGCACGAGTAATTAAATAAATAAACAGTGACCTGTTTGTATTTTACACTTCAACATAAAACCAAAATGGTGGATGTAAATGTACGTAAAATGAATGTTTTCACTAAAATGTATGTCTTATGTACGTTCTGAATAGGTCATATGGACGTATGAACGTAAATATAACATAAAATGGACGTTTTATGTATGCAGTCTATTTGTTCGGTTCCATTAATATTTTGCAGGACCTATAATATTATATGGATGAGTCAGGCACGGTCTATCAGTTATTGATAAGTAGGTAAAATGAATTAAATTGCATGTGTATACAGTCCATCATTTATAATCCTGCGGAATTCGTATGTCCAATTCGATGTCGAATTGCTGATTCTTATGCTAGTTCGGTATCGACTCTCTGACGTAAGTCCTATCAAATTGATTTGACACCTCAAGAGGTCCCGTTTCGGCTTTTCGATTTGCTCATCTTTGTTTGAATGATAGGCTATCCTTTTTTATTTTGAAGTGACAAGTTGTGGTGTAATGTGTTGTGTTTTTGTTTTATGTTTGACGCTTGTGTATGTAATCCTTCGTTATATTTCATCTTTTTCAACAAAGCCGCTGACTAATCACTCAACATGTTGAGTGCTGGTGAACGCGGTCATTCTCACATAAGGAATACGGGAGTGTAGAGTTGAGAGACAAGAAGAAAAATGTAAATCAAGCTTCTCCTACCCTACGAGTCGTGCGTCTAAAGTGAAGGTTTTGCTGTTGACGGTGCTGCCTTAAGATTTAATAAATTAGCAATTAATAAAATGACCTTGTCATGAAGCGTTAACTAACAAATACAGAAATGCTATACTTGTGAAATAATTACTATAGTCCTGAACAATTAAATTTAAATGCAAAAATATGTTATTGAAACTCAATAACCCAAATGAATAATGAAAAAAAAGGTATAAATAGAAAAGTTGTTAATATAAATTGAAGAGAAAAATAAAAAAAAATAAATGAGTGCATAATAAATTGGAGCGGCTATTTTACACTTATGTAACCAGAACTACCAGTAGGTTGACATAAATTCAACAGGTTACGTCTAGTTAAGTTACCTATTTAATAATTCATTTACCACACTGGGGGCAAGCAATGAATTATTCCCTGAAATACCGAGGTGATCACCGTGAGTAGATGTATTATGGGGTTTCACCATCCTCCGTCCTCCGGAGGAGATGACGTCATCTGTCAATCAAGTCACCTTTCAATCATGTCAATCAAATTTCAATGTCAAATGTCAAAGATGTCAATCAAATTTCAAATATCTGTCGATGTCAATGTCATCAGTCATCTGTCAATGTCTAACCTACTCCGAACTACTCCGAACTAGTCTGATCTACTCCAGTGCAACCAATCTGCTCTACTCTAACCCTACCTGGCGCCATCTTTTATCAGTTTTTCGGAGTTGGTCTAGTTTATAGAAATCTATATTGGTCTAGCTGCGTAAATTTTGTAAAATAGTGAGGATGAATGAATCAAAATTTCTTAACCTGCAAAATGATTTTAAGTGGTGATGTTAGCTTAGCCTAATCGAATTGAATTTCAACTGTAGTGGTCATGAGCGCAATTTCGGATGAAATGTTTATTTTTTCCTAATGGATTATTCTATAGAATTCCAAAATATTGAACTAGCCTAGCCTAGCCTAGCCTAATCTAAATTGGTAAAGTTTGGTAGAAATAGCGCGAGTAATGAAACATAATTTCAGATAAAATGTTATTTAATAAACCACGTTTTCAACCCCAAAAATTTGAGGTTGGCTCGGGTCAAAACCCCGAAATTTCAAATCAAAGACGCCACCGATCTAGAGATTTTCCCACGGTATCGAAAAAGTTCCCACGCTATCGAAAAAGTTCCCACGCTATCGCAAAAGTTCCCACGGTTGGCCCGGGTCAAAACCCCGAAATTTCAGATCAAAGACGCCGCCGATCTAGAGATTTTCCCACGGTATCGAAAAAGTTCCCAGGCATTTCGGATGAAATGTTTATTTTTTCCTAATGGATTATTCTATAGAATTCCAAAATATTGAACTAGCCTAGCCTAGCCTAGCCTAATCTAAATTGGTAAAGTTTGGTAGAAATAGCGCGAGTAATGAAACATAATTTCAGATAAAATGTTATTTAATAAACCACGTTTTCAACCCCAAAAATTTGAGGTTGGCTCGGGTCAAAACCCCGAAATTTCAAATCAAAGACGCCACCGATCTAGAGATTTTCCCACGGTATCGAAAAAGTTCCCACGCTATCGAAAAAGTTCCCACGCTATCGCAAAAGTTCCCACGGTTGGCCCGGGTCAAAACCCCGAAATTTCAGATCAAAGACGCCGCCGATCTAGAGATTTTCCCACGGTATCGAAAAAGTTCCCAGGCTCAGGTGCCCCCGTTAGCTAGACCCTGTTCTTAGGCATGCCTTATTTGATGCAATTGGCGATGAAGATCAATGAAACAACAAATTTTTGGTAAAATTTTATTCATTAAACCTTAAAATAATCACATTTGCTTTTTCCTATAATTAGGTAGAACATTCTAGACAATAAAATACCGAAAACTACAGCTATGGTTATTATACAGGTATAGATTAAGTAAATAGATGCATCAGATCTCGAATCGGTTGAAGTGGAGTTTATAGTTTCGTTTCTACAGATGATTTTGGAGATGGTTTCTTGCTGCGGACCAATTCCGATAGTTGTCCATTCCCTGCTATCTAAAATGCTGTTGTTCAGGAATTCCACTCGCAATTTATACTGGTATAATCTATTCCGCGATTCTGGAAGTACTGTCTGGAAAGTGCGTGTACGATCATTGTCTATGAGGCGGTAGTAAAGCGGAATCCATAAATCGTTGGAATAGCTATCCGTTTTCAGCTGTGCCTTGATATTTCGGACATCTGATGGCGGATGTATATAGAAGATATTTTGAACGACTGCTGCGAGGGCGATGAAATTGGAACTTAGCCAAACCATTGCTGTTGAAGAAATGAAACGTTCCACTATTTGGCCAGAGCTCTTATACAGAAATAACATTGGTTTTGTGAGGAAGGAGGTCCATCTACATGAGTCCTCCAATCAGGTCTATTATAATGCATGAAACAAGGAAGTCTTGTCTGCAACTCAAAATCTTTTCTACATTCGAGTGGTAATTTCCCCCAGATATTTAAAAGTGTAGTACTATCGACATATTGTAAAAAGAACCCAATAGGTAGATTTTTCAACTCATCAGCACTACAATCTTCTATATTTTTTTCACCCGTTAGGAATTTCAACAATTGATCACACATCTTCAACAAGAGCTTCTACTAGACTGAAAACGGAGACAATTATTGTGCTATATTCAGTTTCCCTTCCCTTTTGGCTTTTTAGCGACCGCTTCTGCTGGTGCCGGTGTTGCAGACTGCTTAACCTTCTCTTTAATCATTTTGATTACCTGACCTTTGGTGACTAAGTCGTTATCGTTTATAGCATTTGCAGCTCTAACTATTCTCTTGTCACCAATGCTTATATAATTTTTCGTTACATTAAACACCTTATGTTGTTCTTCTAAGGCAGATAATCGAACAGCCAATTTTGTTTTAATATCATTTTCAATAGACTGATTTTTACTCAGTAAACTTCCAATTTCCTTCTGACATTCCTTTATTTGGGACTCCAGCTGCTTATATCTATTCTCTTCTTGTGGGGGTATCGCAGTTTTCACTCGGTTTTCCATATCTTTTCTGAACGTTTCTGAGATTTCTTGAAGCTTTTTATCCGTGTAGGATTTTGTAACATAATCTTGTGTACCACCACCACCACCACCACGACCACCACCAGGACTTTTTACGTTGCTTAGTTTGACTACTAAATTTTTGTAGTCGTTAAGACGTTGCGTACGCCCAAACTTATCGACTGACATGATGATACTGAGGAAAGAATCAAATGTTATAGGTTCTTATCTTACTAGAAAGACTTTGTGGCGCAATTGGTAGCGCGTCTGACTCCAGATCAGAAGGTTGTGTGTTCGAATCACATCAAAGTCAAAAAAAAAGTTTGGATGGTGCCAAGCTCCCGATTAGGCTGTAGTTGACAATTACAGCCTAATCGAAAGCATGGTATCATGCAATCTTTTTTTCCTGTGTTTCCCTTCTTCTTCAGTCTTTCTCATTGTATTTGTCCAGATTTCAAGACAGATAATAAAATAACGATTTGTTTTTTTTTATGCTTTTATTACTATTAAAAATTACATAATACATACATTAACTGCTATAAACTATACATCACTTTCTAAATTGCATATTCTGATGAAATCTGCTTTTATTTTTTCTGGGCTCAGGTGTATAAACTCTAACGTGAAATAACATAGTTCACAAATATTTAAGTTACAATATTCTTTTATCACACTTAGACAATTATTTTCATTAACAGTTTTTACATTGTAATAGTTCAATAGATTGTCATAAAAGGTTCTAAAATCTAGTTCTGCGAGTAAACGCAGCCTGTAATCTATTATATCTTGGGTTTTTAAAAAGGATTCAATATCGTCTACACAAAAGCATAAATTAACTCCTCTGCTTGTCAACTTGATCATTCTCTCTCCCAAAAATATAGCTGAGGAAACAGTAAAGTTTTCTGATAGAGAATAAACTATTATCACTTCACTAACATCATCATCATCATCATCATCATTATCCATCTCCATGAAGGAATTGACAATTCCCAGAAATTCAGTCCATTCTTTATCACTAAAGGATACAGTCACTTATTCTTCAGGTAGGTTTAAAATGGTACTTGTTACTTTTATACTGGGTATCAATCCTTGAGCGATACTTATTCCGGCAATAATTTTGAAGTTCTTGGTTGCATAACATGTCTCACCCAAAAATTTCGATTCTTTCTTGATTTCTTGATCACTTCTCGCCACCATACTGTTAAAATAATTCCAACCCGACAAAGAACAGGACGAATTAAATACAGTTGTTTCCATTTCTGCAGACATCAAGCCTTCGTTGTCTGAACTGGGGGTTGAACTCGCCATACTTCTAGTAGACTGGAGTAAATTTTGTGAAAATTTGCTTTATATAGGAAGCTCCCACCATTATTTCAATGGTTTAAACTTGTTTATGTTAACTTCCAGAAATAGGAGTTTAGATAAAGCCCACCCACTGTCTTTCTCCTGGAATTCAACAGATTTTGAGACTAAAACTTGTTCGAATTCAGCGAATAACTTATTCAGATCGGTGTTGGGCGAAATGGCTGCAAAACGAGAATTGAAGGATTTTATTTCGAGCATTTCTCTTAAAATATAGAGTCCATATAATTCCAGGTTAATTTTTAAATTGGAGTATGTAGAAAACCCTTTTTTTATCAAATCCATAATTTTAGGTTTTAATTCCTCCAAATAAAGTCCAACACTGGTTAGATGGACATTCGTAAATAACCTATAGGAAATTATACGATTCTTAAACGCTGTTTTAATGATCTGAACATTGGGTTCCAGTTCCGTACAACACTTATTTTTATGTCTGTGACTTAGGTTATGTGAATGAGAAGAAACAGTTTCCTCACAAACTTGACAGTGCGAACTCATAACTGAAACTGAATAATAAATCCTGGAAAAATTTAATTCATACTACATCCTTGGTTTTATCGATCCAGCTGTTGAAAGATTTATCAAAACCCAACCATTTTACAAAAACTTTATTTCCCTTCTTTCGTAATACTTGTTCAACGAGGAACACATCAGGTTGCTTTGTTTTTTGTAATTCTTCTTCATAAAACCCACCACTTATAGGATGACCTTGGAAATCCTCCAACAAATATGTTGTGGGGTTTGTAATTTGCACTTTAGCTACCTTAAAGAGTTCCGTACTCCAATTCGGTGTATATCCTTTTTGAAAAACATGTTTGAACTTGCTTATGCGAACCACGTCACCGACCTTGAACTTTTGTCTCCCAACAACTTTGATATGACCATAAACGGAATTCAACAGTGTCTTTTCATTTTGTTTATTGACTTTACTTGGCTTCATATGTATCGCACTATGTTTGCTATTATTGTATGCAGCAGTAACTGGCTGTAATAATTCCAGCCATTTATGGTTTCCATATAATGTAAATTGCTTGAACAATTTTTCTTTCAAGGTTCGAATTACCCGTTCTGCAATAGATGCCTTTAGAGGACTAAATGAACTATAATGATGTATCCCATGTTTCTGCATAAGACCTAAAAATTGACTGTTATAGTATTCCTTTCCATTATCCGAAATAAGTTTCTTGGGTATTCTTCCAGAAGTTTTCAGTATGTTCTCCATGGCTTTGGTAACATCCTGTGCTGATTTAGACTTTAGAGCTCTAGTCCAGAGGTATTTAGAGAAACAATCAATAACAACCAGTATATACTTGAATCCTTTGTTTTCTCGAGCATACTGATCAAGCTGGGCTAAATCTGTAGCAAAAGTATCATCCAGACCATACTGTATAAATCTTCTACGATTGAACTTTTTACGTGCCGGTTTATGTAGTTCTTCAACCACCTGCTCTCGGGCTTTAGTGATACTGGTCATATTATGGCTGTGGTTAGGAGATCCAAGCTTGATCGAGTTTAGTCCTGCAATGATTGTTAGATAAGTCAGATGAGTCTATTTATTAAACGCAATCACATCCAATTCAACCAATTCCTCTAAAATACTCATAATTTCATTGATGTTATTAGTATTTCCAGCTTCTTGCGATGCATCCAATTTAGCAAGTCTATCAATCAATTCGTTGACGTCATCATAATAAACATACTGCTTTGGTTTCTTATTATATTCTAAGAATGTCCAAGTTCAGACAAAGTAGCGAAGCCCTTGTCCGAGCATTAGAACTGGAAGCAATCTTTGGTGCCTCACGACCCAGAATACGAGCAGTGTCCATTGAGGACCCAAAGGAAAAGCAATCATCAAAAGAGGATGGCAGTTTCGAGAACCTTATGAGTAATTTCATGGAGGAAATAAAGAAAATATTACGAGAAGACAGAAAAACGGGAAACGACTCCAGACAAACACCAACACAAAGAAACCGATTAGAATGTTATCGCTGCCATAAGATTGGACACATTCAACGAGATTGTAGAGTAAGAATGTCCTCTCCATCAAGGGATCGTTTCCAACGCTTTTCGAGATCAAGAGATGCCAGCCTTAATAACAGACAGGGAAACGAGAACTAACCAGTATGGAGGGGCGAATGCTGGATAGTAATGACGAAGCCCCCAGGGTTGTTTACATAAAATCATTGGGCAGTCATTATAGAGGATTAAAATTCGAAGGACAAATCAATGGAGAATTGAAAACCAACCAACTTTTGATACGGGTGCTGAAGTTTCCATAATTAGAAGAACATTAGTCAAGTCTCGGGCAATCCAACCGCTCACTAGAAATCTGTCACTACGAACAGTCACCGGCGAATCTGCACCAGTTCAAGGAGAAGCTAGGATTGAGCTTACTTTTGGATCTACCACCTTCAGGCACAAAACATTAGTTGCCGATATAGAAGATGATTTCATTTTGGGAATGGATTTGATCGGCCAACATGGTTTCTCTTTTGATCCTTCCATGAACAGCCTTAAATTTGGTAATGAAGAATTTGTCCTAACAATACAAGAAGAATCCATAAATCTTGGCCACAACCCCAGTGAGGTTTCCTGGAAGTACTGAGAAGATCATTTGCGGAAGATTAGAAACAAACCCTGGGTGCTGCGTTGGGCGGGCTAACACGTAATTTCATTAGAGATAAACCAGAAAGATTTCTTGTTGGAAAGACTCTAGTAAGGACAAATGGAGACATTATGATAAGAATTGCCAAGTTTTCTTCCGAAACAGTAAGAGTAAAAGAAGGAGACATTATTGGAGCTCTCGAACCAGTGAAGCAAATATCGAACTGTGACCTACCAGATAAGCGACATTTTGTGAAATCCAAATTGGATACAGACACCTTGATGCAGACTTTGGCGAAATCATGGAAACATCTTGATCCAGATAGACTTCAAGAAGCCACAGACTTCATTTTGAAAGAAGCAGACGTATTTGTGATGGACAATCAAACCGGACGAACCAGCTTAATTCAACACAAAATTGATACTGGATTGGCACACCCAATTAGACAACCACCACGACGTATGCCAGTAGCTAAGCAACAGGAAGTGGAAAACCAAATTGATAAAATGCTTCAAGAGGGAATCATTGAAGAGTCAAATAGTCCATGGTCTGCGCCAGTATTATTGGTTACGAAGAAAGATGGGAGTCTTAGATTTTGTGTGGACTACCGAAAGCTTAATACCGTCACCAAGAAGGACAGCTTCCCTCTCCCAAGAATAGACGATACACTAACAACTCTATCGGGCTCCAAATGGTTTTCCACCTTGGATCTCAAAAGTGGATACTGGCAAGTGGCAATACATGACGATGACAAAGAGAAAACTGCCTTCAGTACCGGAAGCGGGCTATACCAGTTTAATGTAATGCCTTTCGGATTGTGTAATGCTCCAGCTACGTTTGAGCGACTGATGCATCTTGTTTTGCGAGGCCTTACATGGAGAACTTGCCTGGTATTTTTGGATGATGTCATGATTATGGGAAATTCGTTCCAAGAACATCTTAATAACCTGAAAGAAGTTTTTGACCGCTTCCGGAATGCCAACTTGAAACTCAATCCAAATAAGTGTTTCCTATTTCAAAAGAAAGTGGAATTCTTAGGTCACGTGGTATCTGAAGAGGGCATACAAGTTATGGAAGGAAACATAGATGCTGTCAGGGACTGGCCAAAACCACGCGACAAACATGAACTAAGGAGTTTTCTAGGATTATGTTCTTATTATCGAAGATTTGTGGAACGATTCGCCACTATAGCTGCTCCACTTCATCGATTAACAGAAGAAAAATCAACATTCAATTGGACCCGAGAATGCGATTCCGCATTTAGAAAATTGAAAGGAGCATTATGTACAAGCCCAGTGTTGTCCTATCCTGATCAGAAAGGCATGTTGATTTTGGACACAGATGCAAGTAACACCAGTGTTGGAGCTGTCCTTTCACAAATCCAAAATTCACATGAACATGTCGTGGAGTACTACAGTAGAACCTTATCAAAGCCGGAACGAAATTATTGTGTCACCAGAAGAGAGTTGCTTGCCATAGTAAAAGCAGTCGACCATTTTCATAAGTATCTCTATGGACGCAAGTTTCTAATTCGAACAGATCACGCAGCTCTAAAATGGCTTTTAGAAATAAAAACTCCTGAAGGACAGCTTGCTAGATGGATTGAGAAATTGCAGCAATACGATTTCCAAATTAAACATCGACCTGGATACCTGCATAAAAATGCTGACGCTCTGTCTAGACGGCCATGTAAGGAAGATTGCAAACATTGTCAAAGAATCGATATACATGAGAAAAACACTAGGCCAGCTGTAAGAAGAACGGGCTTGATCGTCGATGACAAATGGACTACCAAGCAAATGAGGGAAGATCAGGAGGCAGACCAGGACATCGGGCAAATTCTACATCTTAAAGAAAACGATGAATGTAGGCCAGAATGGAGGGAAGTGTCAAACAAGAGCTTGATTTACAAAGCGTTGTGGGCCCAATGGAACTCTCTGGGCGTAGAAAATGGTTTGCTCAAAAGAGTTTGGGAAAGTGCCGATGGGAACTATAGTTACATTCAGACCAGGGACGAAACTTCGAATCTGCCATCTTTAAGAAAATTTATGAGATCATGGAAATACGTAAGACAAGGACAACACCTTGACACCCTCAGTCTGATGGCATGATGGAACGATTCAATAAGACCATAGAGAAACACCTGACAAAAGTGGTCGCAAAGAACCAACGAGATTGGGACAAGCATTTGCCTCTATTTTTAATGGCTTACAGAGCGGCTGTTCACGATTCAACAGGTGAAAGTCCGGCTAGAATTGTTTTTGGAAGGGAACTCAGGTTACCTTGCGATCTGATGTTTGGAGTACCCGAAGAAGAACGAAGAGAAATCCGAGATTATGCCGACGAAGTAAGGGAACGACTTCTGGGTATCCATGATTTTCCTCGGGAGCATATTCAACTAGCCAGTGACCGAACGAAGACCAGATACGACTTGAAAGCCAATTCGGTCGGATTTCAAGAAGGTGATTTAGTGTGGTTGTATAACCCAGTAAGGAAGAAAGGAGTATCACCGAAATTGTCTTCAGCATGGGAAGGACCCTATAGAGTAATCAAGAGGATCAATGATTTGGTTCATCGAGTCCAGCGCAACACCAGGAGTAAGATGAAATTTGTACATCTGGACAGGTTGGCGAAATATCATGGGCGTGAAGTTGATCGGGACGATCAACCTTAAGAGGAGGGCAGTGTCACGATATCGTCTGCCAGGCTGTCAAGAATCGATGGTGAAAATACTAGAATCTAGCGAATTATTCTACTTTTATCTGGAAAATTAGATTATCGTGTGTATTCTAGATTTTACAGGAATAGATTTAGGGATATATAAGAAGGCTAGCATTGGTTTGTAAGTTTCAGTTTCAGTTCGACTGCGATACGATTTAAATAGTGATTTTAAAGAGTTTAATTGTTGAGTTAGTTATTAAAGTAATTAGTGTCAGAGTGTTTTGTTAAGTGGAATACATTATTGCTGTGTTAATTGGACTTTGATTTTTGGAATAAACCAAACGAACAACGAACCCAAGATTTTTGTCAGCAGGCAACCCAAAGCCGCGACAATAGTGTTCCTAACTCGTGCGGAAAGTCTCTTTCCCTCACTTGATTGCTTGCCGAACTCCGCTACGCGTCGTTCGGCAAACTGCAATCGCGTGCGGAAAAGTGGCACTTTCCGCACTTGTTAGGAAATATACAATTTTCAATGTATATCTGACAGGGGGGTGCAAGTGCACCCCCTTGCACCCTGCTGCCGGCGCCCATGTTCAGGTATGACCATAGGTGTGACGTACACCCGTTTTCTCACGTCAGAAGACGGGTGTACGTCATACCTGAACCAATGACAACAATCCTAACAAACCGTACCTTAAAGGTACGGTTTGTTAGGAGAGTACGCGTCGCACAACTGACAACGTAAACGTCGTCATTGGTTCAGGTATGACGTACACCCGTCTTCTGACGTGAGAAAACGGGTGTACGTCATATAGTCCGACAAATACCATTTTAAAGTCACGTGATATTGGTGGAAAAAAACGTATGTTCATTGATTATGTCGTTGATATCACCTACAAAAAGCTACTGGTGGTTAATTACTATTGAATTTTAGGATAAGTTCCCACTAGTATTTTACAAACGCGTTTCTGAAGTAGTATTGACCAATCAAATGAGAATTTTAATACTTGCATTTGTTGCGGGACTCACTTTTGTCGCATCTGCTGTCCGTTGTAATACATTCTGAACTTGAATTGGGTACCCGTTTTCTATTTGCTTCTTTTTGAGTTGGAAAAAGGTTAATATAGTCAAAATTATTAGCTGTGTTTGTTCGTTGTATCCTTTTCGAAAATAACTTTGACAAACTAATTGATGACAGTGATGGATTCTATTTCAGGTAAGAATATTATGAATAATAATTAGACATCAATTTTTTTGTCAATTTTACTATCACCGCCGTTTGAGATGTATTCAACAAGGATAGAGAAAAATCACGTGACTTTAAAATGGTATCCCTGCGTTTTTATTCTCATCAAATTTTACCGATGGATCCACCATTCTATGTCTGTCATTGTCATTTTCCATTCACATAACAAAGATAGCTAATTCATCGGTGAATCTATCGATGAGATTAAAAACGCACATTATTTGTTGGACTTTACCTATGGTCATACCTGAACCAATGACGACGTTTACGTTGTCAGTTGTGCGACGCGTACTCACCTAACAAACCGTACCTTTAAACAAAAAAAAATAGAAAGAGAGGTTGGTCGGTGGCTAAAATCAATAAACGGGACTTCGTGTGAAGGGTTGCCGACTAGCTTCCAATGCGGAGAAGGATGTGGATCAAATAAATAATTAAATATAGAGCGCCACCTGGTTTTCCCTGCAGCACACGAAGTCAACCAACCGATATAACGAAAGCAGGAAAATGCTACGGACCTATAGCAGCACAACCTGAAACTAAAATCAGTTCTGCAACACCTATTGTGAACTATCTTTATCCCGGCTATGACCTACACCACCGATTTCGACATAATTTTGGGATCTGTGTGTACATTAAAAATGACCTTTCATGTCATCGAGAGGAGAAGCTAGAACCAGCGAACCTTGATATCATATGGCTAAAATTCACCTCAAAGTCATCGACCAAGTTTATCTGCTGCCTCTACTGACCGCCAAGTAACACCGATTACCAAAACTTTTTCGCGACATTATCCGAAAGCTGTGATAGTATACAGTCAAACTATCCACAGGCGGAAATTGTCTTTTTAGGCGATTTCAACGTCCACAATATACCCTGGCTGAAACACCACAACAAAACAGATAACGAAGGCAGAGAAGCAGAAGCTTTTGCCATAAGTTGTGGTCTAAAGCAGCTTGTCGATGAACCTACCCGTATCTCAGAAAGGGGCGAATTTGCAGCGCTTTTAGACTTGTTCCTAACCACCAATCCTGACTCGTACATAATTCAAGTAGATGCTCCACTTGGTTCGTCCGATCATAAACTTATAATAACAAAGTGCGAAATGCTCATCCCACCAAGCCTACAACCACTTCCTCGTAAAATGTGGCACTATAAATCGGCAAAATGGAATGACCTAAAACAGTATTACCTGGATTTTCCACACAAGTAATCTTATCTGGAATGGACGCATATATCCCACATACAACTAAACGTAGAGCTAATGCAAAACCTTGGTTCAACAGCCAGTGTCAAACGGCTGTACAGAAAAAACACAGAGCATATAACCTTTGGAAACGACAACAAACCGCTCAAAACCACACAGAATTTATAGAAGCCAGAAATAGTTGCAAAATTACTATTGACTCCGCTAAAGAAACATACAATCAAAGAATAAAAAACAGGTTGCTGAATTATCCAAGTAGTTCTAGGTCTTTTTGGTCTCTTGCAAAAGCTGTTGGATCTAACTTCACCAAGTCATCCATACCACCACTTACAGATAAAAATAATCACTTAGCCACAACATCAGAGGAAAAAGCCAATATGCTTGCCCAAATGTTTTCCTCCAACTGCAACCTAACGTTCATTGAAAGGGTTTCCCATAGTATGCCAGAGGTACCCTTTTGTCACAGAGAAATACGAAAATCCCTAAAAAAGCTGGATACAAACAAAGCAATGGGTCCGGATGGCATTCCCGCAGTAGTACTCAAAAATTGCGCCAACGAACTCACCCCAACTTTCGCGAAATTATTCAATTTGTCTTACAGGCAAGGAGTATATCCATCATCATGGAAGTCTGCCGCAGTACAACCCATTCCAAAGAAAGGAAAAAAGACAGATCCGTTAAACTATAGACCAATTGCTCTACTTCCGGTGATATCAAAAGTAATGGAAAGAGTTGTGAACAATCACCTAACCAAGTACTTGGAAAAGTACAAAATTATCAACGATAAGCAATACGGATTTCGAAAATATAGGTCAACTGGCGATTTACTTACATACGTCACTCACTTATGGCAAAAAGCGATTGAGTTGCGGGGTGAAACAAGAACAATTGCCTTAGATATATCTAAAGCATTCGACAAAGTTTGGCATGAAAATCTGCTCAACAAGCTCAAAGCAATGGGATTATCGCCGAAACTTTGCACTTGGTTTGAAAGTTACCTAAAGGACAGATCCATTTATGTTGCACTGGATGGCCAGAACTCCAACTCTTACCAAATAAATGCTGGTGTGCCACAGGGAGCAATCCTTTCGCCAACTCTTTTTCTGATTTACATAAATGACCTCATAGATAAAACAGTAAATCCACTTTATTGCTTTGCAGACGATGGCAATGTAGTCTCCTCACTCATACCACCCACAGGTCTTTCCGCACGTGAATTCCATCATCTTAGACTAACTCAAATATCGCAGATAAATAACGACCTGGAGATAATAGAGGACTGGGGTAACAAAAACCTTGTACAGTTCAACGCGCAGAAAACCCAAGCAGCTAAAAGGGCCTCCCAAAAGCTGGGGGTGCTATTTCGTACAAGACATCTGTACACACCAAGCCAATTGCTGACACTCTACAAAGCCCAGATTCGACCAACTATGGAGTACTGCTCACATATATGGAGTGCAGCACCCAAACATACCTTAATGCTTTTGAATACCGTGCAAAAACGAGCTATCAAGCTGATCAATGACCCCGCACTTACTCGTAACTTGGATGGTCTCGAACATCGCAGATCTGTGGGCGATTTGTCTCTCTTCTACAGGTACTATCACGGAAAATGCTCTGAAGAGTTGGCACGTATGATTCCACCGAGAGTAGCACCTACCAGGCGAACCCGTCAAACAGACGGTAACCATGAATTTACTGTCAAACTAGAGGCACCAAGAACCTCATTATATCAGAATTCATATCTCTGGAGAACAGCATCGCTGTGGAATAAACTCCCTGCGACGGTTTTCCCTGCAGGTTACAACCTGAACCGATTCAAGACCAACATACACCGACATTTCCGCGCACTTGCCGCTTCTCGAGCGTGATAGGACATTTCCTTGCGAGTGCGCATATCCGTAAAAAAAAAAAAAAAAAAAAAATAAAAATAAAAAAAAAAATAAAAAAAAAAAAAAGTTAACAAGAAGGAAGGAAGGACAGAAGTGAAACGCTTTGCTACAATCAGGTACGGGTTTTTAATTAAAACCAGAACAGGTTTGATTCTAGAGTAGGTTCGGAGTGGGTTTTCCGAACGCCCTGGAACACTGAAAATTATTAACACTAGAACCAGAACAAGAACAAAATAAATCGACTAAGAGTACCTAACCTTATGTTCTAAAAATAATATTTTAGTATTTACAATAATTTAATTCAACTTGAGTCCTTAAATAAAGAAGTAAAGAGTATTATATAACAGCAATAATAACTGAAATTTAAATTAATAGACAAACTTACTAAATGCAGTAGATACCTTCGTAAATAGCCATTTAACCCCAGTATACAAGTATTTTCCTGTATTCAGTGCAGCCTGTATTTATGGGATATTAGAGAAATATAGATCATTAATTAAAGTTGAAGTAACAATACATAGCCTGAGGGGCAAATTTAATATTATAGGATAAAATCGGTAGTATAGATAAATAATTAAAATTGAAGTACCTCACAATACATAACCTGAATGGCAAGTTTCATATAATAAAGGTAATATAGATAATTAATTAAAATTGAAATAACAACACATAATCTGAAGGGTAATTTAACATTGTAGTAGAACTGCGTCGTTGTGGTGATTAACTCCAACCAGAAATTGGTAAGGTTTGATAGGCTCCAGATATTAAGACAATACAACACACTTATCAAACCTGAGAAGTCCCTAATCCATTGAGGCGAACCTGAATGATTGGATTGATATCTTCCAGTGTTTCGAATGGCCTGGGACTGGATCAGGGTCGCAACAAGAAGCAACTGGCCCTGGGCACTTAAGCTCAGTAACTAGGAGTCACTAAAGCTTCCAATTTTCTAGAGGAGGCTGAAGATAGGAGGTACGACTTGAAATATACAGTAAGCTTAACGGTTAACTCTCTACTAAAGCTTAGGACTAAAGCGTGACGAATCAATAAGGTGAAGTCTAAAGGCCTGAAACAAATGGACTTTATGAGACTGGGCGTAGAGAGATAGGCAGGTATGTACAATATATAGAATTTAATCATATAATTAACAAAAAACTATGCTTTTACATAGGCGATAGAGAAACACAGTGGAGATTAATAAGAAAAACCACTTACCAAAATACTTTGGCCTTTAAGAACAAACAATTGATCACGTTGCTCTTTTTCGGCTCACAAAGAAATCCGCACAAGGCGATTTGGTGCTAAAATAACGGATTAGACACCCTAGATCTATGAGCGAAACTGAACAACTCAGAAATCGGCAAAATGTGCCTGAGGAATTTTCCCGAACACTTAATCGTGGAAAGTCCTCGACCTGAATGACCTCTGCTTGTCCCTGCAATGTCCTTTAGAAAGGTTCTGTCAAAACTCGTAGGTGAAAGGTTCTGGGGAATTTTGACGGTAGTTGGGGCATGGGACTTATTTAAATTAAGTTAGTACCGGTCATTGACCTTATTCGAAGCGCTGTCAATCAACTCAATCTAATCGGATCAGACAATCAGTTGTTCTAATGTAAATATTAGCCACTTTCGGAAAGTGTGATCTGATTAATCGGTTCGATCGGATTAGTAATCTCATCGTTCGTAAAATGATCCGAAATCGAGTACTCGCATTCGTTAAGTGATCTTGTTGACTCGGTTTTCTCATATGTTTGTGATCTCGTTAACCCTGCTCTTGACGTGGGTAGAAAATTAATCTATCAGCTGTTTGATTTTTTTGGTTATGCACTATGTTTATTTTATATGTTTTGTTTCCGTTTTGTGTTTAAATTCTTGTGATCTGTTGTGTTTGGGGTAGATTGCAGTGTCTTTGAAAGAAAGAAAAGTCAACACGGTAAAGACCTAACCTCAAATCGTTGACAAAAAACAAACGAGGGTGCCGGTGATCGTCGATCCTAATCGTTCGGAAGCGTTGAATAATCTACTCTGAAAATGAGCTAAACCACGATCAGCTGATATTAACCTACTCGATCCAGGATTTACATTTCCGAAAGCAGCTATTGTGATTTGATTTATTAATAAATTAATTGTTTATTTATTTTAACCCTACTAAAAGGAAATCAATTCCATTATTAAACCTCTAACTTGATGATTCTGGAAAGATGAAGAATGAAAAGTTTGAAGAAAAGTGTGGCCACAACTACTGGAAAGAAAACAGTGACAAGGGTCGGATTTTACACTCGTGCAACTCGTGCGCTACGCGAGGGCGGCATATTCTATCTAGGTATATTAGTATATTTTAATATAGATTAAGAAAAAAAAATAGAGACAATAAATACCTTTAAACTATATTGCACGAACATGCGGCCAATTGTTGGGGCGCGTGCTACCTGCCAAGTAGTACGAGCACCCCTGAAAAGTAGTACGACCGCTAGTAGTGATTCCCACATGAGTCTCGTTTTCGAGAGTCTCGCATGGTCTTGGACTGTCTCGAACAAGACGAGACGAGACTTTTATTGGTCTCGTCTCGAGTCTCGTGCGAGAGTCTCGTGTCTCGTGTAAAAGTCTCGCAGGTGAATATTTCTGCATGCAGCAAAGAACACATATAATGTAAATATATGCAGTAGCCGGTAGCCGGACTTTCGCGAAACCGCCTACCCCTCCATCAGAACTCTGTTGGCAGTGGCGTATACAGGGTGTCCAAAATACCATGGGCCATCAGAAACGGTAAGAGATACGAGGGCGGTTAAATTAGAAAAAAGTTGCCATTTTCAAAGGGTATTTATTTAAAATGTATTTTCGTTGTTGCCAAATTTCTGTTAGTTTCCGAGATACAGGATAATTTGTAAAAAAAAACAGCTCTAGGTGTCTTTTACAAATCACCCTGTATCTCGGAAACTAATAAAAATTTGGCAACAACGAAAATATATTTTAAATACCCTTCGAAAATGGCAACTTTTTTCTAATTTAACCGCCCTCGTATCTCTTACCGTTTCTGATATACCAATGGTGGCCCATGGTATTTTGGACACCCTGTATAACGGTGGGCGAATATTTTATATTTTTACAAAATATTTTTTATTTTATGTTTTCACATGACGCAATGTTTTATAATTAGGTGCGTTAAAATTACCGCCACCCTGGGGGGGCTTATTTGAAATTAATGCAACTTGGCGCACACGCAAAAATGACGCAAATGACGTCAGATGCGAATGAAAAAGTGCATGTCAAATAAGCCGTGCACCAATTTTCAATCACGAATGACGTCATTTGCGTGTACGCAAAGTTGCATCAATTTCAAATAAAGCCCTCCAGGCCTATGATTTATAATTTTCTGTTATTTTAACAGCAACGTTAAGTTATCTGTCGCTTATTCTTCACGTAAAAATAGTGGCAGGTATAGACTTTGAGCTATAACACAACTGAAAATAACAGGAGAGGATACATCATAATACTGTATTCCTTTTATACATTGAGTTACACCGAATCTGTCGCTCTAGAGCTCCTCGGAGTAACTCCAAAACACACAATTCGGATGTTATCATTATTCTTCAATATTAACTAACACTAACATTACCTAAAAGGGCTTCTTGCACCCCGGCAAATTTGGTGAATCAGGGAAAAGGGAGATGCACTATGAGCGAGTCGAGTGCTTTACGCACTTTTAAAAGAAACGTTCAATCTTTTGACATTGAGCCGCTCCGAGTAACTCAACGGGTAAAAGGAATACAGGGCAGAGTCGCTTTTCAGTGACGAATTTTAAGGTGCTCCATGCCCGTAGCTTCATACTGTAGTGCTCCAAACAATTGTTGTGTCACTGTAACGCACGCAACTTTAGGCGACGTGTTTTCGATGCACCCATAAAATTACAGGTGCTTGAGAGGGCAGGGGAGAGGAAAACGAAGTTCAGTTGCTCGAAACTCTAATGCACTAGAAAGCCCATAAACAATTCGGGGCACTCTCGAGCAGCTCAGGAGTGCTTCAAGTACTGGAAAGCGACTCTAATTCAAGGATGATACACACTACTTCAGACTCGGCGTGCACAGTGTTGCCAGAATTGAAGGATTTCCTTCAATATGAAGGGTTTGGATCTAAAATTTTAACTACTGAAGGATTGAAGGTTTTTATCTGAATTTGAAGTATTTTGAGGCAAATTGTATGTTTAGCAAATATTCCAATCACCAACAAATTTGATATTTATTAAAATAAATTAATTAGTTGCATGAGAAAAAATACGAAACGGCAATTTCCACTACGCCATTGCGTCAGAATGTGAGTGTGCCTTATGCCCGTATTAGATCTGTGCATTTTTCCGTGTATTTATTCATGTAGTTCAGGGTGACAACCGAAAAACTTCAAACGCAACATAAATCAGCATTATGAATATGAAAAACAAAATAGTGTTGGCACCCTGAACTCCATGAATAAATACACGGGAGAATACACAGATGTAATACGAACATTAGGGCAGCTATGAGTAATAAGAGTATTTTGTTTGTTTTATTTTTTTTTTGTTTCATTTTTATTAAAAAAATTTCGTTCATGTTATAAAATGTGTTTTTTTTTAAAGATAAAAGTCAAATTGACATTATGTTGGCAATATAATGTAAAATTGTCAATGCTTTCAAATTTTTTATGTGGAAAAGGCTTGTGTTGCCAACATAGTTACTAAATATTTGACTTGGGGAATTATCTTTAAAAAAAAAAACAGACTTTAGTTTTTTTATTTGGTAAAATATGTCGTTGTACCGGCCCCCCGCCACTGTTTTGAAGGATATGAAGGGTTTCAGCCACTTAGTTGGAGGAATGTCATCGAAACACTCTGGCAACACTGGGCGTGCATGTCCTAGCATGCGTACCGAAGTGCCACTTCGCTACCAGATTGATTGAGGATGTGTAGTTTATTTTGTTGTCAAGTTTCCCCTCGTTTTTATTTTAATCGGTGGCTTCACCAATGAGTTAGCTATCTTTGTTTAGTGAATGGAAAATGATAGTGACCGACATAGAATGGTGGATTCATCAGTAGAATTCGATGTAAACACAAGCGTCTGACGGCTTACGTTTCACGTTAACATAACCACACTTTTGTGTGATAGTGATATTATAGTAACTTTTGATATTTTTTTTCGAATTTTTTAAAATAAGTTATTGTTTACGCCGCATGTAGACAATGTGTAGACAAATGCTCACGTAAACAATTCGAATTGTCTACGCGTAGACAATCAATTGTTTACGTTGACATTGTCTACAGGCACATCACTGGCTGTCAATTTTCAGTCTGCTGTGCGTGTTGTACGGTCACATACCGTGCATTCGGTATTTTGATCTGAGTTCTCTGAGCATGAATTTACCATTCGTTTATTCAAAAAGTGTACTCGGTGCAGGCTCATTCACGTTCGTTTGATAAAATTTTTAGCCCTCTGATACAGCGTTTAACTGCTCTGTGCGCTCGCTGGTCACGTGATTACGGCTCCGCTCTGCTCTTTGAGCAAAATACCGAATGCAAGGATAACCTAAATTATTTTTTACCGTACTACGCATGACATAAGTCAACACGCATCGAAAAAGCTGGCAGCTTGCAACCTTCACTTCGGAGTCGACGTGCATGCCAGCACGGAATTGAATTGAGGATGCCAACGTTAAACAACATTTTCCTAGCTTGCGTGCCGAAGTGCCACTTCGCTACTTGCTACTAAATTGATTGAGGATGAGCCCTTATCGTTTTGTTTATCGTTCGATGACGTCATAACCAATGGGCGTGTTTGGGTTCACGATCGGTGCACTCCAGAGTGTGCACTTTTGTCTCTCTTCTGTTATTTTTGAAGCTCCGACAACGCTTGATTTTGTTTGGTTTGACATATTTTGAGGGCTCCAAGTGAGCTTAATAAACTCCGAGTTTGTGGAGTGGGCAGCTGGAGCGTGCATGCGCAGATCAGATGTGTTTAATCTGTCTGTATAACATTAACCTAACCTATTTTCCATGATAAGATAAATAAACAACCCTAAACTTTAACATTTATTTGTTAGCTGGATAGTTTTAGCTACAGTGCCTCTATAACCCACAGTGGTGACAATTGACCTTTTGGTTGGACGCCATATTGCGGTGCGCGAACATAGTTGCCAAAAGTAGGAAAAAAAATTACTAGCGTACTGTCAACATTGTAGATTGTACATTGTAGATTTCGGGGGAGTCGTTTCGGCTTTTCAGCCGCTCAGCACTGCTACCTTTGCAGATATTTTGTGCGTGACTCTACATCTTAATTTGTCTCCAGGAAGCGTAGACTTCTGCCGAAGGAAGCTATTTTCCTGGGTGTCAGTTGGCCCACTTCTTCTGGTGACAGTGTTGCCCCCTCGAGGAATTTGAGCCTCTTGCAGAATTGGGATGGACATTCGCAGAGCAGGTGCTCTGCGGTTTCTATTGCGTCTGAGCAGAATCTGCAGAGATCGTCTTCCGTTCTGCCCATTAACCTTCAATGGTATTGTTACAATAATGCTAAACGCTGTTGCTAGAATAATAGGCGTCCGCCAAGCTGTCAAGAATCGATGGCGAAAATACTAGAATCTAGCGAATTATTCTACTTTGATCTGGAAAATTAGATTATCGTGTGTATTCTAGATTTTACAGGAATAGATTTAGGAATATATAAGAAGGCCTGCATTGGTTTGTGAGTTAGTTTCAGTTCGACTGTGATACGAGTTAAATAGTGATTGTGAAGACTTTAATTGTTGAGTTAGTTATTAAAGTAATTAGTGTCAGAGTGTATTGTTAAGTGGAATAAATTATTGCTGTGTTAATTGTAATTGGACTTTGATTTTTGGAATAAACGAAACGAACAACGAACACAAGATTTCTGTCCGGCAACCCAAAGCCGCGACATTGGTGCCAGAAGTAGGATATAAAGGACTGCAGAGTGAAATCCAATTGCGGAAGTGCGGGGATACTAGTGTAGTGTAAAAACTGAACACTTAGTGAACACTGGGACAGTTAGTGCAGTGCAAACAGTGACAATCACAAAAAGAGACTCAACCGATCGTGTGAATTATCCCGGAAGTGACTCTATACCCGATTTAGACTGTGATAGTGAAGCTGCGAGTGAGTTCTAGAAAATTATATTTGGAAACTAAGGGAGATTTCGAATTTGTGACTTCGCCGACGTATTCGGAACATCAATCGTCATTCAGAAAAGGTTTTTCGAGGAGTTTCGGGAAAATTCTAGAACATTCTATTTGGAAACCAAGGGAGATATCGAAATTGTGACTTCACCAACGTGTTTGATGTATCAATCGACATCTAGGAAAGAAATTTCAAGAAAATTCCAGAACATTCTATTCTAGAATAAAGCAAGTTATCCAATTTGTGACTTCACCGGCGTGTTTGGAACTTCGAGCAAAGACCAGAAAAGATATTTGAAGAAAATTCAAGGGAAATTCTAGAACCTTTTGTATATGCCTATCACAAGACAACAACCCAAAATGGACGAACAAAAAGTTGAAGAACTTCTGCGCAAAATGTTGGAACTACCGCCGAAAAGAAAACTTTACTGGCACCATTTATTTGCGGTAGTAAAGTGACTTTATAAAGAATTTACTCACAGTTTCTACAAGGTCACTTTGCTGGCATAGAAAAGCTACTTTGCTGTCGTAGGAAAGTAACTATGCTGTCCTAGAAAAGAGGTTATATACCCTCAAATACATCCTTTTTTGCAATTGAAAAGTAGATTGCTAAGACAGAAAAGATATTTGTTGTTGTTATTAGAAATGCTTCCTGGAATAGGAAAGCGTTTGTCTCAGAACAAAAAATTGCTTGCCAGAATCAGCCAAGTGTTTTATTAGCCATGGGAAGTTATTTGTCTCACCAATAGCAAAAATTTTTTGCTGGAAATCTTTGGAAATATGTAGTGCGCGTCCATCATAACAAAACCAGGAGATAAACAAACTCTATTTAAACCCCTAAACTTTCATTACCTGATCTGAAATAATGTCAATTAATGAAAAGTTTGGCGCTAGAGTTGTTTCTGCTAGTTTTGATGGATGCGCTGGCACCATTTCCAAAAAGATTCCCAGCGACCGACACTCGACTTGACTCGACAGCATCCACGATCCACACCGCACGGCGTTAGCTACTAAACTAAAATGGAAGAAAATGAACACGAAACATATTTTATCGGTTATTTTTGGACCCGAAGAAATCCCGGAAATGTCCGAACGGTATTTTTAGTTAAGTTATTTGGCTAGGGTAGCAAAAAACATTACTGTAACAATAACAAAAATTACAGGATTTTTTTTTTGCTGCAACAGTAAAATATCTATCTATCTTAGAAAAGTAATATTTCGGAGAAGCAGAAATATTTTCATAAAATTTTAATTTTGCTATAACAGCAAAGTTTAGTTTTGGAATAAGAAATATCTTTGCAGTTTCAATAAAGTAGTTTCAGCAAAGTGGTCTTTTCTGTAGAAGCAAAATAACATTGCTACCTCTAAAACATTTTCCACTGTAACACCTAAAAAAAAACCAGCAAAGAATTTTCTCCTGGGACTTTTCTCAGTGAAGCAAAACAAGACGAAGAATCCAGACGACAACAAGAAAAACAAGACGAAGAAGCTAAACGACAACAAGAGAAACAAGACGAAGAGGCCAGACGACAAAAAGAAAAACAAGAAGAAGAAGCTAGACGACAACAAGAAGAAGCTAGGCGACAACAAGAACGACAAGAAGACCTTGGAAAACTGCAGAAGATATTCCAAACCATACAAGAAACTGTCGCTAACCTAGACCAGAAGATTGAAGAAGTTAAACACGACGTCCAGGAAGTAAAAACTGAAGTCAAAATCGATGTTCAAGAAGTTAAAGACGATGTAAGAGAAGTTAAACACGACGTTCAGGGAGTAAAAGCTGAGGTCAAAGCCGATGTTCAGCAATTAAGACAAGAAGTTGAGGACCAAGTACAAGCACTCGAAGATAAGATGCGTAGATTAGAAATAGAGTCCATCAATTCAGCTAGTGTTGGCGCATTCTCCAGTATGAAGATAAAACCACCAACTTTCGACGGTTCTACGTCCTGGACCATGTATATTCGACAATTTGAAGCTGCTGCAAATACCAACGGATGAAACGATCAAGAAAAAGCTACAGCACTGATAGTGTCGCTACGAGGACCAGCCTTAGATCTTCTTCAGTCCATTCCTTCAATCTATCAACAGAATTACCAGCATCTTAGTCAAACTTTAGAACTGCGCTTCGGAGACCATTACAGACAAGAAGTATTCAGAACTCAAGTTAAATCAAGAGTTCAAAAACCCGCCGAGAGTCTACAAGAATTCGAATCGGAAGTTAAAAGGCTAGTGAGCTTGGCGTTTACTGCAGCTGGGGAAGACATGCAGGAATGGATGGCAGTATCTGCGTTTATTGATGGTCTCAGAGATTCGAAGATCCAGGAAAACCTAAGAATGTCTAAGTTCAGACAAAGTAGCGAAGCCCTTGTCCGAGCATTAGAACTGGAAGCAATCTTTGGTGCCTCACGACCCAGAATACGAGCAGTGTCCATTGAGGACCCAAAGGAAAAACAATCATCAAAAGAGGATGGCAGTTTCGAGAACCTTATGAGTAATTTCATGGAGGAAATAAAGAAAATATTACGAGAAGACAGAAAAACGGGAAACGACTCCAGACAAACACCAACACAAAGAATATGAATTCAGTTCACCAACATCTTGAAGAACAAAGACCTGACATCCTTGTTCTCACTGAAACTAAAATCAGTTCTGCAACACCTATTGTGAACTATCTTTATCCCGGCTATGACCTACACCACCGATTTCGACATAATTTTGGGATCTGTGTGTACATTAAAAATGACCTTTCATGTCATCGAGAGGAGAAGCTAGAACCAGCGAACCTTGATATCATATGGCTAAAATTCACCTCAAAGTCATCGACCAAGTTTATCTGCTGCCTCTACCGACCGCCATCAAACACCGAGTACCAAAACTTTTTCGCGACATTATCCGAACGCTGTGATAGTATACAGTCAAACTATCCACAGGCGGAAATTGTCTTTTTAGGCGATTTCAACGTCCACAATATACCCTGGCTGAAACACCACAACAAAACAGATAACGAAGGCAGAGAAGCAGAAGCTTTTGCCATAAGTTGTGGTCTAACGCAGCTTGTCGATGAACCTACCCGTATCTCAGAAAGGGGCGAATTTGCAGCGCTTTTAGACTTGTTCCTAACCACAAATCCTGACTCGTACACAATTCAAGTAGATGCTCCACTTGGTTCGTCCGATCATAAACTTATAATAACAAAGTGCGAAATGCTCATCCGACCAAGCCAACAACCACTTCCTCGTAAAATGTGGCACTATAAATCGGCAAAATGGAATGACCTAAAACAGTTTTACCTGGATTTTCCATGGCAAGAGGTTTGCTTTAAAACAGCTGATCCCACTATTTGCTGTAATGAAATAACACAAGTAATCTTATCTGGAATGGATGCATATATCCCACATACAACTAAACGTAGAGCTAATGCAAAACCTTGGTTCAACAGCCAGTGTCAAACGGCTGTACAGAAAAAACACAGAGCATATAACCTTTGGAAACGAAAACAAACCGCTCAAAACCACACAGAATTTATAGAAGCCAGAAATAGTTGCAAAATTACTATTAACTCCGCTAAAGAAATATACAATCAAAGAATAAAAAACAGGTTGCTGAATTGTCCAAGTAGTTCTAGGTCCTTTTGGTCTCTTGCAAAAGCTGTTGGATCTAACTTCACCAAGTCATCCATACCACCACTTACAGATAAAAACAATCACTTAGCCACAACATCAGAGGAAAAAGCCAATATGCTGGCCCAAATGTTTTCCTCCAACTCCAACCTAACAGTGCCAAACGGAAAAACTCCACCGTTCATTGAAAGGGTTTCCCATAGTATGCCAGAGGTACCCTTTTGTCACAGAGAAATACGAAAATCCCTTAAAAAGCTAGATACAAACAAAGCAATGGGTCCGGATGGCATTCCCGCAATAGTACTCAAAAATTGCGCCAACGAACTCACCCCAACTTTCGCAAAATTATTCAATTTGTCTTACAGGCAAGGAGTATATCCATCATCATGGAAGTCTGCCGCAGTACAACCCATTCCAAAGAAGGGAAAAAAGACAGATCCGTTAAACTATAGACCAATTGCTTTACTTCCGGTGATATCAAAAGTAATGGAAAGAGTTGTGAACAATCACCTAACCAAGTACTTGGAAAAGTACAGAATTATCAACGATAAGCAATACGGATTTCGAAAATATAGGTCAACTGGCGATTTACTTACATACGTCACTCACTTATGGCAAAAAGCAATTGAGTTGCGGGGTGAAACAAGAACAATTGCCTTAGATATATCTAAAGCATTCGACAAAGTTTGGCATGAAAATCTGCTCAACAAGCTCAAAGCAATGGGATTATCGCCGAAACTTTGCACTTGGTTTGAAAGTTACCTAAAGGACAGATCCATTTATGTTGCACTGGATGGCCAGAACTCCAACTCTTACCAAATAAATGCTGGTGTGCCACAGGGAGCAATCCTTTCGCCAACTCTTTTTCTGATTTACATAAATGACCTCATAGATAAAACAGAAAATCCACTTTATTGCTTTGCAGACGATGGCAATGTAGTCTCCTCACTCATACCACCCACAGGTCTTTCCGCACGTGAATTCCATCATCTTAGACTAACTCAAATATCGCAGATAAATAACGACCTGGAGATAATAGAGGACTGGGGTAACAAAAACCTTGTACAGTTCAACGCACAGAAAACCCAAGCAGCTCTGTTTTCAAAAAAGAACAGCACCGGTGAGCCAAACATCATGCTATCTGGAAGTGCTGTCACATTACAGAGTCAGTTGAACATCTTGGGGGTTACTGCAGAGACCAACATGTCTTGGCACAATCACGTGGCAGATATTGCTAAAAGGGCGTCCCAAAAGCTGGGGTGCTTTTTCGTACAAGACATCGGTACACACCAAGCCAATTGCTGACACTCTACAAAGCCCAGATTCGACCAACTATGGAGTACTGCTCACATATATGGAGTGCAGCACCCAAACATACCTTAATGCTTTTGAACACCGTGCAAAAACGAGCTATCAAGCTGATCAATGACCCCGCACTTACTCGTAACTTGGATGGTCTCGAACATCGCAGATCTGTGGGCGATTTATCTCTCTTCTACAGGTACTATCACGGAAAATGCTCTGAAGAGTTGGCACGTATGATTCCACCGAGAGTAGCACCTACCAGGCGAACCCGTCAAACAGACGGTAACCATGAATTTACTGTCAAACTAGAGGCACCAAGAACCTCATTATATCAGAATTCATATCTCTGGAGAACAGCATCGCTGTGGAATAAACTCCCTGCGACGGTTTTCCCTGCAGGTTACAACCTGAACCGTTTCAAGACCAACATACACCGACATTTCCGCGCACTTGCCGCTTCTCGAGCGTGATAGGACATTTCCTTGCAAGTGCGCATATCCGTAAAAAAAAAAAAAAAAAAAGAAACCGATTAGATTGTTATCGCTGCCATAAGGTTGGACACATTCAACGAGATTGTAGAGTAAGAATGCCCTCTCCATCAAGGGATCGTTTCCCACGCTTTTCGAGATCAAGAGACGTCAGCCCTAATAACAGACAGGGAAACGAGAACTAACCAGTATGGAGGGGCGAATGCTGGTTAGTAATGACGAAGCCCCCAGGGTTGTTTACATAAAATCATTGGGCAGTCATTATAGAGGATTAAAATTCGAAGGACAAATTAATGGAGAATTGAAAACCATTACTTTTGATACGGGTGCTGAAGTTTCCATAATTAGAAGAACATTAGTCAAGTCTCGGGCAATCCAACCGCTCACTAGAAACCTGTCACTACGAACAGTCACCGGCGAATCTGCACCAGTTCAAGAAGAAGCTATGGTTGAGCTCACTTTTGGATCTACCACCTTCAGGCACAGAACATTAGTCGCCGATATAGAAGATGATTTTATTTTGGGAATTGATTTGATCGGCCAACATGGTTTCTCTTTTGATCCTTCCATGAACATCCTTAAATTTGGTAACGAAGAAATTGTCCTAACAACACAAGAAGAATCCGATGCCGTTAAGATCTTGGCCACAACCCCAGTGAGGATTCCTGGAAGCACTGAGAAGATCATTTGCGGAAGATTAGAAACAAACCCTGGGTGCTGCGTTGGGCTAACACGTAATTTCATTGGAGATAAACCAGAAAGATTTCTTGTTGGAAAGACTCTAGTAAGAACAAATGGAGATATTATGATAAGAATTGCCAACGTTTCTTCCGAAACAATAAGAATAAAAGAAGGAGACATTATTGGAGCTCTTGAACCAGTGAAGCAAATATCGAACTGTGACCTACCAGATAAGCGACATTTTGTGAAATCCAAATTGGATACAGACACCTTGATGCAGACTTTGGCGAAATCATGGAAACATCTCGATCCAGATAGACTTCAAGAAGCCACAGATTTCATTTTGAAAGAAGCAGACGTATTTGTGATGGACAATCAAACCGGACGAACCAGCTTAATTCAACACAAAATTGATACTGGATTGGCACACCCAATTAGACAACCACCACGACGTATGCCAGTAGCTAAGCAACAGGAAGTGGAAAACCAAATTGATAAAATGCTTCAAGAGGGAATCATCGAAGAGTCAAATAGTCCATGTTCCGCGAGAGTAGTATTGGTAACGAAGAAAGATGGGAGTCTTAGATTTTGTGTGGACTACCGAAAGCTTAATGACGTCACCAAGAAGGACAGCTTCCCTCTCCCACGAATAGACGATACACTAACAACTCTATCGGGCTCCAAATGGTTTTCCACCTTGGATCTCAAAAGTGGATACTGGCAATACATGACGATGACAAAGAGAAAACTGCCTTCAGTACCGGAAGCGGGCTATACCAGTTTAATGTGATGCCTTTCGGATTGTGTAATGCTCCAGCTACGTTTGAGCGACTGATGCATCTTGTTTTGCGAGGCCTTACATGGAGAACTTGCCTGGTATATTTGGATGATGTCATGATTATGGGAAATTCGTTCCAAGAACATCTTAATAACCTGAAAGAAGTTTTTGACCGCTTCCGGAATGCCGACTTGAAACTCAATCCAAATAAGTGTTTCCTATTTCAAAAGAAAGTGGAATTCTTAGGTCACATGGTATCTGAAGAGGGCATACAAGTTATGGAAGGAAAATAAGATGCTGTCAGGGACTGGCCAAAACCACGCGACAAACATGAACTAAGGAGCTTTCTAGGATTATGTTCTTATTATCGAAGATTTGTGGAAGGATTCGCCAATATAGCTGCTCCACTTCATCGATTAACAGAAGAAAAATCAACATTCAATTGGACCCAAGAATGCGATTTCGTCGAAATACAGTAAGACTCTTACTGAAAGAATTGGATCCAGAGATAGTGTCTTTGCGCAGAAGACGACGACTGCGAAGAATGCAATATTTCAGTAAGGGGCCAAACTTCTGGTGGCATATAGATAGTTACGATAAATTAAAACCTTACGGTATTGCCATAAGTGGTTGTATTGATGGATACTCACGTCACATTAGGTCTGTTTCTGCAGGAATCCTAAACCAGTCAGAGTAAATTTCATTGGTTGAAACTAGTTTTCTGACTGTTTCTGACTGTTTTCAACCAATCAAATTCGCTCTGACTGGTTTGTGATCTCTGCAGAAACAGAGCTATTTTATGGTTAAAAGCTAGTTATACAAATACTAATCCACGGGTTATATCTGGTTTCTTTCTGAGATCTTTAGAAACATGCGGAGGATGTCCAAGAACCATACGTTCAGATATTTCGTTGGCGCGTCTTTAAATCTGGCAGTGCGTCTTTAAATCTAGCAGTGCGAGAATAAATCTAGCAGTGCGAGAATAAGTCGGGTCAGTTAAGCTAGCCCCCCCCCCCCCCCCATATCCCATATTTCCAAATCCATTAAAACTTATACCATTTTTTTGCACCCATTTTGCACCGTTTCGCACCACTCGAAAAAAATTTTACACCCCCTCAGGAGAGAGACTATATAGAAGTATTACTGGGGGGGCCAAATTACCCATGGCCCCCCCCCACACACCAAATTTCAAATTAAAATAGCACAAATTGTTCTCCGAGTTTTGCACCATTTTGCACCATGAATATTAAATTTTGAACCGCAACCCTTAGGCCTCTACAGGGGGTTGAAAAAGAAATAGTTGGCCCCCCCCACACACCAAATTTCAATTTATAATAGCATAAATTGTTCTCCGAGTTTTGCACCATTTTGCACCATAAATATTAAATTTTGCACCGCAACCCTTAGTCCTTTACAGGGGGTTGATAGAAAAATAGTTGCTCCCCCCCCCCACACGCCAAATTTCAATTTAAAATAGCACAAATTGTTCTCTGAGTTTTGCACCATTTTGCACCAAAAATATTAAAATTTGCACCGCAAGCCTTAGGCCTTTAAAGGGGGTTGAAAGAGAAATATTTGGCCCCTCCCACACGCCAAATTTCAATTTAAAATAGCACAAATTGTTCCTTGAGCTTTGCACCATTAATATTAAATTTTGCACCGCAACCCTTAAGCCGCTACAGAGGGTTGAAAGAGAAATAGTTGTCTCCCCCACACGCCAAATTTCAATGTATAATAGCACAAATTGTTCTCCGAGTTTTCCACCATTTTGCACCAAAATCTTAAATTTTGCAAAGCAACCCTTAAGCATTTACAGGGTGTTGAAAGAGAAATAGTGCCAAAGTATCGGTGATGATGTGGCAGCGTGTCGTTTCTCGCCTCGACTTGCTTTGACATAGGGTGTTTGCACCACAGGCTAGAATTCTGCTGGCGTCTGCTTTAATATTCTAAACTGCAAACACTGGCGCAAACAGCCTCCCGACATAGTTGATGTCGTAGCAACGGTGCTACACCAAATGACCTTGAAACCCAAAAAAAAGACGATAAGTAATCCGTGTGTAGTGTGTATTATCCTTGGGTAAATTCGAGGGTAAATTGTATAGGGTTTTCAGCTGTGTTGAAACAAAGTTAATATGTCGCTGGGAAGCGCCCATAGACTAACCAAAAGTGACCCGTCTTTATTTTAATATTAGCGAGCTTTGTTCGCGGATTATATTCTGGACTCTCTGAACCGAGTCCGAATCAGTCCAGAACATATTGATGGCGTTTCCGGGTGTTGGAATTAGTGCAAAGAAAATGTATTTCTATATTTTTCTTTAACAAGCTGAGAGGAAGAGATGAAAATACACTCAGTGCGCTATATAAATTGAAATTTGGCGTGTGTGTGTGGGGGGCAACTATTTCTTTTTCAACCCCATGTAGAAGATTAAGGGTAGCCGTGCAAAATTTAATATTTTTGATGCAAAATAGTGCGTAAACTCAAGAAACAATTCGTGCTATTATAAATTGAAATTTGGAGTGTGGGGGGGGGACCAACAATTTCTCTTTCAACCCCCTGTAGCGGCCTAAGGGTTGCGGTGAAAAATGTATTACTTATGGTGCAAAATGGTGCAAAACTCGGGAAACAATTTGTGCTTTTAAATTGAAATTTGGCGTGTGGGAGGGGCCAACTATTTCTCTTTCAACCCCCTTTAAAGGCCTAAGGCTTGCGGTGCAAAATTTAATATTTTTGGTGCAAAATGGTACAAAACTCAGAGAACAATTTGTGCTATTATAAATTGAAACTTGGCGTGTGGGAGGGGCCAACTATTTCTCTTTCAACCCCATGTAAAAGCTCAAGGGTTGCGGTGCAAAATTTAATATTTATGGTGCAAAGCTCGGAGAACAATTTGTGCTATTATAAATTGAAATTTGGCGTGTGGGAGGGGCCAACTATTTCTCTTTCAACCCGCTTTAAAGGCCTAAGGCTTGCGGTGCAAAATTTAATATTTTCGGTGCAAAATGGTACAAAACTCAGAGAACAATTTGTGCTATTTTAAATTGAAATTTGGTGTGTGGGGGGGGCCAACTATTTCTCTATCAACCCCCTGTAAAGGCCTAAGGGTTGCGGGGCAAAATTTAATATTTATGATGCAAAATGGTGCAAAACTCGGAGAACAATTTGTGCTATTATAAATTGAAATTTGGTGTGTGGGGGCGGCCAATTATTTCTTTTTCAACCCCCTGTAGAGGCCTAAGGGTTGCGGTGCAAAATTTAATATTCATGGTGCAAAATGGTGCAAAACTCGGCAGTGCGAGATTTAATCTCGCAGTGCGTGTTTAAATCTAGTAGTGCGAGAATAAATCTCGTAGTGCGTCTTTAAATCTAGCAGTGCGAGAATAAATCTAGCAATGCGAGAATAAATCTAGCAGTGCGAGAATAAATCTCGCAGTTCGTCTTTAAATCTAGCAGTGCGAGATTAAATCTAGCAGTGCGTATTCGAATCTGGCAGTGCGAGATTTAATACAATAAAACATAGTCAAACTCTCATGTTTGTCAACTTTTTTGACTATGTATTCTCCGTATAGTATATTGGTGGTAAAGTACTACTTACCGCACGCAGAGGTGTGAGGAAAAATACAGTTCACCGCACGGCACACGAGTAGGCGAAATTGGTAACAAATTTTTTATTTGCTGAGAAATACATACCTACAACTGATGTGCACTTTTTCATTGAGCAATAATAATTTCGATTTATTTCTAATCCTAGTTAACACCCCCTTTAACTTTTCACTAACTTTCATATACTGTTGCAAATAATAGAATTTACTCGAGAATTTATTTGTACACTTGGCCAAACATAAAACTGGTACAGGCAATATATATTTTTCAAATTTGCCTAGTGTGAGTCAGGCTTAACAACAACAAGTCTGTTCTGAAAAACTTAGGTCAGACAGTTTTTGTCAACGTCAAAGCTGAACAAAAGTAAATGCAACATATTTTTATGTTATGATTGGTTTAAATATGACACTGACTTGACTCTTTTTGTCATTGTTGAGATGATAAAAAAGGTCGATTTACACAATACAACACAATAGGAACATGCCTACTAGTTTTATGATTGGCCAAGTGTACTTTAAGATGAGAGAACCTATAGGGTCGTGGAATTCAAAAAATTAAGATAACGTGTAGCCTCTTTATGTGCAAATGAAACCACTCAAAATCCAACAAACAATAATTTTATTCGATAATTGTTTACAATGTAGTAACAATGTCACTTTTCTTCAAAATTTGACAGTTGACAGCTTGATTGTTCTGGTGAATCTAATACAATATGTACCTTTCCAATCCGGAGCTCTTCAATGGATGTTGGGGTTTCACTTTCGTGAACTGGAGCTCTTCCTGTATCCTGGAAAGAGGATAGATTGCTGGGGTGACGTCACTCCAGCTGATCCAGACTCCAAACAGTGATCTTTTATGTCCAGTAGGTACCCAGAAAAGAATAAGGCAGTATCAGGTTCACCAAGATTTGGAAAAGTAAATCCCTGAATTCTGTCAAAAAGCGAGTGTCTTGCAAAGAAGATTTAAATTGAAATTTATTATAAAACTATTGTTGTGCAGACACTCCTTTCCAACAGAATCAGGTAAGTATGAGCAACTATTGCAAATTGGAAAAAAGTATTTTTTTTTATAAAAAAGAAAAACAATTAAATAATTGAAAATGTTAATAAAACAATAGTAAATGGTAAAATGGGTAGATGCAGCAAGATTGAATTAAAATAGATGCTCGTTATAAATGAGCAGAAAGCTGCTTTTCTGGCAGTAGCAATAAACAGGCAAAAATAAAAACAAATGTAGGAAAAATTTAATCAGATAAAAAAAATTGAAAAATTAAATCTCTAGATTCTCCCAAAATAGACAAAATGTTCTTTCTAAGTTAAGGTACCTACTATAGGTACTACAAGATAAACCTGAGGGTGAAATCAATCAAATCTAGGAACTGTCAAAGTTCTTGAGATGTTTTATTTAAAACTTTTTAAATGAATTTTTGACCTATCTGGATTTCTATTTTAAAAATTACACCCTTTTTCAACACTCTTCTCCTCGAGAAGATAATAATTGAAGGAGTTGAACAGAAAATGGCTATACAAGCCGCTGTCTGGATTCAGTAAAGAGTTGATAGGGATGGACACACAAGTTTGGTTTGCACCGACTCTATTTAGAGCAAATGGTCGAATAATTCCACACTAACAATTGATTCTGAAAGCCAGAGCAGCACTACCTTTTTATTAGCCGGAAAATCTAAATTGACTCACCTCAGAAAAACGTGGAACCACCAATCACAAAATGGATGCACACAATTAGATAAAAAATTAAAATATGATATTTATATTTCAAAAGTAGATAATAGTTATCAAGTAAAAACTCAACAGTGGTATGGTAGTATACACTGATGGTAAATTGAAAAATTATTGAGGGAGAATCTAAAAATTCAAAAGAAAAAATTATAAAAATTAAATCAACTTGCCTGCTAGGTCACTGCTAGAAGAAGAGAGCGTTTTAGAAGCAAAACCCTGCAGGAAACCAATCTTGTGTTTTTTTATACCTAACTGCGTATTAACCGTTTCGACCAATCAGAAGACAATACTAAACAGACACAAAAGACCGTACTTACTTAATAAATGAAACACCGCGTTGATTAAAAGAGAATAGATAAAAACCCACTAGAAATACTTCAATTGTTTACAAATTACAATAATTTAAATTAGGGTTATGTTGAAAACAAAAAACCACTAATTAATTAGGTCATTAAGCCAAAAATAATCAGAAGTTAGAGAAAGACAGAAATATATCTATTCCAGTTTTAATAAGCATACAGGCTGCGTCAAAAAAGTCTAGCAGTGCGAAGTTATATTCTTTTAACTGGGACACCATGTATAATGTGCGCTTATTAGTTAGTCCCTGTTAACCTGATTTCAAAAATTTACGGTTTGATATGAATAATATGTCTATCTTCAATAGTTATAGAGGAAAATTATACCTACCATTTAAGCTTTAGAGAGAATTATTTATAAGCAGTTTAATGTTCAAACATTCCTTAATTTAAAAAAAAGGTAAAATAATACAATAAATCCAGATGTCTTAAGTTATTATCATTATTAAAAAAAAAATTACATTAGATCTAGAAAGGGATTTTCGCATTTTCCCCTATAACTGTCGAAGATAAACCAAGAGATAAACATATCAAACCGTATATCGTTAAAATTGAGGGGACTAATAACTAATAAATAAGCGCACAATATACATGGTCTTCCATTTAAAAAAATATATTTTGGCGGTGACATTTATAATAGATCACCCTGTACGCCTCCCGCCTTTAGATTAAGATTTATTTTTTCGAAAACTGCTGTTGGGTTCAAATGTTTTCCTTTAGAATTGGTGTTAGGGATGGTGTGAAATTTTGAGGATCCCTTGCTAAGGATTTGGAGAAAAAGGTGCTGAAAAATCAAATACTTTAAACCAGAAAATTCTGATTTTTCTCAACAGCGAATCTGTACCGTAAGGCAACGTGGATCCAATTTTTCTAAAGTATAGATACCTACTATATCTAAATATATCTGATAAAAACCTCCAGAAGGATAAGATTGTCCACCAAATGCTTCTTCCTTGAACTAGAAAACATCTTATTAAAAATTCCACTCGCATCCAATACATCCTAAATTACCCAAAAATTATAAAAACTAGGCTATCATAGCCGAATTAACATTTTTATGGTGTTGGCTGCTATTAAGATATCAGAACCAGCCGCCCCGCCGTGAAACTCACTTGAAATCTAATATTTTATTCAAACCCCTGAACTATAAAATGAATTGCTTGTTAAGTGTAAAATCGTGTTAAAAAAATAAAATTACAGTAGTAATGGACGCTTTTCATATCTTCGCATTTGCGTTTTCGTTGTGTTTTGTCTCAGTATTTGGTAAGAAACACTGATCGTATAAGTTCCAATTTTCAAATGAACTGATTTTTTTCAGCATCAACCAGAATAGTCAATGGTACTGATGCTTTAGAGGGTGAATTCCCTTTTGCGGTAAGCATTATCAATTAGATTAGTTCCCATAACTATTTGAAACTAATTTCTAATCAGGTTTCCCTTAGACACAACTCCAGGCATACTTGTGGAGGGACCATTTTAAATGAAAAATACATTTTAAGTGCAGCCCATTGCGTTTGCAATGATAAAAGGTACGGATTTGAACCGTTTGGGTGGTTGTTCAGGTAATTTAAAATCACCCAAAAACCAAAATTTTCAATTGAACTTTCAGTCCGAGAAATAGCAGCGCTTATTCGATCCAATACGGCTTGAACGAAATCACCACCGAAGCCACGAATGTTGTTAACGTTAAAAAAATCAACTGTCACAATTTCGACTCGGATAAGTTGATATTCGATTGTGCTGTTTTAGAGGTGAGTGATTTCTGAGTAAATAGAAGTGGTAGTTTTTTGGGTGATTTCAGTTGGAATCTCCCTTACCCGACGACGGATCTTGGAAGCCAGTAACAATATCAAAGGATTTCGATACTAAAAGCCCTCAAACTGGTATTATTATTGGCTGGGGAAAAACGGCCGTAAGCACTTTTTTGAATAAATTTTCCAATAAGTATAGGAACAATAATTATAGCAAGACGCACCATTATCGCGAAAACTGCAAAAATTGCAAGTAGACATTTTTGACGATGAAACGTGTGCAGCCGCCATGGACAACACTCACCATATTTGCTTTGGAGCTATGAACGGCGGAGCTTGCAATGTAAGAATTATTCAGTAGTTATTAATCTCTATATTATTTATCAATTCACGTAATACATTATTTTTAGGGCGATTCCGGAACAGCTCTTCTAGTAGATAACCAGCAAGTAGGAATAGCTTCATTTATAACAAACAAATGCGGAATAGCTACTAAAAAGCATCCGAACGTTTATTCCCGAGTGCCAACCTATTTCGATTGGATTTCGAATATCATGGCCAGACAGGATAGTGAAAAACAATAGAATTTGAATTAACTGTATATTATAAGAAAAACACAAATGAATAGAATTATGTCAATATAGCTATTTAAACTAAATATATACCACCTTAGAAACATTTTTTTTTTATTATGCCAATTTATAAACACGACACGATACAGGGAGCCAGCGACATTATTTTTTAAAAAATTTGCTTGAGAATAATTTAATTTTTTTCGTGTCGGAACAACATTTATCAAAATAGATCAAGATCTGTCTAATTTTATGTTAATCTAAATAGGTATTATAGGTACCTACAATAAATAAAGGTAATAATGGTGAATTGTTTAAATCTAATTTGGTCGTATAAACAGACTCAAATTATGCAAATCACCTATAGTCTAAGAGCCAGTGAATTTTTTTCCGTAAAAAGTTGCCGATAAACATTTTTTTGCTTAGACGATGTAGTAATATCCCCCGAGATCGAAAACCATAGTCTGGCAGCATGTAGTGGGGAAGTTTGGCGTAGGCATAGTTAATTATTCATTAAAAACTTCACGAAATTCGAAATACTTGCCGATGGTCAATTTTTGCGGCATATCATTCAAAAATGTTCCATTAATAAAGCTGTAATAATGCCAGATGATTTTCATGGGTTTAAAGCCTTGCCAGACGCCCCCAGATTGCAAAAATATATTAAATTTTCAAAATACTTGCCGAAACCTTTTTTTTATAAGGGAACGGAACGGAAATATGGTTACGACGAGGTTGTATACCAAGTCGTGGTAACCACACGAGTGCTATAATGAGCGTTACCGTACGTGTGATATACAACATTCTATCCACGACCCAGATTTTTGCTTTATATATTCAAAATGGTTTTGATTCTTCAAAACAGATTATTCGTTGACCTTATTAAAGCTCAAGGCTGAAAGAAAATATTATCTCAAAAAAGACTTTAGTTAACGCTGCCATCAGCTGTCAGCAAATACTGTCATTGTTGTCATCAGCATCAGGTATCATTTCTACTTTTATTATCCATGAATAGATGAGTTACTTAATGAGCCTATTAAATTACTAGTGATAAAAGGAGCTCATTATATCACTAGTACGATAATACAACTTATAACGTAACTCAAAGAGGCTAAAATGGGTTACGTAATCGTAATAAGCTCTCATAATATGAGGGGGTCATGGGTCGTATATAAAATGCAAAAATAAATCTTTATTACACAAAATTATACCAACATAAACCTTAGCTTTTTCTTTTTTTGACATTTCAATAAAATTAAAAAATCGATAATTTATATTTTATTTTATTTCAATCTATATTTCAATTCAATGTGCACTATTTAATTATTTTATTTCATAAGTAAATTCACAGAAAAAAAAGGAAATATAATTATATTACATGAACTATAAACTACACGTAAGTACCTGGAATGGTCGCGTCGATTTAAAAAAATTTAGGCAAATTGAGATGGAGAATGTGACGGATACCTATCTCTATTTATCTTATTGGCGAATTATGGAAATCTTTCCTTGCCTAAAAAATATTATATTTGGTGTTAGGAATATACCAAACCTAACAGCAATGAACTAGAAAGCGAAAGGTAGCCGTAACTATGTAGCTATCTTTGGATACCTATACTATACACTAAGAGAGAGCAAATGCTATATCCGACAACGGTCAAATCCATTCCAGTTACGTGTAGTATACACGCCTGGCAAGTAAATATCTTACATGCCAATTTCAATGTGAATGTGTGAATGAAATGTCTAGGAAAAGGTTAAATAGAGAACACGTAAACGATTTCCCCTGTTCCACCTCCAGCAAAAAGCGCTGGGAATGCTAGAGGTGGAACAGGGGAAATCGTTTTTGTTCTCTATTCAACCTTAGACTTTCTCTAGACATTTCATTCTATTGCATTAAAATTGGCCTGTAAGTTGTTGAGTTGCCAGGCGTGTATAGTTCATTCATACAAACTCCTTGTCTTTCCCTCTCATTTGGTCTTGTACGGGATAACCGACGTGTGGTCGCGGTATATTATTCCCTCCCTCACGCAGCGTATTATGTGTGCGTTCATGGAGGCCTAAAATAACGAACTTTTGCGTCGTATGGCAAGGATTAAACCGTCTGGCACTAGGTTTGTTCGATTGGCAATTTTTTTTTCTCAAATGTAGAAAAAAAACAGGTTTCGGCAAGTATTTCGATTTTTTTTTTTGAACTTTGGGACCGTCTGGCAAGGCTTTAAACCCGTGAAAATCGTCTTGAATTATTACAGCCGTGTTAATGGCACATTTTTGAATGATATGCCGCAAAAATTGACCATCGGCAAGTATTTCGAATTTCGTGAATTTTTCAATGTCTAATTAATTATGCCTACGCCAAACTTCCCCACTACACGCTGCCAGACTATGGTTTTCGATCGCGGAGGAAAATACTACATCGTTTAAGCAAGAAATTGTCCATCGGCAACTTTTCACGCGAAAAGTTCACTGGCTCTTAGACTACTAATAGAATCTAATCATAATTTTAATAATGAATTTCAAATGTTACATAATGAAAACAAAGGGATAAAATTAAATCTTCTAGAATCTCTAGAAATAAACAAACTTGAAAATTTAAACTGTTTACTGAATTACGAATTAGATTTAAACAATTCATCACTTTTAATAGTTATTTATATTACTAGTACGGTATGAGCTTCATTACAGTAACGAGTGGGGAATATTGCCAAGACGAGGTCGTAGACCGAGTCGTGGTAATCACACGAGTGGTGTAATGAGCGTTACCGTACGTGTGATATACAAAATTTTATGTACGACCCAGATTTTTTTCATATATTAGAAATGGTTTTAATTGTTCACAAAAGATTATATTTAAAATTTTTGATAAATAGATTTTAAAAAGTGCTGTTTTTCAATAAAAATGAGTTACGTAATGAGCTCTCATTACATCACTGAGTTATGTAATGAGAGTTCATTACATCACTGAGTGATGTAATAAGAGCTCATCATTACATCACTGAGTGATGTAATGAGCTCATTACATCACTAAGCACGATAATGCAACTTATTACGTAACTCAAACAGGCTAAAATGAGTTACGTAATAAGCTCTTACACTGTAGGTCGTACATAAATTTATGTATTGTAATACCTACATATTTAGATTAACATAAAATTAGACCAGCTTTTACCTTTTTTATATTTGACGATTTCACTTTTATGTCTACAATCTTTCTGATGAAGCTACAGTGTTAGCGAAACATGTTAAAGTTTAACACAAATTAATGGAAATAAATAAGTATACTAATTTACTTAAAAAATCTTTTACTAGATAATGAATTTCCACCTAGTAGAAGCTGATACAATAAAAAAGAATTTATTGTAGGTGCTTCAATGCTTGTTTTGTCAAAGATTGAATTAAAAAACTCATTTCTTTAATCACTCTTTTTGTCTGTTATACAAGAATCTAAATATCCAGTCAAATCGATTTACCCTAGACAGTACCTATCGGTTTAAATTCCATGAAAAGATAATAGAAAGTTCTCGTGCGTCAGACGCTACGCTAATACGGTACCGCTAAACAATACGGTATTTCAAATGGTATTTTATAGTTCTCGGACACGAAGACACAAAAATCCCCTAATCCGTTATTCTGTTTACATTTTGACAGCTGAATTGAGTGATCTAACCCAACTTTTTTTGCTTGTTTGTGAACTTTTATTTATCCTGAGGATTCCTGAGTTCCATTAATTTTTCCTTGGTGTTTTTTATGCAGGAATTATTGGAAGTTGCTGTTTTTGCAGACGTAAATAGGTCGCAACCTAATTTTGACATAGCATAGCGTTACGGTAAGGTATCCGCTAACTCCCGTTAGGTAGCGGGCTACGCTAACGCTAATACACTAAGAACTGTCATACTTGTCAAATAAAGTTACGGTATTTGAAATTTGGACCGCACGAGAACTCTCTATTTATACATACCGGCCACGATATTTCTACTTTACCTACTATATCTAGAGGTTCTATGAAAAGTAACAAACATCAACAAAGAATTTACTAAATCATAAAATTAACTAAACAAGAACGGTTTCTGATCAGACCAAAGGCAACGGAAACAGCTTTTCAATTTAGGTATTTTTCTTCTAAGAAAATAAAAATCCTTTTTATGATTGTTTGTACACTGCGAAAATGGTTTTTCCGATAAAACATACCGGAACATAGAAGTATAACGATTAACGGAAAAATAGAAAAACAACGAATCCGATTCTGTTAAACCAAAATCACGCAAACGTCGAGCAAGAAACTGCCAGACGCGCACAAAATCGCAGCCTCATGCCTCGCTCTCTGCGGCAGCAGCGTTCGAGTGTTTTGTCTTTGTTAATTATACGCAGAAGAAGAAAAACAGGACGAAGAAGCCAGACGACAACAAGAAAAACAAGACGAAGAAGCCAGACGACAACAAGAAAAACAGGACGAAGAAGCCAGACGACAACAAGAAAAACAAGACGAAGAAGCTAAACGACAACAAAAGAAACAAGACGAAGAGGCCAGACGATAAAAAGAAAAACAAGAAGAAGAAGCTAGACGACAACAAGAAGAGGCCAGACGACAAAAAGAAAAACAAGAAGAAGAAGCTAGGCGACAACAAGAAGAAGCTAAGCGACAACAAGAACGGCAGGAGGACCTTGGAAGACTACAGAAAATATTCCAAACCATACAAGGAACTGTCGCTAACCTAGACCAGAATTAGAGATACAGTCCATCAATCCAGTTAGTGTTGGAGCATTCTCCAGTATGAAGATAGAACCACCAACTTTTGACGGTTCTACATCCTGGAACATGTATATCCGACAATTTGAAGCTGCTGCAAATATCAACGGATGGAACGATCAAGAAAAAGCTACAGCACTGATAGTGGCGCTACGAGGACCAGCCTTAGACCTTCTTCAGTTAGAATTGCGCTTCGGAGACCATTACAGGGAAGAAGTATTCAAAACTCAAGTCAAATCGAGAATTCAAAAACCCGGCGAGAGTTTACAAGAATTCGAATCAGAAGTTAAAAGGCTAGTGAGTTTGGCGTTTCCTGCAGCTGGGGAAGACATGCAGGAAAGGAGCATTATGTACGAGCCCAGTGTTGTCCTATCCTGATCACAAAGGCATGTTGATTTTGGACACAGATGCAAGTAACGCCAAAATTCACAAGAACATGTCATGGAGTACTACAGCAGAACATTATCAAAGCCGGAACGAAGTTATTGTGTCACCAGAAGAGAGTTGCTTGCCATAGTAAAAGCAGTCGACCATTTTTATAAGTATCTCTACGGACGCAAGTTTCTAATTCGAACAGATCACGCAGCTCTAAAGTGGCTTTTAGAAATGAAAACTCCCGAAGGACAGCTTGCTAGATGGATTGAGAAATTGCAGCAATACGATTTCCAAATTAAACGTCGACCTGGAAACCTGCATAAAAATGCTGGCGCTCTGTCTAGACGGCCATGTAAAGAAGATTGCAAACATTGTCAAAGAATCGATATACATGAGAAAAACACTAGTCCAGCTGTAAGAAGAACGGGCCTGATCGTCGATGACAAATGGACTACCAAGCAAATGGGAGAAGATCAGGAGGCAGACCAAGACATCGGGCAAATTCTACATCTTAAAGAAAATGATGAATGTAGGCCAGAATGGGGGGAAGTGTCAAACAAAAGCTTGATTTACAATGCGTTGTGGGCCCAGTGGAACTCTCTGGCCGTAGAAAATGGTTTGCTCAAAAGAGTTTGGGAAAGTGCCGATGGGAAATCCACTAAGAGCCAACTGGTTATCCCAAAAGACCGAGTGGAAGATGTATTAAAAGAAATACACGACGGAACCTCAGAGGCACATTTCGGAGTTAACAAGACTTTGGACAAAATTCGGGAACGTTTTTACTGGGTTCATTACCATGAAGACGTTAAAAGCTGGTGCCGAAAATGCGACATCTGTGCTACCAGTAAAGGCCCTAAACTAAGATCTCGGGGGCCCATGAAACAGTACAACGTCGGTCTTCCATTTGAGAGAATAGCGATAGATGTAGCAGGACCGTTCCCAGAGTCAGAGCGTGGCAACAAATACATCTTAGTTATCATGGATTACTTCAGTAAATGGCCAGAAGTTTTTGCTATTCTCAATCAAAAAGCCATCACTGTTGCCCAGGTGCTAGTGGACGAAGTTTTTAGTCGTCATAGTGTGCCACTAGAGTTACACTCAGACCAGGAACGAAACTTCGAATCTGCCATCTTTAAGAAAATTTGTGAGATCATGGGAATCCGTAAGACCAGGACAACACCTTTACATCCACAGTCTGATGGCATGGTAGAACGATTTAATAAGACCATAGAGGAATACCTGAGAAAAGTGGTCGCAAGGAACCAGCGTGATTGGGACAAACACTTGCCTCTGTTTTTATGGCTTATAGAGCAGCCGTTCACGAGTCAACAGGTGAAAGTCCAGCCAGAATCATCTTTGGAAGAGAACTCAGGTTAACTTGCGATTTGATGTTTTGGGATACCTGAAGAAGAACGGAGAGAAATCCGAGATTATGCCGACGAAGTAAGGGCACGACTTCTGGGTATCCATGATTTTGCTCGGGAGCATATTCAGCTAGCCAGTGACCGGATGAAGACCAGATACGACCTGAAAGCCAATTCAGCGGGATTTCAAGAATGTGATTTAGTGTGGCTGTATAATACAGCTAGAAAGAAAGGAGTATCGCCGAAGTTGTCTTCAGCATGGGAGGGACCCTACAAAATAATCAAGAGGATCAATGATTTGGTTTATCGAGTCCAGCGCAACGCCAGGAGTAAGATGAAAGTTGTACATCTGGACAGATTGGCGAAATATCATGGGCGCGAAGTTGATCGGGACGATCAACCTTAAGAGGAGGGCAGTGTTACAATAATGCTAAACTCTGTTGCTAGAATAGGCGTCCGCCAGGCTGTCAAGAATCGATGGCGAAAATACTAGAATCTATAGCGAATTATTCTACTTTAATCTGGAAAATTAGATTATCGTGTGTATTCTAGATTTTACAGGAATAGATTTGGGGATATATAAGAAGGCCGGCATTGGTTTGTAAGTTAAGTTTCAGTTCGATTGCGATACGATTTAAATAGTGATTGTAAAGAGTTTAATTGTTGAGTTAGTTATTAAAGTAATTAGTGTCAGAGTGTATTGTTACGTGGAATAAATTATTGCTGTGTTAATTGGACTTTGATTTTTGGAATAAACGAAACGAACAACGAACCCAAGATTTCTGTCAGGCAATACAAAGCCGTGACAATAGATACAAGCTTATGTTCCAAATTCCTCACCCTCACATGAAGATGACGAGGTGGAAACGGTATACGAACCCACATAACAGTGAAAGAACATTCATATTCTCAGAATATTCCCTCAAAGTGCTTTTTGGAATCTTCTTTTAGGAATGTTTAATGAATATTCTAAGATTGTTTCGATTGAAATATTTATGTTTGGACGTTCTATTTATGTACTAGGAATGTTGCTTCTATGCAGCTACCTGAAAGATTGTGCTAAGAACCTACCTTATATAACATTATTTGAATATTGTATTGTCATAAGAACATTATTATAATGTACCCTAAAAAATGTTCTTTCGGCTAATATCTCTATCAAGTATTAAGAATATACCTACCAAGTTGTGCTGAGAAGTTTATGTAGGTAAGTAACCATCATGATAAGAATATTTTCATATTGTTCACCTAGTTATCTAAAGTATCTACTCAAAAATCATAATTGGACAATTAAACAATAATGCTCTATCTAGAACCTACTATAAATATTATGGGTATATTATTTTTCTTTTGCTTTGTAGGACTTCCAAGAGAGGGAGCCACGCGCTATTAAAGATCTACATCTTGCCTCGCGTTTGAATCACCTTGGAACCTGTTTTTCTCAGTTAGCGTGCTTACCGCGACGAGAGGATAACAAGCTCGAAACCGGAGCTTTGGTTAAACACTTGTGTTTTCCAGAGAAGTTTTCCAACAACTCTTTCACTGCCTTTCATATAAAAGGACTGAAAGGGACATTATTTGGATGCGAAGATTACCATTCCAAGTATATTCTTAGAATCAAACAAGAATGTTATGTCTAGGATGCATATTGAGAATGATATATGCAGATATATTCTAAGAATATTTCAAGCATATTGACGTATCTAGGATAATAGGGCATCTCCCTTCGGTAAATTAAACTCACTCGTCTCCCAAAAAAGTTCATGGGTTACAGGAAAACCTTCGGTCACGTTACATGTAAATAACATTGCAAGTTGAACGAATTATTAAACTATTAATTTGTACGGACATGGAACTGAAACCCATAGAAGGTCAATGCCGATGCCAGGTCATCGGCAGTTATTGTAATTAGAAATCACGTATGATGGTTGCGAGACTAGCATAAAATAAGGTGGTTTCAGAAGATAGGGGATCAGTCTACAGAGAGTGAATTATCCGCGATAATAGTAAGTAGTAATAGTGCCGTTTAGTCTTGTGACAATTATTAGTGCCCATGCCCAGAACTGATATGAATTTGTGGTAAGCTTTAGTTAAATATACTTTCCTATTTTTGTACTTGGCTCTTTTGAATTTCATAATCCACTTCGGATTTCTTCTTAGTAATGTAGTAAGGCCCGAACCATCTAAGGAGTAATTTTTCGCTTCTTCCTATCTTTCTTACGGGGGTGAAGACTTTCACCTGATCCCCTTCGTTATATTCTACGTGCCGGTGTTTCGCGTCATAACGTAGTTTATCGATTTTCTGTTGCCGTAGTATATTTTCTACGGCTTTGTTGCGGACTGCCAAAGCCTGGTCTCTCAATTGCAGGCTGTCTAGCTCACTAGGTGACTCCATTAAATTAGCTTCCGTGGGTAAGATGGGTTCTCGACCGTATACTAGCATGAACGGTGAAAATCCCGTGGTTTTCTGTTTACATGTATTGTAGGCGAACGTAACCGCAGGTAATGCTTCGTCCCCAAGCAGCTGATTTGTGTCGGTATACATCGCTAACATGTCTGCCAGCGTTTTATTGAATCTTTCCGTCAGACCGTTGGTGGATGGATGATATGCAGTTTTAAACTGTTTTGTTGTTCCGACACTTTTTAATAGTTCTGTAACCAATTCCGAGTGGAAAACTTTGCCCTGGTCACTCAGAAAGTATTTCGGGGCCCCGTGACGGGTGATTATTCTCTCCATGATAAACTTAGCCACAGGTCCCGCTTTTCCGCTAGGTAATGCTTGTGTTTCGGCCCACCGAGTCGCGTAGTCTGTTGCGACAACAATGCAATTTTTCCCGACTTTGATTTCCTGAACGGACCTAAAAGATCTATTGCAACCCTTTCGAACGGGATACCCACTGGTATGGGGTGTAATAAGCCTATTGGTTTTCTATGCTGTTGCCCTTTTCGTGCTTGGCAATCCGGACATCCTTTGATAAATTTCTCTATGTCTTTCTGTTGTCTATCCCAATAAAATCTTTCCTTTATTTTTGCGATGGTTTTTACTACTCCTAAATGTCCTCCTGTTGGTTCGGAGTGATGGGAATACATAATTTCGCCAACAAGGTTTCTAGGTATGACTAGAAGATATTCCCTTCCTGTTTGATTGTGATTTACTTTATGAAGGACTCCGTTGATCAGCCTAAAGGCCTTCGCTCTTTTTCGTAGTCCTATAGGGGCATTTTCTGGGTTTCCAAGTGCCTCGATGATTTTATTAGTCTCCGTATCCTCATGTTGGAATTTGCCGATTTCTTCTTGGTCCATGATGAATGTTGGAATTTCGCCTATTTCATCCTGCTCCGTTGGTTGTGAAACTGGGTAGCGACTCATGCAATCTGCGTCTTTGTGGGCTACACCACTTTTGTGAATTATTGTGTAATCGAACTCCGATAACTTGATACTCCACCTTGCCAGTCTTCCCGTTGGGTCTTTGAGTGATTTCAACCAACAAGGTGGCCCATATGTCGGACCTGGGGGTTATGAGGGGTGTAAATCAAAGCTAGAGCCAAGTACAAAAATAGGAAAGTATATTTAACTAAAGCTTACCACAAATGCATATCAGTTCTGGGCATGGGCACTAATAATTGTCACAAGACTAAACGGCACTATTACTACTAACTATTATCGCGGATAATTCACTCTCTGTAGACTGATCCCCTATCTTCTGAAACCACCTTATTTTATGCTAGTCTCGCAACCATCATACGTGATTTCTAATTACAATAACTGCCGATGACCTGGCATCGGCATTGACCTTCTATGGGTTTCAGTTCCATGTCCGTACAAATTAATAGTTTAATAATTCGTTCAACTTGCAATGTTATTTACATGTAACGTGACCGATGGTTTTCCTGTAACCCATGACCTTTTTTGGGAGACGAGTGAGTTTAATTTACCGAAGGGAGATGCCCTATTATCCTAGATACGACAATATTGGTATAATATTCTTTTGACAACATAACTATATTGTCATAGAAACATTCTTTGAATGTGAGAATATACATTTCAAGAAACAGAAATATTCTTTTCAGGATGTACTGAAAATCTCATAGGTATATTCTAGGAATATCTTAATGGATTTCCCAGGAAGTTCTTGGGTATTGCAAACAGTATTTCTACAATCTTTCCTCAGAACATTCTCAGGATATTCGCAATGGTTTTGGCGAACATTCTAGGCACATTTCTCCTAAAAAAAGAACATTCCCAGTACATTCTAAGGATACAATTTTGTTATGTGGGAACACATAGCGAGAGCAATAAGAGAGAACCCAACGACGCACACTATTCTAGGAGGAGACTTTAATGCAAAAATAGGCAGAGGAGCAGAACCAACGGAAACACTCATAGGACAGTTCGGACTCGGCACCAGAAGGGGAAGAATGTTAGCAAACTTCCTAGAAAGAGAAAGACTCTATCTGATGAACATGAAATAGCCCAGATGGACAAACCAAAAATGAGACTGACTTTATAGTCTCCCGCCACATAATCCAAGACGTAGATGTAGTCACTCATTTGAACACCGGAAGTGATCACAGGATGGTAAGATACAAACTGCTCATAAACACAAAAATGGAAAGAAAAAGAAAGATGAAACAAACGACGAAGGAAGTAGAGAAGAGACAGCAGAAAGAAGGGAAACATACAAACAAAAGCTGAAAGAAAACTTTCCAACAATCCAGGAAAAACAGAAGAGGCATGCATTAGATGATAACAATAGTAGAATAAAAATTATAACAGAAACAGCAGAACAGATAATAGGTCCCCTAGAGAAAACGCCGGACAAACTGTCGATAGAAACGAAACAGCTACTAGAGAAAAAGAGAAAACTGAAAACCGAGGGTAAAAGAAACACCATTGAATACACAGAAACCAACAAAACAGCAAGAAAAATGGTGAAACAGGATATACTAAAACATCAAACGAAACAAGTGCAATCCCTATTAGAACAGAACAAAGGACTAAATATATTTATTTAAAAGACATATAGACATAACACACCTAATAAAGAGATAACAGAAATAAAAGATGCAAAAAACAACATAGTAGAAGACACAACAGATATTAAAAGTTGTGGAATCTTTCTATAGAGATCTGTACGAATCTAAAATAGTAAGCACAAGGACAAGAGAAGACAAAATACAAATAGTAAATGCAAACTCAGAAGAAATGCCCGACATAAATATGGAAGAACTGGAGAAAGGGTTATCCCAGATGAAAAATGGTAAAGCGGCAGGAGAAGACAACATTCTGCCTGAAATGCTCAAGGAAAGCGGTACTAAGACGAGGACGGGGCAAGAACTAGTGAAACTATTCAATAAGTGCCTAATAGAAGAACATATACCCAAAGATTGGGAGAATGCTGTAGTTGTTCTGATCTACAAAACTACCGGCCGATAAGCTTACTATCACAAATATATAAATTATTCATCAGAATAATCACCAACAGATTAGAGCGAAAACTCGAAGTTTACCAACCAAAGGAACAGGCTAGATTCCGAAGCCATTATAGCACGACAGAACATCTACACACGGTAAGGCAGATGATCGAGAAAGCTACAGAATATAATATAAACCTATGGATGGCTTTTGTCGATTTCCGAAAAACCTTCGACACAGTAGAAATTTGGGCAATAGTGAAATCCTTGAGAAATGCCAGAGTGGATCAACGTTATATAAACCTCATTGCAAACATCTATAGGACTTCGACAATGTCGATAAGACTTCATGAATCATCTAACAGAATAAACGCCAAAAGAGGAGTTCGGCAAGGGGAGGTAATATCTCCAAAACTATTCACTTTAGTGCTCATGGATATTTTTAAAAAGCTACAATAGGAAAACAATGGATTGAAAATACATGGTGAACGCCTGCACAATCTAAGATTTGCCGACGATATTGTACTATTCGCAAAAGACAAACAGGAATTGATAGATATGTTGAAGAACTACAGGATGAGGCGGCAAAAGTAGGATTACACCTAAACTAAACGAAGACCTATTTTATTACAAATACACCAGATGCAGACGAAACAATACCAATCCATGACAGCACAATAAAAAAGACAGAAATATACATATACCCTGGCCAAGCTATAACACCGGGCAAACAAAATCAAGAAATGGAAATTGATAGGAGAATTAGACTGGGATGGGCGGCTTACGGCAAATTAAAGTACATCTTCAGCATGAATGAACCAAAGTCTCAGACTTAATAAAAAGAATTGGTTCCCTAAAATGGACACGTGGCCAGACATACAGAAAACTCAATCGGGTATATCATTAGATGGAGACCTTGGGAAGAGAGGAGAAGTGTTGGAAGACCCCAACAAAGATGGTACGACGAGAAAAAGAATGTTGCAGGCTTAAATTGGTACCGAGTTGTGCAAAACCGAAGAAAATGGTCAAATTTGAAAGAGGCCCATATCCTTAGGATAGAAAACAGCTAAAAATGGAAAAAAAATAGACATCCCCATTAATCTAATACGTAAAGTTTTCAACGCCTGTGTTCTACCTGTTGCAACATACGGAATGGAAACAGTTGCCATTACCCTAGCAAGTGCCCACAAATTCCGAGTAATGGAGAGGGCAATGGAAAGGTCAATGCTCGGTATCAGTTTGAGGGATAGAATACCAAATGATGAGATTCGGAGAAGAACCAAGGTTAAAGACATAATTGAGAGGATTGCAGAACTGAAATGGCAGTGGGCGAGCCACGTAGCAAGGCTGAAGGATGAGAAACGGTCATCAAGGATCGTTAGATGGAGACCGAGAGAGACAAAACGCAGTATAGGCAGGCTACCACTACGGTGGGCGGATGACAAGGGCAGGTAAAAATTGGCAACGAAAGGCCTAAACCAGGGATCAGTGGAAAGAGTTAGGAAAGGCCTATGTTTAGGAGTGGACGAGAGGTGGCTGAGGAAGAATGAAGATGACCAGTTAATGCCATAACTACCGCTTGGATTTGATTCAACTATAGAACCTACTCTACTTTAATACTTGTGGTGAGGTTTGTTGTTTCTTGGTTTATGATATAGGATCAAGAATATCGCCACTGATATTGGTTTGAGTTATATCCGCTGTTTGGCTGTAAATAATTATGAAAAAATACCTACTCTGAAATCTGAAAATGTTTGAATACATATTTATCAAACTGAAGAATGAGTTTTTGATGAATATTATCATATAAAATTGTGCCAATTAACGTTCTTGACTTAAAATTTAGCTGTAATTTCAGATTTTGGTTTTTATTGTCTCTTGCGACACATTAAACTAATAATAATAATTATATATTTTAGCTTTCGTTTTGGCCTTATGATGAAATTTCATATCTAAACTACGCGTCAATCGAACTCGAACACACGAATTTTTTGTCACTTTTTGAAAAGCTATAACTCAAAATCTAGCAGGCCGATTTAGTTCAAATTTTCAGTTCTTAACAGATTTCCGGCCACCTGCTAAAAGATACAGAGTGAACCATAAGTTGGCGATTTTTGTGCGAAAGTTTAGGCAGCCCCATTCTGCTGGAAGGAGACTTAAGTAGATTTTTGGTATGCAGTTTAGAAGAGTACCTTAGTACCTCGGGAGTACTCGGGACATTTTTGAGATATTTTGAATATCGCAGCCGAGTACGATTTTATCATGAGTTATACGATTTTATGTGAAATATAGCTATTGACGTCATTATTTCTTTTCGAAACAAACACTACAAGAATGGCGCATGCGAAAACACACTTAGAACATATTATACAGTCATACAAAAATATATAGGAAGTTCTGATAAGGGTTTCCGGATGTTTTTCTCAATTCAAACGAAAAGGAAACTAGGAAACATTTAATACTTTATAGCAATAAGTAACATGATCGTTTACAATTATACGTGAAACGCAATATCCAACAAATAGCCACCCCGACTTCTCTCACAGCACACAATTTTTTTGCCAAAATTTTCGATCACATCTGTGTACATTTCCGGTGGTATCTTATAACGTACTTATTTTGGCAATTGCCTAATTATACTGCTACGGCTAGTCAGCTTCAGTTCGGAGGCCATGGGTCTCTGGGTTCCTTGTATACATCTTACCTTTGGGCGCCACCAAGTTAATTGTGACTTAACTAGGAAGATAACTTAATGATGTTGCAATTGGAGAGCTTATCAATAAAACAACTAATTAGGTACAATAATGTATCTGGCTTCTTTATTAAAAATAATAACAAAATATAGGGATAGCCAGGAGGTTATTAAAAATGTGTTTAGAATAATGCTTGTACCAATTTATAAATATTTGATTATAAAAAAAAAATAAGAATGTAAATAATGTATAAAAATATTGATTTTTAAATAAACAGTTTTAACTGTCTGTTTACACTTGTGAAAGTTTAGAACCACAATATCAGTTACACTCTACCAAGAGGCAAATTCAACACCAGAAAGGTGAAAATTATTGTTAGGGCAACCTCAGGGTAAAATTCTAGAATTTTATTTAAGGGGCACTTACCGAACGTAAATCAGTATCAAGTGATTTATATAAGATTTGCCTAAATAGTAAAAAGTGCAACTTACATGTGTACAAGTGTTGATTATCTTCAAAGGTGTGTGTAAATCCAGAAGTTTTGAAGGGATATTATCTACAGGTTCGGTCTCACTGTAGATAGACTATGGTATGGTGAGTCATAGTCATGAGTCCTATCCACGTGGTATCTGTTTTACGTAGAACTCAATGTGGTTCTAGCAGAGCGGTACCAAGAGGGTTGCTGAAGGGAGGCTACCAAAGCCAACTAAGAGCAATCTAGATCTAGTCTAGAATCTCTTTCTAGGAGCTGTCCAACTATAGCCTAAGACTGTCTAGCTACAGCCTAGCACTAGGACTAGGAGTAGGACCCTCAAATTGAGGGATCCTCTAGCTAGACCAAAGGTGAAGTCTTAAACTTCCAAAAGCTGCTCGGAACAGTCCGAAACAAAATCCAAAATGACCAAGGGACGACTCTATTATCAACAAGAAATTAGTCTTAACCTTGAGTTCCCTGGCACAAAATTCCAAAAAGTCTCAAGATCAAAAGGGCTGATTCTTCATTTAGATTTCGGAAGAATGCTTTCACTTGTCAAACTTCTAATTTCGACATTGAAGAAAATTATAGAAAAAAGCGTGTTCAATTTCACTCCAAGAATACGAACTGAAAGTTTGGTTGTATAAAAATGACTGGTGAATATTGAAAAATGCCTATAGAACATATATCAGAAAGTAGAACAGGTCTAAAGAAAACGCCTAGACAAAACAGCTGTTCAATGACATGATGGAAATGAAAAATCAAAGAGTAAACAACAATTATTATCATAACCTCAGATTATTTATTTATCAATTAGATTTGCAAATAGAGATGATGAAAAAATATCTCCTTTTCCTAAGATTCTAATCAATAAAAGCGGGCCCTGCCGTACTGAATCAAACCTTCCTAGATCAATCAACAAAACTTGCAAACCTGCACAAAAAAACTTTCAGTAGAAGGCAGTAATCAAGGTAACAAAATCTGGGCACAGAAAAGACAGTTGTTTATTCATTTATTTCATTGTAGTTCTATATAGAATCATATCTACTAGAGCAACACACAGTAGCATATCAAACAAGAAATTGAAAATGCTACACTACCCCCTTCCAAAAAGAAATAAGAAAGCTGGAAGATTTCTTATTAACCACAAACCACAAACGGCACAACAAAAAGCTTAAATTTTCCCTAACATACAATGTCTCAGTGTGCTCGACCAATGAAAGAGCAAATGCTAGACCTGCAACAAGTCAATGGCACTGAAGGCCCCTTCCCAACGTGGATCTTAAAGGGTGGGCCGTTGGAGTCTCCAGCGTGATCGATCCTAACATAATCCACTGGCAAGTTGTCACACGCCACACGCCTACCCCACCACCGACCTCACACACAGATAACAAGGGGTCCAAAAAAAATAAAATAAAACAAAATCATTTTGGCAAAGCCAGGACTTGACCAGAGCCCTAGTGACATTATAGTAAGCCACCACCACTGAAACTACTCGATAGTAGGAATGCAAAAAAATTGAAAATGACCAGGATAATCCGTAGTTTGTTACTGCTGTCAATCCACTTCAGATTATCTGGGCTACTTATAGGGATTAGGATTGCACAGTAGTGCCACCCAACTATCTACAACTGCAATTTGAGCAAGTTGAAGTCCAAGCGACACCCCCCAATACGCACCCCTTCCTACAAGCAGGATAACCCGAGACTCACCTGAAGTACCCAACAGCACCTAACCTACCACAGGGCCCATAACAAAAAAATCAAAAAAGCTCTACTGAAGGTAGAAAAAAAAGGTCAAAATCGGGTTATGTACTTGTCTAAAGCAAAATACAAATGTCAAAATCGGGTATCAAAAGCTTCACTTATCTTACAATATCAAGATAAGATCACAAAATAAAGTCTAAATAGGGTATTACTTGGTTTAACTCTTGGCGTTAGCACAACATAATCCAAACTGCAAAACAAAGTACTCAAAACTGCAGAGAAAAATTATATTAGGAATACTATGTTTATGCTCACCAAGGTCAAATCCAGAGTACCAAAATGAACTCACAAAAATATTTCCAAAAGCTAGAGACATATATGGCAAAGTGGGTGTCGCGACTACTCACAAAACCAAACGCTCAAAAAAAATCATACTAATTTTACAAAAATAGTATCAAAACATGACTATTGATACAATAGCCCAAAACTGATTTAAGAATCATTTGACTCAATACTTTCAGCATCACTATCCAGGTCTACATCGATACCTGTGTATGCCTTAAGGTCCTTAATATGTACTTTGCCAGCATCAGAACCATCTATATTCTTCAGACCATAAACTAAATTTGAGTATTTTTTATGTACTCTGCTAAGAATATATTTAGGTGCTAATTTTGCACTAAATTGGTTTGCTGCATTTGACAAAATATGATTTCTCCTCCACACTTGATCACCAACATGAAATGAGGCGTCCCTCTTACGTAAGTTGTAAGTGTGAGAGTTTCTCTGATAAGCTGCATGTAAAAACTTTTTTACATCAGCATAGATTTGTTTAAAATTTTCCAAGCCAGTAGCATGACAATTCCTGTCACCCGGAGTTATTTCAACATCTTTATTCTGTAACAACTGAATATCGGAATAGAACTTCCCAGATAATGGTGGATGTCTACCAAATACTAGAAAAGATGGTGTGAAATGGGTGATTTCATGTTTGGAATTATTGATCGCATGTTGGATTTTAAAAATCTGATCATCCCATTGAACATGATTATCGACATAACTCCTGATGGCGGTACCTATAGTTCGGTTATTCCTTTCAACAAAATTACACTGTGGAGAATACGTTGCGTTGTACCAAATCTTAACGTCATAATTCTTGCACAGTGTTTTAAAGGTTTTCGAAACGAACTGAGGACCATTGTCACAAATCAGAATTTGGGGACAGCCATAAACTAGAAGAACTTCATTTTCCAAAATACTTTCGATGTGGGGAGACTTTGAACTACGAAGGGGAAACAAAAGAGAAAATTTAGAAAACCAGTCTTCAATGACCAACAAAAACTTACTGCCTTTCTTTGACCTAGGGAACGGTCCTATCAAATCAATTGCAATACACTGAAAAGGCATATCAATAATTTTTTCTTTTCCCATGAGTCCCATGCGTGCTGTATTTGAAGCTTTTTGTGCACCACACACCAAACACGACTCTATGAAGAGTAACACATCCTTTCTCATTTTTGGCCAATAATAGAATTCCTGTATTCGGTTCAAAGTTTTATAAAATCCAAAATGTCCTGAATTGGGTGGAGAATGACAATTCTCGATGATTTCCTTCACCTGAGGTTTTGGGACTAAAAGTTTCCATTCTGGAATATTGGCTTTCATAGGGGAATTATTCGGAGCAAATTTGAACAAAAATTGATCTTCCACCTTCCATTGGGGATAACGATCAGGAAACTCAATTACTTTGGCTCGAAGTTCATTATACCAAGGATCTACACGATCAATATCGACATTATGGGGATTTAGAATTGAAACACAGGGTAAGTATTTATCTGGATCGGACTCTTCCGGAATTACTCCTTCAGAATGCATACGGGAAAGCGCATCTGGAATAACATTGTCAATTCCTTTCCTATGTACAAGATCGAAGTTATGTTGTCTTAAACGAACTGCCCAACGAGCAAGTTTTTCAGTTGGATTTTTTAAGTTATTGAGCCAAAGTAAGGAATAACAATCTGTCATGATTTTGAATTTGGGAGCACCCTCAATACACATTCGAAATTTCTCTATACAAAATAGAACAGCCAAACATTCCCTCTCCACAACAGAATAGTTCCTTTTGGTTCTCGAAAGTGACCTGCTTGCATAAGCAATGACTCGCTCTTCGTCATCGATGACTTGAGTAAGGCAACCCCCCAGACCCGTATTACTGGCATCTGATTGAATAATAAAGGGCTTTGTGAAATCAGGTTGAGTCAAAATAGGTGCTGAAACTAGCAAATTTTTGATGGCGACAAAAGAAGTTTCTGCAGCATCTGTCCATGTAATCGGCTGAGATTTGCGACGTCCTTTTAACAAATCATTAATAGGAGATACCAAAGTCGAAAAATCCTTGACAAAGCGCCTATACCATGAACACATGCCAACAAACCGTTTCACTTCGGTGGCTGTCTTAGGTCGAGGATAATTCACCATCGCAGAAACCTTCTCAGGATCTGTGCGCAGACTGTTAGAACCAACAACATATCCGAGAAATTTCAGGGATGTCTTGAAAAACTCACACTTCTCGATGTTTACTGTAAGGTTAGCCTCTTTCAATTTATTTTTTACTTCGATCAAGATCTTAGTATGATGTTCGAAATCTGGACTACAGATAAGTATGTCGTCTAGGTAGGTAAAAATATAGGGCTCATAACAGGGACCAAAAATTGCATCGACTAACCTCTGCTGCATCTGAGCTGCATTGCATAGTCCAAAGGGCACAACTTGGAATCTAAATGAACCTCGTCCAACCACATTAAAGGAGTTTTTATCCCTCGAATCTTCACTAAGTGGAATTTGCCAAAATGCTTTCCGAAGATCGATGGAAGAGATGAATTTAGCATTCCTTAAGGAATTCAAAATCCTATCAATGCTAGGCAAGCAATAGCTATCGAAGCGAGTAAGAGCATTCACACCCCGTAGATCGACACATAACCTATATTCTCCACTAGACTTTTTGACCAAGAGTACCGGAGATGACCATATCATCAATTTCTTTATTCAAGATTTGAGACATATATGGCGACATCGGATAGGGTTTCTTATGAAATGGTTTAGCATCACCGGTATCTATGGACAAAGTTAATTTGTCAGTTCTACCAAGGCAGTCTTTACTCACAATTTCATTGAAAGAAGCGATAACCTGTTCAGCACAAGTTCTTCGAAATAAGAAAGGTCACTTAAGGAACAAAGAAGTCGCACAGGGTCATAACATAAATTATTGGCACAAACCTTGACAGTTTTGACTTCATGGTTATCAATATTACCATAAACTTGCCAAGAATTATCCCTAAAACTAACAGAAATCTTAAAATGATCAGCAAAATCACAACCAGAAATGAAATAATGAGGCAGAGATGGTACAACTAAAACTGTAAGGACCTGACAAATATTTCCAACAGTAATTGGAAGATCAACTAAACCAGTAACAGCTTTCTGAGTACCATCTGCCGTACATATATTTGCAACTGAACTTGGATAAACACATAAACCCAAACGTTCCAAAATATCCAGGCCTTTACTACCCACAATAGATGTGGTAGCACCTGAATCTAACAACACTATAATTTCTAAATCAAACAATTTGACAGATATGTAGGGCCGATTATCTAAAGGTTTCCTAATGAAAAGAGGGGACAATTCACACTTCCTATATTTCTCATTAAACTCAGAAATAAATTTAAGCCAATTTTTCCAGTCTGCACTGTTTCTGGAAAACTTGAAAGAAGAGGACTTCTGAAAAGTTGTACAACTGCCTCTAGGCTGCACAACGCCTAGTTTTTTGTACAATTAGGGCATGAGTTGGACTTTACATTCTGGTGACTACACTTATAGCAAAAAAGTTTACGTTTCAAGGTACAGTTGTCATGGTAGTGATTTGGCATGTCACAATTCCAACAAGTGATTGGTTTTGATTCCCTACTAGGTCCAGCTGCATTTGGGTTATTGACAACCAGGACTGAATTGTTGCGAGACCTATTTGAATTCACTTGACAATTTTTATTTTTATTGTTAAAATTGGACCTGCTTTTAGAGCCATAACTATTCCTTGACTCATCTTCATGCCTATTTGAATTTGGATACTCATTTTGTAAAGATGTTGAACATTCAGACTGAGGGTAATGTAACTCACTAACAGAATGATTTTTATTTTTGAAATAAGTTGCCTCTTCAAGTTTTCGACATAAGTTGACTAATTCATCGACTGAATTTACTTCAGTCAATGCCAAATGAGAGATATATTCAGGCAAAATGTTCCTGCGAATATGTTTAACTTTTGTTACTTCAGCTGGTGCTGTCGCTAACCTAGAGAATAGAATTTGCATGTGAGCAATAAACACAGCTACAGACTCAGAATGTTTCTGTTTCCTGTGCTTTATTTGCTCCCACAATTCATCTTCTATGTCAGAATGCAAAAAATCTCTCTTCAAATATGACACTAAACCTTTCCAATCAGTCACAGAAGTCTTAATACTTTTAAACCATATAAAAGCATTGCCAGTAAAAAGTTCAGCTGCAGAAGTGAAAGGATCCTTTTCATTCACCCTACGAGATTCAGCTAATTCTGTCACACGTTCTAAAAAGTTATACAAGGTTTTACCATCACCATTGAATTTAATTTGACATTCACTGACAAGAGGAGGTCTACTGGAGCAACTAACTATAGGAGGTGGAATATTAAATATGGGCTGCTGATTTGATGTACCTGGTGATAAAGGCGTAGGCTGAGAATCCTTCTCTGCTTTTTCATAAAGATCGGCCTCTAATGTCAAACAAGTTGCATAGCATTCCTTGACATAATCAAGTTGATCTTTATCTCCCACAGGTATTGGCATACGATGCACTCTATTTGAAACATGAACCAAACGAGATTTCATACGGAGAAAAGTAGAATCTTGAACAGTACCTTCAAAATCATCAACAATACTTGTAATAGACAAAATAGACCTATCAATTTCCTCCTTTTCCTCATCAAAGTCAAGGTTGTTCAGGACGATTTCAGAGATTTTAGTTTTCCCAGAATCTTTCTCTTTCTTCAAAAGAAGGCCCAGCATCTTACGTTTCGCTTGTACATCACGTTGACAAACCACTGCTCTAATTTTCAGCTCATAATCCAGCTCATAGTCTAGTAGATGATTACTACGAAAAACTTCCTCCATTGTAGCGAGAAATTAACACACAAACCAACCTAAATAACGACACAAAAAAATTGTCCCCACACACAAAAGTTACCAAAAAAACAGAACCACTCTTGGTTAAGAAAATTCAGCAAATAGAGAATAGTTTTAATGCAACAATAGCATAAATCAAATTAATAATTCTCTATTGCCTGTATTCTAATATTAAATCAAAAATGTAAACTTTAATCAGTAGGACTCACAAACCATTTAAATTCAAACTCCAATCAAAATAGTTTAAAAAAATATTACACATTATATAATATAACAAAGTTCCAAAAAAATTATTGAGCCACTACTCCAATTGTCTTGTTAAGATAGAGATGTATTCAAGGGCCACACACGTTTGGGTGTTAAAAAGTTAGCCACGCCCCACGTTGGGCGCCAAAAAGTATATCGTACTTATTTTGGCAATTGCCTAATTATACTGCTACGGCTAGTCAGCTTCAGTTCGGAGGCCATGGGTCTCTGGGTTCCTTGTATACATCTTACCTTTGGGCGCCACCAAGTTAATTGTGACTTAACTAGGAAGATAACTTAATGATGTTATAAACAAAACCTGTGCAATTGGAGAGCTTATCAATAAAACAACTAATTAGGTACAATAATGTATCTGGCTTCTTTATTAAAAATAATAACAAAATATAGGGATAGCCAGGAGGTTATTAAAAATGTGTTTAGAATAATGCTTGTACCAATTTATAAATATTTGATTATAAAAAAAAAATAAGAATGTAAATAATGTATAAAAATATTGATTTTTAAATAAACAGTTTTAACTGTCTGTTTACACTTGTGAAAGTTTAGAACCACAATATCAGTTACACTCTACCAAGAGGCAAATTCAGCACCAGAAAGGTGACAATTATTGTTAGGGCAACCTCAGGGTAAAATTCTAGAATTTTATTTAAGGGGCACTTACCGAACGTAAATCAGTATCAAGTGATTTATATAAGATTTGCCTAAATAGTAAAAAGTGCAACTTACATGTGTACAAGTGTTGATTATCTACAAAGGTGTGTGTAAATCCAGAAGTTTTGAAGGGATATTATCTACAGGTTCGGTCTCACTGTAGATAGACTATGGTATGGTAAGTGAGTCATAGTCATGAGTCCTATCCACGTGGTATCTGTTTTACGTAGAACTCAATGTGGTTCTAGCAGAGCGGTACCAAGAGGGCTGCTGAAGGGAGGCTACCAAAGCCAACTAAGAGCAATCTAGATCTATTCTAGACTGTAAACAAGAGCAATCTAGATCTATTCTAGAATCTCTTTCTAGGAGCTGTCCAACTATAGCCTAAGACTGTCTAGCTACAGCCTAGCACTAGGACTAGGAGTAGGGCCCTCAAATTGAGAGATCCTCTAGACCAAAGGTGAAGTCTTAAACTTCCAAAAGCTGCTCGGAACACTCCGAAACAAAATCCAAAATGACCAAGGGACGACTCTAGGCAATTATCAACAAGAAATTAGTCTAAACATAGAGTTCCCTGGCACCAAATTCCAAAAAGTCTCAAGATCAAAAGGGCTGATTCTTCATTTAGATTTCGGAAGAATGCTTTCACTTGTCAAACTTCTAATTTCGACATTGAAGAAAATTATAGAAAAAAGCGTGTTCAATTTCACTCCAAGAATACGAACTGAAAGTTTGGTTGTATAAAAATGACTGGTGAATATTGAAAAATGCCTATAGAACATATATCAAAAAGTAGAACAGGTCTAAAGAAAATGCCTAGACAAAACAGCTGTTCAATGACATGATGGAAATGAAAAATCAAAGAGTAAACAACAATTATTATCATAACCTCAGATTATTTATTTATCAATTAGATTTGCAAACAGAGATGATGAAAAAATCTCTCCTTTTCCTAAGATTCTAAACAATAACAGCGGGCCCTGCCGTACTGAATCAAACCTTCCTAGATCAATCAACAAAACTTGCAAACCTGCACAAAAAAACTTTCAGTAGAAGGCAGTGATCAAGGTAACAAAATCTGGGCACAGAAAAGACAGTTGTTTATTCATTTATTTCATTGTAGTTCTATATAGAATCATATCTACTAGAGCAAAACACAGTAGTATATCAAACAAGAAATTGAAAATGCTACACTTCAACTTCATAGTCATGAGTCCTATCCACGTGGTATCTGCTTTACGTAGAACTCAATGTGGTTCTAGCAGAGCGGTACCAAGAGGGTTGCTGAAGGGAGGCTACCAAAGCCAACTAAGAGCAATCTAGATCTAGTCTAGAATCTCTTTCTTCAGCTGTCCAACTATAGCCTAAGACTGTCTAGCTACAGCCTAGCACTAGGACAATCCTACTCTTAGGCTATCTTTGGACATTCCTAGTGCTAGGCTGTAGCTAGACAGTCTTAGGCTATAGTTGGACAGCTGGAGAAAGAGATTCTAGACTAGATCTAGATTGCTCTTAGTTGGCTTTGGTAGCCTCCCTTCAGCAACCCTCTTGGTACCGCTCTGCTAGAACCACATTGAGTTCTACGTAAAGCAGATACCACGTGGATAGGACTCATGACTATGACTCACTTACCATACCATAGTCTATCTACAGTGAGACCGAACCTGTAGATAATATCCCTTCAAAACTTCTGGATTTACACACACCTTTGAAGATAATCAACACTTGTACACATGTAAGTTGCACTTTTTACTATTTAGGTAAATCTTATATAAATCACTTGATACTTATTTACGTTCGGTAAGTGCCCCTTAAATAAAATTCTAGAATTTTACCCTGAGGTTGCCCTAACAATAACTTTCATCTTTCTGTGTTTAATTTGCCTGTTGGTAAAGTGTAACCCATACTGTATTTTTCTTATCACTCACAAGTGTAAATACCAAAAGGTTTTTAGTCATGTTCACTTAAAATTCATATTTATATATGCGTTATTTACATTAATTTTTTTATAATCAAATATTTTTAAATTTGTACAAGCCATAATGATGTCCTGGCTATCCCTATTCATTATTGTTATTATTTTTTAATAAAGAATCCAGATACATTATTGTACCTAATTAGTTGTTTTATTGATAAGCTCTCCAATTGCACAGGTTTTGTTTATAACATCATAAGGTTATCTTCCTAGTTAAGTCACAATTAACTTGGTGGCGCCCAAAGGTAAGATGTATACAAGGAACCCATAGACCCATGGCCTCCGGACTGATGCTGAATAGCCGTATGCAGTGTAATTAGGCAATTGCAAAAAAAAGTACGTTATACTTTTTGGCAAATAATACGCCGAAGCTCATCTTTCAACGCTTGAATTGTCGAGATGTAATTCGGTGCATTATTCGTGAGATACCACCGGAAATGTGCATAGATGTGATCGAAAATTTTGGCAAAAGAGTTGTGTGCTGTGAGAGAAGTCGCGATGGCTATTTGTTGGAAATTGTGTTTCACGTATACCTAATTGTTAACGATCATGATACTTATTGCTATAAGGTATTAAATGTTTCCTAGTTAACTTTTCGTTTGAATTGAGAAAAACATCCGGAAACTCTTATAAGAACACCCTATATATTTTTGTAGGACCCTGTATAATATGTTCTAAGTAGCTTTTCACGTGCGCCATTCTTGTAGCGTTTGTTTCGAAAAGAAATAATGACGTCAATAGCTATATTTTACATAAAATCGTATAAATCATGATAAAATCTTAGTCGGCTGCGATATTCAAAAAATCTCAAAAACGTCCCGAGGTACTAAGGTACTCTTCTAAACTGCATACCAAACATCTACTTAACCCTCCCTCCAGCAGAATGAGGTGAACCTAAACTTTCGCACAAAAATCGCCAACTTATGTTTCACCCTGTATCTTTTAGCAGGTGGCCGGAAATCTGTTGCCGAACTGGAAATTGAAGAGTAATTAGAGCATCCTTTCACTCCTGAAAATTTGAACAAAATCGGCCTGCTAGATTTTGAGTTATAGCTTTTCCAAAAGTGACCAAAAATTCGGGTGTTCGAGTTCGATTGACGCATAGTTTAATCTGATCTCAAAACTCCTAGCGTATCGCAGTAATAAAGGTTTGTGAACTGTGTGTGAAAACCTTTCACCATTTTTGTTTTGCAATAACTTGCTAGTTTAGGTAAGATTTTTAATTTTAATAATTTACTGGAAGCTTGAAATGGAAATTTATTATTACGAAAACCGAATTGCCTAATGTTACAATTAAATATTCATTTGGATATGTATTAATATATAACTAAAACTATTATAACTATATTAACTATCATTTGAACATTATTTCTATTATTCATATTTAGAAAAATTAAAACTAAACTAAATTAACAAATGAATACTACAAATAACTTTAATTCTAGTAGTTATTTCTTCTTCAGTTCTTCATCGATGTGATCAACAGAAGCCCTGAGTCTCTGCCATTGCTCAGGGGTGAGCGCAATGCCTTTCTTTCCAGGCTTCAAGGTTCCATTCGCATCATAAAATTCTCTTATGTTGATGTAGGTTTGCCCCTTGAAGTCTGACAACTTCACAAAGCGGTTTTTGCCCAGGTCCCATGTTGGTTCACTGTCTTGAGTACGGTAAGTTAAATCGGATTTGACCTTCTTCTTCATTGGTTGTTTCTGAAAAACAATAAGAACGTGAGTTTCACTGACTATTTCACTAGAGTGTTGAGCTCGCATTACATCTGTGTATTTTTTCTTGTATCTCTTCACGCAATACATACAGAAATACATGAATGTAACGCGGAAGCATTAGCGTAGTTGACGTTGAATCTGAGCATGTATAAATACACGCGATAGAACCGGTTCTGTTTACCGTGTATTTCACTGTTACCAGCCAACGACTTTTAAGAGGGGCGTCAGAGCCAGCGCGCCATCTTTTGGGCTTTATGACACATTAAATATTTTTTAATCACAGGTGTGCACAGTCCCTGTAAGTGATTGACTTTTTTACAAGTAGATGGTGACATCTCCAATATCCATTCATTTACGCAGTAATCTCGGCAGTAATAGACAGTGGACTAAATAATTTTATTCAGATGCAGATGAAATGATAGTATTTCACATTATTACCTAGATGAAACAATTTTTACTGGCGTTTGAAAGAAGTTAATAGTGTTACAAAAACGTCCGCCAGGCTGTCAAGAATCGATGGCGTAAATACTAGAATCTAGCGAATTATTCTACTTTAATCTGGAAAATAAGATTATCGTGTGTATTCTAGATTTTACAGGAATAGATTTAGGAATATATAAGAAGGCCGGCATTGATTTGTAAGTTAGTTTCAGTTCGAGTGTGATACGATTTAAATAGTGATTGTAAAGAGTTTAATTGTTGTTTGTTAATAAAGTAATTAGTGTCAGAGTGTTTTGTTAAGTGGAATAAATTATTGCTGTGTTAATTGGACTTTGATTTTTAGAATAAACGAAACGAACAACGAACCCAAGATTTCTGTCCGGCGATCCAAAGCCGCGACATTGGTGTCAGAAGTGGGATATAAAGGACTGCAGAGTGAAATCCAATTACGGAAGTGCGGGGACACTAGTGTACTATAAAAACTGAACACCAAGTGAACACTGGGACAGTTAGTGCAGTGCAAACAGTGACAATCACAAAAAGAGACTCAACCGATCGTGTGAATTACCCCGGCAGTGACTCTATACCCGATTTAGACTGTGATAGTGAATCTTCGAGTGAGTTCTAGAAAATTCTTTTTGGAAACTAAGGGAGATATCGAATTTGTGACTTCGCCGACGTATTCGGAACACCAATCGTCATTCAGAAGAGGTTTTTCGAGGAGTTTCGGGAAACTTCTAGAACATTCTATTTGGAAACCAAGGGAGATATCGAAATTGTGACTTCACCGACGTGTTTGCTGTATCAATCGACATCTAGAAAATAAATTTCAAGGAAATTCCAGAACATTCTATTCGCGAATAAAGCAAGTTATCCAATTTGTGACTTCACCGGCGTGTTGGAACTTCGAGCACAGACCAGAAAAGATATTTGAAGACAGTTCGAGGGAAATTCTAGAACATTCTGTATATGCCTATCACAAGACAACAAGCCAAAATGGAAGAACAAAAAGTTGAAGAACTCCTGCGCAAAATGTTGGAACTTCAAGAGACCAAACGACAACAAGAAAAACAAGACGAAGAAGCTAGACGACAACAAGAAGAAGCTAGAAGACAACAAGAAAAACAGGACGAAGAAGCCAGACGACTACAAGAAAAACAAGACGAAGAAGCCAGACGACAACAAGAAAAACAAGACGAAGAACTCAGGCGACAAAAAGAAAAACAAGAAGAAGAAGCCAGACGACAACAAGAAAAACAAGACGAAGAAGCTAGACGACAACAAGAAGAGGCCAGACGACAAAAAGAAAAACAAGAAGAAGAAGCTAGGCGACAACAAGAACGGCAAGAAGACCTTGGAAAACTACAGAAGATATTCCAAACAATACAAGGAACTGTCGCTAACTTAGACCAGAAGATTGAAAAAGTTAAAGACGATGTGCAAGAAGTTAAACACGACGTCCAGGAAGTAAAAACTGAAGTCAAAATCGATGTTCAAGAAGTTAAAGACGATGTAAGAGAAGTTAAAGACGACGTTCAGGGAGTAAAAGCTGAGGTCAAAGCCAATGTTCAAGAAGTTAAAGACGATGTTCAGCAATTAAGACAAGAAGTTGAGGACCAAGTTCAAGCACTCGAGGATAAGATGCGTAGATTAGAAATACAGTCCATAAATCCAGCTAGTGTTGGAGCATTCTCCAGTATGAAGATAAAACCACCAACTTTCGACGGATCTACGTCCTGGACCATGTATATTCGACAATTTGAAGCTGCTGCAAATACCAACGGATGGAACGACCAAGAGAAAGCTACAGCACTAATAGTGGCGCTACGAGGACCTGCCTTAGACCTTCTTCAGTCCATTCCTTCAGTCTACCAACAGAATTACCAGCATCTTAGTCAAACTTTAGAACTGGGCTTCGGAGACCATTACAGACAAGAAGTATTCAGAACTCAAGTTAAATCAAGAGTTCAAAAACCCGGCGAGAGTCTACAAGAATTCGAATCGGAAGTTAAAAGGCTAGTGAGTTTGGCGTTTCCTGCAGCTGGGGAAGACATGCAGGAATGGATGGCAGTATCTGCGTTTATTGATGGTCTCAGAGATTCGAAGATCCAGGAAAACCTAAGAATGTCCAAGTTCAGGCAAAGTAGCGAAGCCCTTGTCCGAGCATTAGAACTGGAAGCAATCTTTGGTGCCTCACGACCCAGAATACGAGCAGTGTCCATTGAGGACCCAAAGGAAAAGCAATCATCAAAAGAGGATGGCAGTTTCGAGAACCTTATGAGTAATTTCATGGAGGAAATAAAGAAAATATTACGAGAAGACAGAAAAACAGGAAACGACTCCAGGCAAACACCAACACAAAGAAACCGATTAGAATGTTATCGCTGCCATAAGATTGGACACATTCAACGAGATTGTAGAGTAAGAATGCCCTCTCCATCAAGGGATCGTTTCCAACGCTTTTCGAGATCAAGAGACGCCAGCCCTAATAACAGACAGGGAAACGAGAACTAACCAGTATGGAGGGCCGAATGCTGGTTAGTAATGGCGAAGCCCCCAGGGTTGTTTACATAAAATCATTGGGCAGGCATTATAGAGGATTAAAATTCGAAGGACAAATTAATGGAGAATTGAAAACCATTACTTTTGATACGGGTGCTGAAGTTTCCATAATTAGAAGAACACTAGTCAAGTCTCGAGCAATCCAACCGCTCACTAGAAACCTGTCACTACGAACAGTCACCGGCGAATCTGCACCAATTCAAGGAGAAGCTATGATTGAGCTTACTTTTGGATCTACCACCTTCAGGCACAAAACATTAGTCGCTGACATAGAAGATGATTTTATTTTGGGAATGGATTTGATCGCCCAACATGGTTTCTCTTTTGATCCTTCCATGAACATCCTTAAATTTGGTAATGAAGAAATTGTCCTAACAACACAAGAAGAATCCGATGCTATTAAGATCTTGGCCACAGCCCCAGTGAGGATTCCTGGAAGTACTGAAAAGATCATTTGCGGAAGATTAGAAACAAACCCTGGGTGCTGCGTTGGACTAACACGTAATTTCATTGGAGATAAACCAGAAAGATTTTTTGTTGGAAAGACTCTAGTAAGAACAAATGGAGACATTATGATAAGAATTACCAATGTTTCTTCCGAAACAGTAAGAATAAATGAAGGAGACATTATTGGAGCTCTCGAACCAGTGAAGCAAATATCGAACTGTGACCTACCAGATAAGCGACATTTTGTGAAATCCAAATTGGATACAGACACCTTGATGCAGACTTTGGCGAAATCATGGAATCATCTTGATCCAGATAGACTTCAAGAAGCCACAGATTTCATCTTGAAAGAAGCAGACGTATTTGTGATGGACAATCGAACCGGACGAACCAGCTTAATTCAACACAAAATTGATACTGGATTGGCACACCCAATTAGACAACCACCACGACGTATGCCAGTAGCTAAGCAACAGGAAGTGGAAAACCAAATTGATAAAATGCTTCAAGAGGGAGTCATTGAAGAGTCAAATAGTCCATGGTCCGCGCCAGTAGTACTGGTTACGAAGAAAGATGGGAGTCTTAGATTTTGTGTGGACTACCGAAAGCTTAATGACGTCACCAAGAAGGACAGCTTCCCTCTCCCAAGAACAGACTATACACTAACAACTCTATCGGGCTCCAAATGGTTTTCCACCTTGGATCTCAAAAGTGGATATTGGTAAGTGGCAATACATGACGATGACAAAGAGAAAACTGCCTTCAGTACCGGAAGCGGGCTATACCAGTTTAATGTAATGCCTTTCGGATTGTGTAATGCTCCAGCTACGTTTGAGCGACTGATGCATCTTGTTTTGCGAGGCCTTACATGGAGAACTTGCCTGGTATATTTGGATGATGTCATGATTATGGGAAATTCGTTCCAAGAACATCTCAATAACCTGAAAGAAGTTTTTGACCGCTTCCGGAATGCCAACTTGAAACTCAATCCAAATAAGTGTTTCCTATTTCAAAAGAAAGTGGAATTTTTAGGTCACGTGGTATCTGAAGAGGGCATACAAGTTATGGAAGGAAAAATAGATGCTGTCAGGGACTGGCCAAAACCACGCGACAAACATGAACTAAGGAGTTTTCTAGGATTATGTTCTTATTATCGAAGATTTGTGGAAGGATTCGCCAATATAGCTGCTCCACTTCATCGATTAACAGAAGAAAAATCAACATTCAATTGGACCCAAGAATGCGATTCCGCATTTAGAAAATTGAAAGGAGCATTATGTACGAGCCCAGTGTTGTCCTATCCTGATCACAAAGGCATGTTGATTTTGGACACAGATGCAAGTAACACCAGTGTTGGAGCTGTCCTTTCACAAATCCAAAATTCACAAGAACATGTCGTGGAGTACTACAGCAGAACATTATCAAAGTTGGAACGAAATTATTGTGTCACCAGAAGAGAGTTGCTTGCCATAGTGAAAGCAGTCGACCATTTTCATAAGTATCTCTATGGACGCATGTTTCTAATTCGAACAGATCACGCAGCTCTAAAATGGCTTTTAGAAATGAAAACTCCTGAAGGACAGCTTACTAGATGGATTGAGAAATTGCAGCAATACGATTTCCAAATTAAACATCGACCTGGAAACCTGCATAAAAATGCTGACGCTCTGTCCAGACGGCCATGTAAAGAAGATTGCAAGCATTGTCAAAGAATCGATATACATGAGAAAAACACTAGTGCAGTTGTAAAAAGAACGGGCCTGATCGTCGATGACAAATGGACTACCAAACAAATGAGAGAAGATCAGGAGGCAGACCAGGACATCGGGCAAATTCTACATCTTAAAGAAAATGATGAATGTAGGCCAGAATGGGGGGAAGTGTCAAACAAAAGCTTGATTTACAAGGCGTAGTGGGCCCAGTGGAACTCTCTGGCCGTAGAAAATGGTTTGCTCAAAAGAGTTTGGGAAAGTGCCGATGGGAAATCCACTAAGAGCCAACTGGTTATCCCAAAAGACCGAGTGGAAGATGTATTAAAAGAGATACACGACGGAACTTCAGGGGCACATTTCGGAGTTAACAAGACTTTGGACAAAATTCGGGAACTTTTTTATTGGGTTCACTACCATGAAGACGTTAAAAGCTGGTGCCGAAAATGCGACATCTGTGCTACCAGTAAAGGCCCTAAACTAAGATCTCGGGGGCCCATGAAACAGTACAACGTCGGTCTCCCATTTGAAAGAATAGCGATAGATGTTGCTGGACCGTTCCCAGAGTCAGAGCGTGGTAACAAATACATCTTAGTTATCATGGATTACTTCAGTAAATGGCCAGAAGTTTTCGCTATTCCCAATCAAGAAGCCATCACTGTTGCCCAGGTGCTAGTGGACGAAGTTTTTAGTCGTCATGGTGTGCCACTAGAGTTACATTCAGACCAGGGACGAAACTTCGAATCTGCCATCTTTAAGAAAATTTGTGAGATCATGGGAATCCGTAAGACCAGGACAACACCTTTACACCCTCAGTCTGATGGCATGGTGGAACGATTCAATAAGACCATAGAGGAACACCTGACAAAAGTGGTCGCAAAGAACCAACGAGATTGGGACAAGCATTTGCCTCTATTTTTAATGGCTTACAGAGCGGCTGTTCACAATTCAACAGGTGAAAGTCCAGCTAGAATTGTTTTTGGAAGGGAACTCAGGTTACCTTGCGATCTGATGTTTGGAGTACCCGAAGATGAACGAAGAGAAATCCGAGATTACGCCGACGAAGTAAGGGCACGACTTCTGGGTATCCATGATTTTGCTCGGGAGCATATTCAACTAGCCAGTGACCGAATGAAGACCAGATACGACTTGAAATCCAATTCGGTCGGATTTCAAGAAGGTGATTTAGTGTGGTTGTATAACCCAGCAAGGAAGAAAGGAGTATCACCGAAATTGTCTTCAGCATGGGAAGGACCCTATAGAATAATCAAGAGGATCAATGATTTGGTTTATCGAGTCCAGCGCAACACCAGGAGTAAGATGAAAGTTGTACATCTGGACAGGTTGGCGAAATATCATGGGCGTGAAGTTGATCGGGACGATCAACCTTAAGAGGAGGGCAGTGTTACAAAAACGTCCGCCAGGCTGTCAAGAATCGATGGCGTAAATACTAGAATCTAGCGAATTATTCTACTTTAATCTGGAAAATAAGATTATCGTGTGTATTCTAGATTTTACAGGAATAGATTTAGGGATATATAAGAAGGCCGGCATTGATTTGTAAGTTAGTTTCAGTTCGAGTGTGATACGATTTAAATAGTGATTGTAAAGAGTTTAATTGTTGAGTTTGTTAATAAAGTAATTAGTGTCAGAGTGTTTTGTTAAGTGGAATAAATTATTGCTGTGTTAATTGGACTTTGATTTTTGGAATAAACGAAACGAACAACGAACCCAAGATTTCTGTCCGGCGATCCAAAGCCGCGACAATATGCTTCCCGAACTCAGCGACATCTTCAAGAGAAGCTCTGAACACACGTTTGGTATGAGTCTCTGCTGAAAATGACAGCAATCACCTTTTTGTTTGGCAGATTTTGATTAATTTTGGAATGAAAACATAAATTAACGGAAATTCTGTTCTTTTCATTTATTCCAGCATTTTATGATCCGAAATTTTGGAAATTTATTGTCGGTGTGCTACTCTATATGTTTATCCGTTTTTCATTTAAATCTGTGACCAAAATTTGCATACTGTTGTCAACAAAATTGGTGATAATTTTACTATTTAGACTGCGAATTTTGCAACAAAAAATGCTTCGACTCATACTCCAAACTATTATTGTTATGAACATATCTTCATTTCACTGAAAAGTGGTCTAAATTTGGAATTGACCAGAAATTTGTGAAGGTCTATAAATGACATTTTATTTAAACGCCCCTCTCAACCTAACTTTTGTCAATTTTGGCGATTTCTGCATGCTAATCAAAAATGTGATAGTGCGCAAGCTGAGCGAACATAAGGTGCATATCAATGTGTATGATAGTTATTTAGCAAATGCGGAAAGTAGTACTTTACCGCAGAGTTCGTTCAAGCTGTTAATGGTGGTAAAAGGCAACGTAAACCAACGCCAACGGCACATGTGCTGTCGTTGGCGTTGAAATTTTTTAGGATTGGAAAGGATTTGAGAACATCGGCCAGACCGCCGTACACACCAAAGCCAACGCATTCCAACGACATAGTTCACACAATGAACTATAAAATACACGTATCTGGAATGGCACCGACTGTTGTCGCATATGGCATTTGTATGGCATTTGTCATCTCGCTTAGTGCGTCCAAAAAAGCTACATAGTGGGGGATCCCTTTCTCTCTCCAGTTCATTGCTGTTAGGTTTGGTATATTCCTAACCTCAAATATATTATTTTTTAGACAAAGAAAGATTTCCAGAATTCGCCGATAAGATAAATAGAGATAGGTTTACCCCACATTCTCCATCTCAATTTGCCGCAAATTTATGGATCGGCAGGCCATTCCAGGTACGTGTAGTTTATAGTTCATTGAGTTCACATGTGCCGTTGGCTAGCGTTGGAAATTCGGTCTGTACGCGGCTTTAAATATAACGCCCCGTGTATTATTTTATTTGCAATCATATATGTAATCTTGTCATTACTGACTTTTTAGAAAGGACCCCGCACATTTCTTATGGAAAAGTGATCTATGTGGAATTTTGCTGAATTTTTGATATTGTGTATAGGGAGTCGTCCTTAACAAAAGTGATCATTGCGCTAATGTTCAATACCCAACAGTTTTCAAGATATCAATTAAATAGTTATTTGTGTACCAAGGCCGTAAAGTGGATCTTTTTTCAGGTGAGGCCAAAAAAGATCATTCGGCCGAGGTGCACACAAAATTTTTTAGGCGAGTGTTTGTTCTTGAAAAAAGAAGAAAATTCAACAGTAGCTTTAAACTTTATTGATCAAAATAGCCAACTTTTTCGCCTGGTATCTTACATTGAGCTTTTTTAAAAAAGCAATCAATTTTGAAAACTTGCTGATATGTTAGGTATTTCCGACTATAATTGTAAATTTTAACATAGAGTATAACATAGGTGGACCTGAAGACCATAACGTTGAGGAATATTTAATTTTGGCATTTTCCGAAAAAAATGCAAGAAAATACTTCTCCCAAATTTTTAATCATGCCGCTTTTTTTAGCATTATAATGTGGAAATTTGGATAGAGCTAAAATTAAAAACTTGGTTTCATTGTGGTTGCTAACTAATTGTTTATTCGTTGTGTTGATGGCTACGGCACTGCGTTTCCGATTGTTTGTTTATTTTCACCAAAGTAGCGGTAGCGGCCGTAAAGTAAAAGCGGCCGTGAAGTAAAAGCGGCCGTAAAGTAATAAAGCAAATGCGGCCGTAAAGTGAATGCGGCCGTAAAGTAAATGCGGCCAAAAAAGATATACTTTAGGGATGATATTGAATCCGTAAAACTAATCTTTTTGTGACAGTCGCCTAAAAAACTTTTTTAATTTGATACTCTTTAGTATGACGCCACCAGTATGCTCACAGCACTGAAAATTAAAACTATCCTTTTCACTTTTGACTTTGACTACCTATACTTATACTCTTCTCCTTTTAACATTTAGGAAATAGAAAAAAACAACAACAGGTACAAATGAAATCGCTATATGACAGACATCATGACATGAAGTTGACGATTGCGGCAGGAGCTAGGTGTTGTTTACATACCTACCTATTTGTCACTAATCGCTATCACTATCTTTTTTTTTTCTTAATTTTAAAAGGAGAAGAGTAAAGTCAAAGTCAAAAGTGGAAAGGATAGTAATAATTTTCGTTGCTGTGAGTGACGTCATACTGAAGAGTATTAATAAAAAAGTTTTTAAATGATATCTTGAAAACTGTTGGGGATTGAACATTAGCGCAATGATCACTTTTGTTAAGGACGACCCCTATACTTTTCCATAAGAAATGTGCGGGGTCCTTTGGAAGTGACACTTTACCTGTGTCACTTCCCTCTTCGATTTCCCTCACCGATTTCCCTATTCGACTTCCCTCACCGATTTCCCTCACTCTAATTTATTTACCTTTGCTGGCAACAGTGAGAACATGTCAGGTAAAACGTCACAGCAGTGATTGATACATTTTGGCATGTTTGTTTTATTTTTTTGTTATCAAAAAAACTGATTGACTAATCATAATTAGTTGTGTGCTTGCAAATAAAATAGTATACAAACCTCGGAGGAAAGTTTTCATTTCTGTCTCGAGATTATTAGTCAATCTCGACGCTTCGCGTTTCGATTGACTATATAAATCTCTCGACAGTAATGAAACACTTCCCTACTCGGTATGTAATATACTATTATTTGCAACCATATATGTAATCTTGACATTACTGACATTTAAAAATTTGGAAGTGTTACTTTACCTGTGTCACTTCCCTCTTCGATTTCCCTCACCGATTTCCCTATTCGACTTCCCTCACCGATTTCCCTCACTGTAATTTATTTACCTTTACTGGCAACAATGAGAACATGTCAGGTAAAAACGTCAAAACAGTGAATGACAGATTTTGGCATGTTCGTTTCATTTTTTTATTTGCAATCATATATGTAATCTTGTCATTACTGACTTTAAAAATTTGGAAGTGACACTTTACCTGTGTCACTTCCCTCTTCGATTTCCCTCACCGATTTCCCTATTCGACTTCCCTCACCGATTTCCCTCACTCTAATTTATTTACCTTTGCTGGCAACAATGAGAACATGTCAGGTAAAAACGTCAAAGCAGTGAATGACACATTTTGGCATGTTTGTTTTATTTTTTTAATATTGAAAAAATTGATTGACTAATCATAATTAATAGTGTGCTTGCAAATAAAATAGTATACAAACCTCGGAGGAAAGTTTTCATTACTGTCGAGAGATTTATATAGTCAATCGAGACGCGAAGCGTCGAGATTGACTATTAATCTTGAGACAGTAATGAAACACTTCCCTACTCGGTATGTAATATACTATTATTATTAAAAAATGATATAACTAATTTTTATTTAATGGCGTGCTTGCAAATAAAATAGTAGGCCAAGGCACTTAGCGAAATAAGAGCCATATTTTAACATAAAATTAAACAGCAAACTATCGATGCAATATTGTTAAGGATCATTTATAGATGCTAAAAACCAAAAATGCAACATCTAATTACCTTTAGGGGATTTAGTGCAAATACAGGGCTTTTTTTGTTTATTTCACTGTATTTCGAAAACTAAGGATCGGATGGTTTCGCTACTCTGGCAATAGTTTTAGAGCATTGAACAAGCTTTAAAATGAGCCATCATACAACCCTGTAGGTCCTTTAGTCTTCCAGAAATGATTTTTTCCCCCAAAAAAAGAGATTTTCGTAAAAAATTCCTAACTTTTTTAATTTTCATGCTAGACAATTAATTTTTTACACATACATAGTAGATGAGGCAGGCTTTATCGAGCCCAAATTTCGGCCCGGTCCGATTGGTCGTTTCGGCATAATACCCTTGTCAAGCAAAATGGGGATGTTTCTAAAGCAGTCAGTCGAATTGAGGATAATTTTTTTATATTTATTTTGAAAAGTCCACTGAGTCGAAATGCCAAACTATCGATCCTCTATTTCAGATTTTCCATTTAATTTGTTTATCGCAAGTAAAACGGCTTCGAACATGACTGAAAATGGAAAAAATTGACGGGAATTCAAACGGAGTGACAGCGAGCTCCCCCCCGCCCACGCAAATTACATTTTTTTTCCATTTTCAATGATGTTTGGAGCCGTTTTACTTGCGATAAAAAAATTAAATGGAAAATCTGAGTTAGAGGATCGATAGTTTGGCATTTCGACTTATCAGTGGACTTTTCAAAATAAATATTAAAAAATTATCCTTAATTCGACAGACTGCTTTAGAAACATCCCCATTTTGCTTGACAAGGGTATTATGCCGAAACGATCCATCGGACCGGGCCCAAATTTGGGCTCAATAAAGCTTGCCTCATCTACTATGTATGTGTAAAAAATTAATTGTCTAGCATGAAAATTTAAAAAGTTAGGAATTTTTTACGAAAATCTCTTTTTTGGGCTTTTTCAATGGTCTAAAACTATTGCCATAGTAGTAAAACCATCCGATCATTAGTTTTCAAAATACAGTGAAATAACCAAAAAAAAGCCCTATTTTTTCACTAAATATTGTTTATGAAATCCCCTAAAAGTAATTAGATGTTGCATTTTTGGTTTTTAGCATCTATAAATGATCCTTAAAGGGGGTGTGACCCAAAAATAAAAGTTTTAGAGAAAAAAAAATCTAGGTACAAATTTTCAAACCGCACCAGGCTACGACCAACCGTTGCGAAGATATTGTGGTATGAAGTTGCTACTCCCAGCACTGTGACGTCCGAACCACAGCTGAGTCCGCCGGCCGGCGTTGTGCGCGCGTTTGCTCATGCTTGCGGCATATATCGAGATTATCGTATTGTTTTTCGTTCAAGTTTAAATAGGTTTTTTAATTTAAGATAAAATATCTAAGTTTTTTCTTCAATAATAATGGCTTTTGGTTTTGAACCAAAATATTCTAAAAAAGAAAACACCCGCATTTTCAGGATTGTTATTGCAACCTTCAACACAGCAATTAGGCATTTTTAATGTTATTAAATAAATCAAACACTATCAACAAGCAACGAACAAATTAAACTGAAGAACGTTAATCTATAAACGACATAAGTAGTACAGCAACAGGGGTATGACTACCAAAATCCGAACATAACCTCAATCTTTCATTCTTGACACGTGGTGGATGCGCTGTCGTTGACACGTGGTGGATGCGCCGTCGTTGACACGAAGGTGGATGCATCGTCGGCGCCATCTTGTCAAACGTCATGGCGCCATCTAGCGTACATAGTGTGAAATTCGTATTTGGCGCCATCTAGCGTACATAGTGTGAAGCTCGTATTACAGGATGCTGTAGTTGGGGGCCCGCAGGGCTCTGCCCCCCAAAAAGGGGGCCCGCAGGGCTGCGCCCCCCAAAAAGGGGCCCCCGGATTTTAATATGGGTAACAGAAAAAGGGGTGATGACGTCATAGCGGGTGAGTGCAGTGAATTCTTGCAATTGATCGACAGGAATGGTGCGAAATTACAGGTTCCTGTAATATGGAGTTTGCGTGGAAGGGATTGTTCCGAGTCGTTTCGAAATCGCTACGTATATTTAATTATGGTTCGGGTTCTGTGATGACGTCATAGCGACCTGGGTCACGTCTGTGGCGCCATCTAGAGTACATACATAGTGCAAAGTTCGATTCATGGTTCGGGTTCTGTGATGACGTAATAGCGACCTGGGTCACGTCCGTGGCGCCATTTAGAGTACATAGTGCAAAGTTCGATTCAGGGTTCGGGTTCTGTGATGACGTCATAGCGGGTGAGTGCGGTGAATTCTTGCAATTGATCAACAAGAATGGGTTCGAAATCATTATCAGCCGTATGAGGATAGGCTATCCTGTAGTAGAAGTAGTAGTGTGTATTATCCTTGATTGCAACTAACGTCGTTGAAGTTCAATAAGCCCGACGACAATTCTTGTCCAGAAAAGTTTACTGAGCCCGTCGATCTCGATCTAGCTAAGAACTGCCTACGGATTAGTCAATCAATAAAAATGCAAATTTTGGATGCAAGGAAATAATTGGAAAAATAAAAATCTAATTCAATAATTATTGAACTATTCATTAAAACATTATAGTTTAATAAAGTATATAGATACAATTATTAGTGACCTTATTGATTAAATGACATAATATATACATAATACGATTTAGAAAGAGATAGATTAATACATTATTTCAAATATACAATTATTAGTGACCTTATCGATTAATTAACATAATATATACATAGTACGAGTTAGAGATAGATAGATTAATACATTATTTCAAATATACAATTATTATTAGTGACCTTATAAATTAATTGACAAAGTACATACATATACGCGTTAGAGAGAGAGAGAAAGAGAGAAAACATATTGATGCTTAACATTACTATACTTTTAATTCGTCACCAACATCAAGACTATAATGCCCCCAGGGAAGAGTATTGAAGGAATTCGGCACTAAGAAACGTTTATCGTCAGCTGGACTTAGTACAATTTTTGATTGTTCAATGCTGAACACATTATGTTGAAAAGACCGAATGGTTCTCTGCGTTACGGTACTTTCTTTGAAATTTTTCAAACAATCAACGTAATCGTCAAATGCAATTTTATACTTGACTATATTTTTTTTTGACGCCTTTCAATTTTTTCACAACTTTTCCCTTAACCCAGTATGCCTGAATTTTTTTTTTTCAACTATTGGATAAAATCTGCATATTTGTGGAACAAATATTATAAAATAACAATAAAAGTTGTTAAAATATATTTTTTTGAAATTGTAATCGATTTTTGAAGCTGTTCTTAAAAAAGGACAGTAGGCAAATACCAATAAAATCATAAAATTTTTACAGAAACCAAAGTATTTATTCAATTCAATATTATAAGGATAAAAACATGTTTTTTCATTAGTTAAACATTATTTGTATGATAATTTTGAAAACATTCCATATGTAAAGCCACATTACATTTTGAACACTTTTTTTGAACTTTTTTATGACATATTCGACAACGAGTTTGTTTTCCCTGTCTAACTAGATAATGTTCTTGGCTATCAAAACGTGATTCTATGTTTTCTAGGGCCGAAGGCCGTCCCCTTTTCTTGCTGCTTTTGTTTGATTCCAATAGACGTAGAGCTACCTCTCTGCGAAATGTTAAGTGATCTAATTTTCCAGGTCCATTAGAAGCTTGCATACGATGAAGCTGCCATGCATTTTGCTCCGCAACATCCAAACAATAAGCAATTAGGCAAAAATACCATTTTTTTCCGCGGATGGAAGTTCTGTAAAGGCTAACATTTTGATCGCAGCGATCCACTCCTCCCATGAAACTATTGTAGAGAAATACGTTATGAGGCTGATTTACACCTATTCGTTTTTTTTCTTGTTGAGAGTATCTTGTTACTTGGTGAAATGGCTGTACTGGTACATTATTTGATGCGACATTCACAGTATTATTGTCATGCCATTTGACAATTACCACCTTGTTATCGCAAGAACAATAATCACAGTCGCCTCGATTTTTCTTTTTCTTTTTTATTTCAATTTTAGATGAAATAGGGCATTTGGACATTATGTTTTCTCTGATTGTTCCGGTTCCACGAATGCCTCTATTTTGAAGTTCATGTAACAGGGGAACTGTTGTGGAAAAGTTGTCACAAAAAATATGATATGGCAATTGTCTAAGCTGAGAAAGTACATCGCTATATTTTTTTTTTTTTTTTACGGATATGCGCACTCGCAAGGAAATATCCTATCACGCTCGAGAAGCGGCAAGTGCGCGGAAATGTCGGTGTATATTGGTCTTGAAACGGTTCAGGTTGTAACCTGCAGGGAAAACCGTCGCAGGGAGTTTATTCCACAGCGATGCTGTTCTCCAGAGATATGAATTCTGATATAATGAGGTTCTTGGTGCCTCTAGTTTGACAGTAAATTCATGGTTACCGTCTGTTTGACGGGTTCGCCTGGTAGGCGCTTCTCTCGGTGGAATCATACGTGCCAACTCTTCAGAGCATTTTCCGTGATAGTACCTGTAGAAGAGAGATAAATCGCCCACAGATCTGCGATGTTCGAGACCATCCAAGTTACGAGTAAGTGCGGGGTCATTGATCAGCTTGATAGCTCGTTTTTGCACGGTGTTCAAAAGCATTAAGGTATGTTTGGGTGCTGCACTCCATATATGTGAGCAGTACTCCATAGTTGGTCGAATCTGGGCTTTGTAGAGTGTCAGCAATTGGCTTGGTGTGTACAGATGTCTTGTACGAAATAGCACCCCCAGCTTTTGGGACGCCCTTTTAGCAATATCTGCCACGTGACTGTGCCAAGACATGTTGGTCTCTGCAGTAACCCCCAAGATGTTCAACTGACTCTGTAATGTGACAGCACTTCCAGATAGCATGATGTTTGGCTCACCGGTGCTGGTCTTTTTTGAAAACAGAGCTGCTTGGGTTTTCTGCGCGTTGAACTGTACAAGGTTTTTGTTACCCCAGTCCTCTATTATCTCCAGGCCCCCAATTCTTGAATTATCTCGCATACGAAAATTGATATGATTTCGAATGTTTCCTATTCAATTTACATTGCTGTCATTCGAATTTGAAACAACTTACGTATGCGAGAATATTCAAGAATTGACCCCCAGGTCGTTATTTATCTGCGATATTTGAGTTAGTCTAAGATGATGGATATTGAAGTATGATAGATGGTCCAAGACCGAATGGTTTATAATTTGTGCATATTTTTGTTTTAGCACCTTGATATGGTTCCAGCCAAACACAGTATCCATTACTCGTTGCGCCCATCCAAATTTTATACCCATATCGTATAGGTTTTCCTTTGATGAATTGCTTGCAACCATGTTTGCCAAAATATGGCACCATTGATTCATCTACACTATGGTTTTCCGAAATTGGAGCAAAGTTTTGAAATTTTTTATTTATTTTGTCGAATAATGGTCTAACTTTGGCGAATCGATCTTCCTTATCAAGAATATCATTGTCACAACAATGTAAATTAGATAATATAAATTCAAATAGGTCTCTGGATAATGCATTTGCTACGAGTTCGTTTCGAGTGTCCCTTGAAGTTTCCCAAAACATACGTCTTCTTGGCACAGGGACATATCCGCTCAGCAATAGAATTCCAAAAAAATACTTCATTTCTTGGTAACTGATGTTGCCAATTTTATTTTTTTTACGGGCATACTGGTTACTAAATTGAACAAACATACTAATAATTTCCTCATCAAACAGCTGAAGGAACAGTCGACTAGGAAATAAGTTATTTTTCACGTCTTGAATCATAGGCCAGAAAACTGGTTTAGGGTGTAAATCTTTTTAGACCCAGGTGAATTGTTTTTGACCTGATGTCTTCAACAAGCTTAGAGGAATATTGTCTTCTTCATCAAATTCATCATTCTGTTCAGGTGCATGCATCAATTCCGCTTCGGATCTTAGCTGGCTGCCCGGTAAATTATTCACTGTCATTACTCCCTCCTCACCTGAATCTTCGTCGGTACTTAACAAGCATTTGTTGGCGGCATTATCGCAATATCTACTTCATCTAACAAATTATCTTCTTCATCTTCTTCCAAACTACGAAGGAGTTCATCCAAAGTAAGACCACTGCAAAGAAAAAATAAACTTCAAGATCCTGTAAATGCCTAGTGTCCTTAAAAAAGGACATCAGTATTGTATGCGCCATTTTATATCAGCTATCAAATAAATTATATGAATTTCAGCAAATGTGGTGAGTTTTATTCTATATAAAACGTATTTTGTAGACTACATTCAATTATGACTAAAAAATGTATCGAAATACTCACCCCGTTAGTCAAAGGTCAATTGAATATGCCATTTTCGCATACAGAGCAAATAAAAATCACTGTATACACACAAAACCTTTTGTAAACACTGCAAATGCCGCATAAATGTGTCAAACGAAGGTTATAGTTTATTCTTTTAGAGCGCCCTCTATCGTATAACTGATATATTTTACTTGGGATATACAAAAAGAAACCTGTATTAATTGTCCTTTTTTAAGGACATTAGGCATATCTGGGTTAAGGGTCTTGAGGCTATACATTTTGGATCTCAGGCCTACTTGGTGAGTCATAATATCACCATTCAGTTCATCTTTCATTAAACCTAAAACCTTTTTATTGACCTGCGGTATGTTATATGGGTTATCTGGAGGGTAGTCTGATGTATCGAATTTAGACAAGTCGGCCTTGATGACTTCTTCATATACATCATCGGTTTCGATGTCATATATGAAGCTGTCGGTATCCATATATTGAATGTGACATTTTTCTGAATCTAATTTGGACAACATGTATTCGTAGTGAAAGGAATACATGAATATTTTCGAAATATCCAAAATCGACATGCCTACATACAATGGTTTGTTGAAAAATAGTTCAGATTTCTTCAACTCAACCAACAATAAATCATCATCTAAAATGGTTCTGCTATGAAATCTTGGACTAGATATTAAATTTTTTGCACCATACCGCCCTTCCCACGTCTTTACAAATTTCACAACCCTATGATTTCGTATGTTTTCCATAGTCTTTCCGAACACCGCGTTATTAAACAATTTAAAAAGATTTTTGTCAAAGTCATTCTTACTCTGTTTACGTAAGTTATTGTTATGCTCGATATAGGGCTTGAGCCACATTAACTGCTTAAATTTTAAAATCTTGTGAAATTTCTTCAGAACTAGGCCATGTTTCAGTGCCTGTTTTAAATTTCGATAATGTATAACATAGTTTTTCTTGTCGTACAGCGTGGTCATTAATTTCGGTAACTTTGAATTTGGCGGATTACGATGTTCTGCCGCGAATGGTAAATATTTATGCAAATCATGTAAGTGTCTAGGATATTCCAAATCTATTTCCAGGATGTAGCCCTCGGGAGAATCGTCTTCCACTACCATAACATCAAAATTTTTAAGGTCGTCGTCGTCTCCGTCTACCCACTAAAAACCACCGTAGGGTAGGGGCTCGGTCATTGCTTTTCCATATAAATTATTCATGTCGAGATAGAGTAAATACCTTGGTTCTTTTGACACATCATATGTATCCATATATTTGTTATTGGCCTCAGCATAGCGATTCACGCATACGGAAATGCCTTCACGAATTCCCTGCTCCACAAACATTATCTGATCAATGTCCCGAAGAATATCTAAACGACATTTTGTGAATTGGAGCATGCTGTCCCAAGTATAACCAGGCATGCTGTGATACGACGCTGGATCTAGTTTGTGTGTAGCTATACAGTTTTACGAAAATTTTCAAAAACATCAGCCAAAAGTCAAATGTCAGTTTTTAAATAGAGATCTGAATAGTCACCTAAATTTTGAACAAATGCCAGACATTTTGGGCGTGAGCGAACTTTTCATCGCTTAAATGTTCATCATTTAACTTGTAGAATTTATCAATGGAAGGTAGAGAAGTTTCGTTTAATACTGAAAAATCATTAATATAATCGTAACAAAAGACACCTTTCTGAGTTAATAGTTGAAATTTTGACGGCTCCAAGTCTGAAAATTCTTTTTTCAATATCAGCAAGTCTTTTTTGTTCAACGTGGAGACAAGTTCGTCCAAAGAGGCACCCAAAAATCTTAGTGAATCAATAAATCTGAAACGCAGCCCATTATTAGGTTCCCTGTAGGGGATCGAAATGTATTTTTCTTTGTTCACGGGTAGGACGCTCACGTGACCATGCTTAGCAAGCTCTCGAATTACGAAATGAATATCGTAGCCGGAGAGATTATGGAAAACTACTGGAACTATAAAATGCTTACGATAGTTTAGGTTGCAGGATTGGTGCGCAAAATTACGGAATTTCCCCGTAAAATGATCATGATCACGAACAATCTTATCGCTTTGTAAAAGGTTTCTCACAAATATGACAATGTGTCGACGACACATTGGACAAGCTAATAGTTTCACTAGCAATAAGAGGTACAATATGTTTGAATTTTGTATCATTTAATCTGGAGCACAAATTTTCATGTTCAATTAGGCGCTGTTCAGATGCAAAATAATTCAAACACCTATCACAAATAAATTTCTTACTTTTAAGTTTACTGAGCTGCGAGGATACAAGTCCAGACAAGTTGCTAATATAGCAATAATGATACTTAATTTCCTCATCTTGTAGCTCTGCTGGTTGTTCAAAATCATAATCGTCCACTTTTGGATAATATTTATTCTGAATAATCAGCAAATTGAGGTGTTTATCTAGTTTTTGTTTTGTTAATCTAACCGGTGCTACTGTATAAAATTGTTTATTATTGGCGACATTCAGTTCCAAACCGTAAACGTTAATCGAAATATTATTTAACTTTTCAAAATTTTGAATTTGATTGCCTAATTGGGGTAGGTAGATTTTGTGTATTCAAAACAGCCCTATAATATGGGTTGATGATATTAGCTCCTTATGCTTAGAGGAGGGAAAGAGACCACATACCACAGACCAATAGAAGCAAGCTTCATCAGAATTCTTAATGTTGATTCAAGCCCGTTTCTTTGAAATTTCAATAGGTAATTTAATGTAAGATGATCCGTTTCCAATTTCCATTTTATTTATATTAATTTCCAAATAAAGTATTCTACGTAATGCAAAGCCCGAATCGCGCTCCTGAAATTCTGAAAGCTTGTTCAAAATTTCATCTCGTACATGATCATTGAACCAATCAAAAATATCTGTTCCAACATCAATGATGACATTTTTGGTATTGAAATATTTAACGTCACAAACATCTCGATCATTTTTTGCTTTAATAAATTCACCACAAAATGTTGTATTGACTTTAATTAGTGGAAACTGACGTAAAATTTCAGTGACTTTTTTCAGAAATATCCTAAATGCATCATTTAAAAATTGATCGACATCCTTGTGAATTAAATTGATGATAATCCCAGTTCGTACCCTTCCCTGAAAACAAGATAAAACATTTTCCCATAAAACCCTCTTTGAAAGTGGTGGTGGTGGTGTTGTTGCTGCTGCTGAACCACTCAAACCTGTTCCTACATGTTGGTGTTGTTTTGAAATTAGTTTTCTAATGAGTTTAAGCTGTTGAATAATTGATTGCAATTTTCGTTGAAGACCAACTGAGAGTTTTGTAGCATTACGAACAACTTTATTGCACGAGCAAATTTTTTTAGTTAAACGTTTGCAACAAATTGTTTTGTCTCTTTTCGAAAAATTATCAAAAATAATTTTACGCAATTTTTGAAATACCAAAATCAACTTTTGAGACTCTTTAATGACCTTTGAAGCATTCATAGTGTACGTATATGTATGTGGCTAAAGATCAATCAATTTATTTACAAAGTTGAAACTTACCCACTCTCTCTCTCTCGAATCCTTCCGTAGCACGTTGGCGTAGCAGGAAGACAACCACCAATTCCAGCAACAGCACGCTGTGACAAGATCTGTTGTGGTTTCAGGCAACTCTCGTAGTTTGGCTACTGCTGGCTGCTGTTGCTGCAACAACAGAAACGCTACGTTCAAAGATACATCCATAACCAACAAACAAATCATTAGATTAAATAAATAAATGATAAGAAAGTTGCGAGAAATTGAAAATATTTTTACAAATAAAAATTTCCGAAAAACCAATCACCTTTGAATAGTGTATGTAATTGAAACTTACCCTATCTCTCTCTCTCTGGTAAGCAGAGAAAATTGCCCTGCACAATTTGGAAATCACACACTAGATTCGGCACACCGGGTATTGATTTCTGCCCCCTGTATATCACGCTGTAAGCTCCGGTATCGAACTGTTCAATGACCGGCTTGAATGCTTCTGTGGCACGCTTCGGCAGGAACACAACCTTTTCAGTCAGCTCCAATAGCACGCTTTTACCAAACTTGGTTTGCACCAGTTTGGCCGACAGGATCTGTTGTGGCGTGTTTTGCGGCAGGTCCTGTAGTTTTGCAACCGGTTTCCTGTTGTCAGCTGTAACAACAGAACATGCAACGTTCAATTTTTTTAGATCCATCTATAACCAAAAAACAACATTTATTTAATCTACGCGAAAAATTAAAAATTCACTTACGATTTTAGAGTACACAGACAGACACTCACTATCACTGTTTTTATTTTTGTTGTTGTTGTCGTTGTTGTTGTTGCTGATAGGCGACAAAAGTGTGAACTAACAATTGGGAAGCGTCGTTGGCTCTTATATAGGCAGAATTTTCTGAGTCGACAATAGAGAGTTATCGCAAAACAGTTCTACGTAAAAGTTGCCTGTTCGCTTACGCTATTTTATAACCCTATCTACTTGTACCTTGTTGTGATTTGTGTTGTTTATGATCGTCGTCAGGGTCAGAGAGGATTTGAAATTTAAATGCTAATTTTTATTATAACCTTTTTAAGTAATGGAGCTACTCAATTGGACACAACAAAACTAAACATAACCTATATTACCTGCCTATTTCAGTCTTTTCAGGCATAGATTTAATGTTAAAATAACGTGGGCGCTAATACTGCATGACGCTCTTTGCGATATCTCTCTATTCCGTATGCACACGGCACTACAGCTTTTGTCCAAAAACTGCTTGGTTGCATTTTCCGTAGAATAACGGCGACAGAGTTCTTGAAATTATTTTCATCTGGGGTACCACGAAAATAAAGATAACGTTGTTGACGGGAAACTGAAACCCGATACTATGAAAAACAATGACATATTTCGACGGAATAAAGACAATGGTCTTGCAATGACAAATTATTATAGTTTATTTCAACTCGATTTATTCAATAATAATAATTAAAACCATTAGAGTAATTTTCAAAAATCCTATTTATGTTTATTTTTTGGTAAAAGGCTTACAATATAATCGTACAGAGTAAATGCGTTTTGTTTCAATTTCAGATAAAAGTTTGGCTAGAAACTCATGCTTTGAGTGGCCCTTGACATAGATGACGTCAACATCTCGTAGATTCTCATAGACAATGGAATAAATTTCTTGATAGTCCAGTTCGCCATTATTATAGTAGATACCATGATGATTTCCACATAGATATTTCACTTGCCTTTTATAGTCTTGTTTGAGCTCATGGAACGGAATTGCAGGTTTGAACATGTAGCTTTGCATATTTTTACCATCGTAGATGGCTAGTTCTTTGGCGTAAAATTCAGGCGTGCAGAAACCTTGCAAGTCGACGAATACAAATTTCATCTTGACAAGGCGTACAGGCGACGGCAACTGACTAAATCAAGCTACGGACAGTGCCTGATAAAGGCAAATACTCCAAAACTCTGTCATGTACAATGATGCAATAGGCTCGAGTATCTCTTGGAAAATTTTCAGAACTGTGCAGCTCGAGCTTAACATCGACTGTGCTACTTTTCAAAGCTTCATTCTGTTTCGAACAGTCTATTACAAACAAACATTGATTTGCAAACGAGCTGAAATCCAGTAACGGTTCAGCATAGGTCTTTCCCATATAGGATTTCTGGAATTCGGTGTACATGCGATACGCTTCGGCATATTGTCTGTTTTTTGAAGATAACAATATTGTCTGTTGTCGAAATTCAGGTTCAAAGATTCGTAGGGGTAAACTTCAGAGTTTAGGAATAGTTTGATATCGGTAATGTTGACATTATCGAAATATGTGACGTCTTTCTGATAGTTGTCTTTGCGGGCAGTTTGGAAAAATACGATAACGTATCGAGCTCTCTCCGACATCGATTTCACAGTCCAAACATCTTTCTTTGTGTTTCTCATTGCGGGCAATTCGTGAATTTCCCAATCACGGAACCCGAAAAAGATTGGTTTATTTCGGGAAATTTCCTCCAACAATTGCAGTTTTAGGACATCGTTGGGATAAATATGTTTAACTCGCAACTCAATCGTCGATATTGCTATAGTAGCCTTTTTATCGCCTGTAGAGTTTACATAGCAATTGTCATCATTTCTAGCTCGAACAAGTTTCAGCTTCTGTTTTCCCATAACTGCACTAGTGTAATCGGCGAAAACACCCAGTAGAAAATTCAAAGGTATTAGCAAATTAAAGTCTTTTGTTGTTTCATTCAGGGTTTTGAGCGGCGTACTCCATCCTGCGACGTCTAGTACTTTGCTTTCGTGTTCATTAAAGCATAGCAAACTTTTTATTGTGCTTGTCAGTCCAGGATCTCGAACTTTCTCAATTTCTCTTCCGTTCAATTCATAAGTTATGGTCTCGAACAGAAAGGCTCCCACATTATTTGTTAACGAACATGTTCCTGTCGTCCCACCACCACCACCCGCACCTGCCACGGTATTGTCCTTCTTAAAGTTGGCTTCAATGTAAAGCTCAGCTTGACTAATGTCCATAAGGACATCTTGCTGGTTCATAACTATCTCAATCACATCACTGTAGTTGAATGATTTTGTGAATGGATGGTATGTATGCCATTCTTCTCGAGAAATGGATTCATCCACGTTGACCGGGTGAAATATTTGAAGTTTTTCCGATACGAAAACCATATTTGTGCTATAAAGAGTGTAAATAAATCAGACTCTTGCGTGTGAGTGCCTGCTGCTGCTGCTGATATTTCGTCGGTGTCTGACTACAGACTGGAGAGGACTGAACGTATCCACTACTTATATGTCTTTGCTGCTGCTGCTGCTGATTAAAAACTAAAACCATGTTTCTTGAGTTCCAATTTTACAACGATTTCTTCGCCTCTAAAATTGACAGGCCTTGCTTCCTGATCCAAAATACTTATGGTGATGTTATCGATGCTGGTTCTATTCACCGGAAGATAAATCAGATTTCTCGGCTCAATAATTATACTATATCCTGGATCAACGGCCGGCGTGAATTCGTATAATGTATGTGAAGGATTGTTTGTAGCGTGTTTGCATCTAGGATGAGTGGTGAGAAGCCCAGCAATTGACCGATACTATCTTGGGGCTCAAAGTCTATATCGTAAACACTCTTGAGCTCGCACTTTAAAGTGTTATTGTTCGGTTTTAAAGACAGTAAATTATCACCACCAGTAGCACCACCACCACCACTATTCGCAGCCAATTGCTTTTGAAGGTAGCTTTCGATATCGGCAATTTCGTACGACCCTGTTGGAATTTAGATTACTCGCTCCTCCTCGTCGTCTTTGCCACTCGAGTAGTAGTAGTAAAACTTGTTTCGTCCAGACTCGATGTTTGGAATAGAATTCCAGGTACTCAAGGAAATTAGGGCTAACGAATAACTGTATCTAGAGTCTAATTCTATTGGTGGATTAATGTCAACAGTTAAACAACTGGAGCGACCTTTCAACGTGAACGTCTGAGACATGACTAATGCTTCTACAAAACACACACTTGATTTTATAATTATTTTATTATCATCAATTATTGAATAAAAAACTTAATGCTAAATGTCCACAATTGTATGTATTGAACGTTTGATACTGATCGTGATTGTAGCAAATTTCACAATTCCTAAAATAGCGAACAACTTCTTCCGGCGGATTCAAGTTGCCAAAACTGTCGAAATATTCAACCAGGTTTCCGCGTTTCTTGTAAGCTACCCAATGTGTTCCAGATCCGCTGATTGTGTCCAAATTAATCACGCCACATTCGATTTTTCTCGGTCTAGACGGCAATGTATCACGCATAAACACTCCACGGAAATTGGCTATTTTCAATTTGGATGTCAGATATCTAATGTCTTTATCGCTTAGCGCTCGTTTGGGTAGCTTCACTGGTAGTTTTTTGGCATCTTTTTCAAAAACAATCCATGTCCGGTCTTGTGTTTAGCCAGATATAAACCGCGCCCCTTTCTACCCAAGGCAATGGCTTCCATGGCCTGATTATGTCTTTGAGATTCTTTGAGCTTGTCGGCTGCTGCTCGGGCATCGTTTATGGCTTTCGAAATTCCCGCTGCCCCTCCGCTCAATGCACCCAGCGCACTGAGACCAGCAAATATGGGAATTAAAGGTAAAACTCCTCCAACTTTGGGCACTTCGATAACTCGAGGTAATTTCACTTTTTTTCGGCCACCAATTTGCTTGATTGTCATGCGGGCAGCTTTCAGTGCCAATTTTATGTTTTCCTTTGTTGGTATTTCTCCTCCTGGACCGCCTGCTACATTTCCATACTGTTCTACATGTTTTTTAATTTTGTTCAAGATACACGATTTGAACGGTTTAGTTTGTTGTCGTCGTCGTCGCATGCCCATACCGAGTTTACGTTTGGCTTTCATCACGTTTGTCACCAGCCAAGCTGCACTCTTCTCACCGAAACTAGAATCTTTGGCTTTAACTCGTTCCCAAGCCCTGTTCTCCAACACTTTATCGGCTTGTCTTTTATGTAAATCCTCCCTGTTTTTAGAGTATGCAATGTCGTGTTCTCGGCAAGCTGCGTCCAACTTGTTTTTCGGCTGATCACCTCGGGCTAAACGTTCAGCAAGTTTCGTACCAGGTCCACAATAGGAATAGCCTGGCAGATGGAGCTCGAACGGTAGCTTGTTGATAGCACTATTTATGAGACCTTTACCCTTCAGTGTCTCCATTGATACTGAGGCAGTGGCCAAGTAAACATGTTTTATACAAGATGCGTGTAGAAAAACAGAAACTCACCATCAGAGTTGATTTTAATTTCGATTTGCCTGAAACAGGAATGAGTGAGCAGAGGAATAGACATAGTGAGCTTTTGCCAAATACAATTAGAGCAATTATTTGTGGTCCTAGTAATTCGGGGAAAACCAATGTGATGCTGAGTCTGCTAATCGACCCGAACGGACTCAGATTCGAGAATGTCTATGTTCATTCAAAGTCACAATATCAGGAGAAATACAAGTTCCTCGAGCAGGTGCGAGATAACGCAAACGTGTTGATTTTATTCAAGCAAGACGATATGAATCTGAAACATGTCTACGATGATCACGTGAATACAGATATGTCGCTGGAAAAATTCAAAATGCTCTGTTCAGAGTGCTGGAAAGAGAAATATGGATTTCTGGTTATTGTCAAGGATTGCGATATGTGCAAAGGACGCTACAGGAGCCAGTTTGATACCTTTATAATTCCCTAAGTAATTACACCAGCTTCAGTGTTACTAAAGACGTTATCGCATACAGACCTGCCCCGAAAAGCTGTCTGTGTAGACTGACCTGTCCTAAAGAAGCTGTCTGTGTAGACAGACCTGTCCCGAAAAGCTGTCTGTGTAGACTGACCTGTCCCGAAAAGCTGTCTGTGTAGACAGACCTGTCCCGAAAAGCTGTCTGTGTAGACTGACCTGTCCTAAAAGAAGCTGTCTGTGTAGACTGACCTGTCCCGAAAAGCTGTCTGTGTAGACTGACCTGTCTCGAAAAGCTGTCTGTTTAGACTGACCTGTATCAAGACCTGTAGTAGAGTTGTTGCAATGACTCCGCCTGTTTTGAGTAAAGCTGACAGAGATGTCAAGAAACGAAATAATACTGTTGCAAGAAACATACGGAAGAAATATTTTTCTCTGAAGCTGGAGAAAAGTAACAAAGATGAAGCTTGGATAGACTTTTGAACCCCATAACCGCTCCTCTAAATAAACTTGTGGAAAAATCTAAGAAGCCAGCAAAAAATGAGGATGACGTGTTGTTTGTTGAGAAGCCAATAGAAAACGACGACGACGATGATTTACAACAATCAATAATTGGAAAACATACTTCGAGTTATGTAGAATTTATAAAACAATATCCAGAGATAGCTCAAGAGTATATTCTTAAATACTTGGGTGGTTCTAATGAAACTATGGATTGAAATATAACTCGGAAACCGGCTTTTGGACCATGGGCGCAGAAAGAGTTGATTTTCTACCAAATGGTGATATTAATGTTGGAAACGTAACTTATCCCAAGAGTCGCGGTCTATACGACTTGTTATTCCTCAAACATCCTCGACTGAATACGGAAAAAGACAACGAACAATTCAATGAAATCTTATTCCGCACCAATGCACATAGAAGAGAATATAAACCGACAGGTCAGATAAAGGGGACCAACTCGAGAAAATATCAACAATTTATAAAGCCATATACACCTCCACCACCAACAGCAAAGCAATCAAAATCTCATAAAAAATCATTTTCGGGATCCGGATTACCGGCATCGTCATCACCGTCGTCTTTAATGATGCAGTACAATGAAAAACCCAAACAGTATGTGTATTACGATGACGTAAACGAACTGATTGATAGGTTGATTATATTGGATGCGTCTCAAGAGGGTGGAAATGGAAATCACACGAATGAAATAATGAGTATTTTGGAAGAGTTGCGAGAGCTAGGCGTTATCCGAAACTAATCTACGAATGATAAAATAGTCTACAGCTTTCATCTATCAGTCATTAGTGTCATGAATAAGTTTGGACATTCCCTGTCTTCTTCTTCGTCACTTCGTCGTCAAATTATTCGTGCTCAGGCATCAGCTTTGCCGACCACTACCGATGGTGATTATAATGTTGGGAAATCATAGGCTCTGCAATATTGGAATGCCTAGTGACGACAATGATGCATCCACTAAAAAGTATGTAGACTTGGCAACTAGCAGTCTATACAATAAGGTGCTCCTCGCAAATGAAGCACTTGGCGCCCTTGGGAAAGCAGTGGATAACATCAGCGATCAAGTTAAAAGCAGTATGATCCGCATTCAGGAATTGGATCAAATCTTGAACAGAAACGTCCACGATGACCTTCGTAGCCTTAGTGATCTAGCAAGAGAGACGAGAAAAGATGAGTCAGCTGGCCATGAGGTGCGAGGAACGTTTCCAGAAAATGGAACAATTTGAAGCAACCATCAACCATCGAATTGATCAAATTAAACATGCAGCAAATATTGTGTAATAGTTATTATAAATATACGTACTCCCACACATATATGTTTAGTTGTCTTTGTGAAATGTCTAGAGAACAAGTGGTTAAGGAGCTTCATCGACCGGCTCGTAAAAACTTCAAGCGTAGAAGATTTATACAATATGGCCTCGACGATACTTTTGCCACTGATCTGGCACAACTTGATCAGTATGCCGGAGAAAACAATGGATTCAAATACATATTGGTTGTAATCGACTGTTTTTCCAAGTACCTTTGGACGCGTGGCATTAAATCGAAATCTGCACCAGATGTTACCAACGCTATGGCTACGACTCAAAACATCTGGAAGAATTCCAAAAAAAATTATCTCTGATAATGGAAAGCAGTATTACAATGCTCAATTTGCAAGTCTAATGAAGAAATATGGAATACATCATTATAGTTCGTTTAGTCCTTTGAAAGCATCGATCGCCGAGAGAGTGATTCGAACCATTAAAGAAAAGCTGTTCAAGCAATTTCCATTGAATGGGAACCATAAATGGCTGGATTTATTACGACCTATAACTGATGCTTATAATGATAGCAAACATGGCACGATACATATGAAGCCGAGTAACGTGAATAAAAAGAATGAAAAGCCGATACTTGATACTGTTTATATTCATATCAAAGTTGCCGGTAAGCAAAAGTTCAAGGTTGGTGACATTGTTCGCATAAGCAAGTATAAACATGTTTTACAAAAAGGCTATACCCCAAACTGGACTACAGAGCTCTTTAAAATAGTTAAAGTTCATATCACGAATCCAACGACGTATCTGTTGGAAGACTTGCAAGGTCAGCCGATAAGCGGTGGATTTTACGAAGAAGAGCTGCAGAAAACAAAACAGCCAGACGTATTTCTCGTGGAGCAAGTGCTACGAAAAAAGGGAAACAAAATGCTTGTAAAGTGGTTAGGCTTTGATAAATCACACAACAGCTGGATTGACATGCCATTTAATACTCGCCTGTGATTGGTCTAAGACATGTTCGACGGAGTGGTGGTGGTGGTGGGGGGTCGTAAAAGTTATTATAAACCTCAAAGTACCACATTTGTGTCTCAGTATTTGAACGTAGTCACGGTGTCGTCGTGAAATGTCCTGTGCATCGAATCACGCAATGTACGCAGATATCAGTGCCGAAGACAGCGACGATTCGCAGTGTTCGCCAAATTATTGGAAATATTTGGACAGTATGATTTTGAAAAGTCGAATGGAAATTGCTCAAGAGAAATGTTTACTCAACGAAGTTAGCTACCAGGTGAACAATTTCAAGTTGATTGTGGGCCTAAGCGTCGCTCGAGGAATGCTGCCAGCAGTCAAAATAGTAAACTCCATGCTAAACTTGCCCGAAGATCAAACTTGCATAACTCTAGCCGATTTCGACTGGTATGAATTTATGGAAAAGGTATCCAAGATGGTGAATGAAACTGCTGCTGGCGTCAAAGACTCTGCTGTGTCTGGTCAACAACAGGCGTTATCCGAGAATTTCACTCTGTATGTCGAATCGTTTTTCGGTGAACAAGCTCTAACTCTTACGTCGAATAATTGTGCATTGTGTTTTTGCTTGGACATCAAACAAATTTTAACTGTTTGTTCTCTCATAAATTATAAATTAGAATTAGTCAAGGATTTGAATTTCATTGTATACTATGATGATTGCCTACAATATTTGAATGTAACTCACAATGTCAAAAACGGCAGCCATCTTTTGCAATCAATTATCAGCATGTGTAACTTGAACAAATGTGAACGTAGCTGCTACTTTCTAGAACTTGCTACTATGAACCTAGGCAAAATTGTCAGGGATTTAGATAAGCTGGACGTGTGTTGTACCACCCTCCAATCCAATTAGTATTAGTATTAATAAATGACTATAAAAAACAGGCTTGCTTTTTATTTTTCACATTACAATAGCAACCTTTGGAGAGTCACAATGTCCGGTTGTAGTATTACTGGTGGTGGTGACGCCTGCTGCCATCATCAATCTTCCTGTATAAGACAAGCTGTCTATTTGCTACGTACTAGTTTAGAAACAGACATGTACTTTTTACTTCAAGCACTTGAACAAGCACCCGACACTAATGGTTGGTTTTCGGTGCAAGATGTGGAAAAATATGAAAATGGTGTCAAGTCTTGTAATCTTTATCTGGCTAATTCTATCTCCTTGGAGGACCTATGTGTGCTTATGAATCAGTATGGACTACATCAGCAATTAAAACAGTATGGCGCTAAATACATGTGTGATGATATTATTGATGATAGATTGACTAATTTGTATGATGTTTCTATTAAAATGAAAGTTTTCTTGGTAAAAAAAAAAATCGTTTGCAGTAAATTAACCATTGCGCCAATTTATGAAGGATGTGTAAATGAATCTTAAATTCATTCAATTACTAACCATGATGGTGTCAAGTCAATCGTACTATGTTCTCTTGGTTGCCCTTGTGCAAAATAGTTTCTATGTACACAGACCGTACAATGTCCACAAAATGTCAATAATGCTGGACTTTTCCGCACCTAATAATACAACATCGTGGACAGAAATGCATTATGAAGTAATAGATAAGGGCCATTTAGCTGTTTTCATGACTCGTATACCGTCGTCGACGTCATTGACATACCTGCGTTACAAGGTGAGGCTGCATTTTCATGATGAAACTATTGGAGATACCGAATGGAGAACTCTCATCAGAGAACCACAACAGCAAGAAGAAACATACAATAATTCCCATAGGACTTTATCAGACGATGACATCGCACCGAAATCCACTTTAAATGTAGTCATATTTATTGCCATTTGCTGCGTAATATTATTATTGAATTTAACGTATCATATTGGAAAAAGTCAATGTACCCTATGGTTTAATAAATAAATAGGTTTTAATTTTAAAAAACAAGTGTGACTCATTTAATTCATTAAATTTCCCATAGTTAATCTGCAGTGAAAATATCCTTTTTTCATCAACAAAATATTAGATGCAAGTCCCAGCTTGTTATTTTCGCTAGAGGTAATTCACGAAAAAAAAAATCCGCTGGGGCATTATGGGAGGATTAAATGGGCTGCCGATTGTTGAAAACTGTCACCAAATATTTGGCCCCGTTTAGAAATTACAGTGAATGCAAGAAAGGGGTAGTTTTCGATGCAATTTACAACTTCCTCGTACATTGGACAAGTCCGTGCTCGCTTAATTTTCAAGCAAAAAATTCGAACAAAAAAGCATTGGAGAGTGCATTTCATTAACAATAATGTGGTCTTTGAAAAATTGAAATCGGATTATGCATTCGGCCGCTGCTGCAACAAATGCGCGCAAAATGGCAAAACGTTGATTCAGTAACCTTGAACACAAACATGCTACTATTCAAGACGCTGCAGAAAAAAAACAATAGAAGATAAAGGGGTGCTGTCGCTGAGTTTTTTATAGCAAAAAACTTCAGCTACAACATTCATTTGAAACTTTTTGCTATTGAACCATCCCTTTGAGCAGCGTTCTCCATAAATCGCAAATTACCCCTAAAAACCACCCCTAACTGAAAACCCTATGGAAGTACAAGGTCGCAAACTTAATATGTATGTTGTTTAGCATATTAAAATGGACGGATCCCCCCAAAAAAATTTCAACTTCTAATTATGTTGAGGTAAACCCTCTTTTCAGATCCCCGTTTCTTGGACTTTGTCGGCAAAATTTTCGAAAGGTATGAAAGTTTGTTGCTTGGCAATTTCGCGAATGACATTTTTGACAAAATCACGAGCCGTCAGGCGAGTGATTTTATCAAAAATGTCATGAGCGAAATTGACGAAAAGCAACAAACTTGGATAAAACCTTGAGAACAATTTTGCCTACACAATTTTTTCTCGAGTGGTATTCGTCATGACTATTTCACGTAAGATTTTGAAAATAAATTGAATGCAAAATTATTAATAAAAACTTCAAATTAAAAATACCAGTTTGACAATGTCAAAAGATGGTCACTGAAATACCATGTTGTTGGTATTGTCCAGGTAGCATTATTGTCAGGTGAATACCGAATTTATTGCTGGTGTAATACACTCTAGTGAAATAGTCAGTAAAATAAACTGTGAAATATGATACCAAGATGATACCATTGTTTATAACGCTCCGACATTAAACGTCGTCGACTCAATGGTCTGTAACCTTGAGTTTCACGAATTTTCTTCATTTACCACTACGGCATCCTGTAATAGGACACGTCGCACTACGTACGCTAGATGGCGCCACCGACACACAAACTGACGTGACCATATAAGTAAAAAATTATATAACGCGTGTTTATGCAATGATAGGCGTTTGATGCAAAAATGGACGTGACCCAGGTCGCTATGACGTCATCACAGAACCCGAACCATGAATCGAACTTTGCACTATGTACTCTAAATGGCGCCACGGACGTGACCCAGGTCGCTATGACATCATCACAGAACCCGAACCCTGACTCAAACTTTGCACTATGTACTCTAAATGACTCCACGGACGTGACCCAGGTCGCTATGACGTCATCACAGAACCAGAAACGACTCAAAACTCCCGCTATGACGTCATGACGTTTGACAGATGACGTTTGACAGATGACGTTTGACAGATGACGTTTGACAAGTGACGGTTTACAAGATGGCGGGAAAACATTTCCCCCCTCCCCTTTTTCTGGTACCCATAATAAAATCCGGGGGCCCCTTTTTGGGGGGCGCAGCCCTGCGGGCCCACTTTTACTGGCGGCTAAACATAGGACTGCGATCCAACGTTGCCAAATTGATTTCGATGCTAGGCGCATGCCCGCCCACCCCATTGTGCCAAGTTTGGCTGTCTCTCTCAGGGCGGGTATTATAAAACTACTTTGAGAGTTAACTTAAAGTTAACTTCTGGAATTGAGTACATGTATTTCGAAAAGTTAACTTCAAGTTAACTGTCAAAGCAGTTTTATAATACCCGCCCTCAGTCTGTCTTTTTCATTGATCTCTTTAGTACAAATAAACAAACAAAGCTAGTAGTTATTTCTAAATATTATAATTACATAATATATTTTTTTAGAGAACTTTGACCTTTTATTTTTAGTTTTAAATACTTTCGCTTCTTTCTTTAGAATAACTATAAGTACCTAAATATAAATTCACAATGAAAAAATATACCATATACCTAGGTATTATTATTTTTATCTTATTATTACCATTACTTATTTTCTATTTTTTACTCCGGCCTGTCAAAATGACATTATTATGGATCTCATTTGTAGTGTCAAAATGACATAATTTATTGGATTGAGTACTTTGATGTGATTTCATTAGAGTACTAAGTAGTATAATGAGATCTCATTATAAGTACCTACTATAATGAGAAAAAATATAGGTATGTTTAGTAGGCAAAAATATGAAAAATTTATTGAAGACAACATTTAACGATTAAAATAATTTACAATTTCTGGAATATAAAATATTGTATGAAATTTGGATCATAAACAATCATTATGGCACACGCCGTGTTATCATCAGAATCGGCTGACGCCTCGTCTGATAATATTCACGGCTAATACCATAATGATCGTGATTATGATCCTCATAACATAAATATCTATAATAGGATTAATTTATTACCTACTAATCATGCGAGAATTTATTTGTTGTATAACAGAAATTAACCTTTAATTATTATTGTAACATTATCCGCAATATAAATCTATTTTAAGTTTGGCGCTTTATGAAAGGAGGATTTGGCAACATTGGATCGCGATCCTATGTCTAGCCGCCAGTCCCACTTTTTGGGGCGCGGAGCCCTGCGGGCCCCCAACTACAGCATCCTGTAGTACGAACTTCACACTATGTACGCTAGATGGCGCCAGGACGTTTGACAAGATGGCGCCGACGATGCATCCACCTTCGTGTCAACGACGGCGCATCTACCACGTGTCAAGAATGCTTGATTCTAGGACCCCCTTTGACTATCTACTGACATACACTAATAAATAGGCTACTACTGAGCGTGTAATGACACGCCGCACCGCCTCGCGCCCTGAGCCAGCGAACACGCTCGTCGCGTGGTTGTGACGTCACGCGATGAATAGACAAGCCTTTATTCAGGTGTATCTACCTCATTATTTTGAGTAGCGATCCGAGATTTTCACAAGAGTTCTTAGAATTTTTTTCTTTATTTTCTGAAAGCAAGTTGTATTTTAAGGTCACACCCCCTTTAACAATACTGAATCGATAGTTTGCTGTTAAATTTTATGTTACGAAAAAATTTATCTGCCCTGGCCTATAGTATACAAACCTCGGAGGAAAGTTTTCATTTCTGTCTCAAGATTAATAGTCAATCTCTCGACAGTAATGAAACACTTCCCTACTCGGTATGTAATATACAATATATTTTTTTTACTTGCCATTCAATAGCTGAAAATGTGCTCTCCAAAAATGTCATATTTGGCGTATCTATCTCATCAATATTTTGTGATATTAATGCCCGTATCCACCAATAAGCACCCTAATCATTTGTTATGTAACTGTAAGTTAACACTAACTAGTAGTTTAATATCGTATCCACCATCAGTTTTTGTTATGTAGTTAGGAAAGTCCCAGTTATCTTCCGTCACATTCTGGCAACCCAGACAGGAATGTCACTCATGACCGAGGGGTAGGTCACTCCCCAATTAGGTGTACAAATGTTGAAATGTAATTGAAAAAATACATTTAATTACCTCAATTACCTTGCAACTACGTTCAATTACATTTAATTACACTTAATTACAAATAATTACACTCAATTACAAATAATTACACAATTACATTCATTTACAATTCAATTACCTTCAATTACGTTCAAATACCGCTCAAATACATTTAATCAATTACATTCAATTACATTCAATTATATCCAATTACATTCAATTATATTCAATTACGTTTAATTACGTTCAATTACATTTAATAACATTCAAATACTTTCAATTACATTCAATTACTCTCAATTAGATATAAATACATGCCCTCTCCATCATCCATCTTTATTTCCAATAAAAGTTAATTACATTTAATTATATTCAATTATATTCAATTACATTCAATTACGCTAAATTACACCTAATTACATGAATTACATTCAATTACGTTCAAATACATTTAATTTTATACATTCAATTACATTCTCAATTACATTCAATTACAAAAAAATACATGTAATTGAATGTATTTGTAATTAGGTGTACAAATTCTATTGAGTGACCTACCCCTCGGGGTAGGTCACTCCCCAATTAGGTGTACAAATGTTGGAATGTAATTGAAAAAATACATTTAATTACCTCAATTACCTTGCAATTACGTTCAATTACATTTAATTACACTCAATTACAAATAATTACACTCAATTACATTCAATTACGTTCAAATACTGCTCAAATACATTTAATCAATTACATTCAATTACATTCAATTATATTCAATTAAATTCAATTATATTCAATTAGGTTTAATTACGTTCAATTACATTTAATTACATTCAAATACTTTCAATTACAATCAATTACTCTCAATTAGATATAATTTTTTTTTATTTTTTGTTTGTGGTGGTCATGTTAATTTGTGATTTTAAAAGAAAAAGTTAAACAATTTGAAAAATCTATGATTTAGTTTGAATAAATAAATATTTGAATATTGAATACTTTTCAAAAAAGACACAATAATGAATAAGACAAGACTATGGGATGACCAACATTGAAGAAGTTTTCAATGATCTGTTGCCTATGATTAATTAAAAGTGGATTATTATTTTCGACGGGCATCTCTGAAATATTTCCTTGGTCAATATAGTCTAACATAACTGCATCCTGCATAATATCATCATGGACTGGCGACAGTTCTTCTCCCATTCTTCGAGCTATATTGTGTAAGATTGCTGTTGCCTTGCCACTAATCAGGCATATCTTCAAAATAATCAGGCCTTTCACACTGATTTCTAGGAAACCCATCCTGCACTATATCAATAAGGATGTCTACATCATCGTCAAGTAGTTCAGTTTCCTACGAAGGCGTAGAAGGGACATTTATTAAATTTTTATTTGCTGGTATAGATGCACAATTAATTCCGTGTTAACTAACTCGGAATTAATCCCCTCCTATTTAATTCCGTGTTAATTAACTCGGAATTAATCCCCTCCTATTTAATTCCGTGTTAACTAACTCGGAATGAATCCCCTCCCATTTAATTTCGTGTTAGCTAACTCGGAATTATTTCCCTCCTATTTAATTTCGTGTTAACTAACTCGGAATTAATCCCCTCCCATTTAATTCCGTGTTAATTAACTCGGAATTAATCCCCTCCTATTTAATTCCGTGTTAACTAACTCGGAATTAATCCCCTCCTATTTAATTCCGTGTTAACTAACTCGGAATTAATCCCCTCCCATTTAATTCCGTGTTAATTAACTCGGAATTAATCCCCTCCTATTTAATTCCGTGTTAACTAAATCGGAATTAATCCCCTCCTATTTAATTCCGTGTTAGCTAACTCGGAATTATTTCCCTCCTATTTAATTCCGTGTTAACTAACTCGGAATTAATCCCCTCCTATTTAATTCCGTGTTAATTAACTCGGAATTAATTCCCTCCTATTTAATTCCGTGTTAACTAACTCAGAATTAATGTCCTTTTATTTAATTCCGTCTTAATTAATTCCGAGTTAGTTAACACGGAATTAAATAAGAGGACATTAATTCCGAGTTAGTTAACACGGAATTAAATGGGAGGGGATTAATTCCGAGTTAATTAACACGGAATTAAATGGGAGGGGATTAATTCCGAGTTAGTTAAGACGGAATTAAATAAAAGGACATTAATTCCGAGTTAGTTAACACGGAATTAAATAGGAGGGGATTAATTCCGAGTTAGTTAACACGGAATTAAATAGGAGGGAAATAATTCCGAGTTAGCTAACACGGAATTAAATAGGAGGGGATTAATTCCGAGTTAGTTAACACGGAATTAAATAGGAGGGGATTAATTCCGAGTTAATTAACACGAAATTAAATGGGAGGGGATTAATTCCGAGTTAGTTAACACGGAATTAAATAGGAGGGGATTAATTCCGAGTTAGTTAACACGGAATTAAATAGGAGGGGATTAATTCCGAGTTAATTAACACGGAATTAAATAGGAGGGGATAAATTCCGAGTTAGTTAACACGGAATTAAATAGGAGGGGATCAATTCCGAGTTAATTAACACGGAATTAAATGGGAGGGGATTAATTCCGAGTTAGTTAAGACGGAATTAAATAGGAGGGGATTAATTCCGAGTTAGTTAACACGGAATTAAATAGGAGGGGATTAATTCCGAGTTAATTAACACGGAATTAAATAGGAGGGGATTAATTCCGCATCTATACCAGCAAATAAAAATTTAATAAATGTCCCTTCTACGCCTTCGTAGTTTCGATTGTCCAGCAATTATGAATAGGATTAGAGATCTGATCTCATACAGACAAAGATCTAATATTTCATGAGAAACCGAAAAAAATTATCTTTTTTTCTGTGACGGGAAAAAGTAGACTTTTTGTGCCTGTTGACAGGGGCAAAAATGTCACTTTTTCTCCCATCGGAAAAAAGTGATCTTGAAGCTAATCGTTTTCGCGCCATCGAAAATAATTTGAAATTCAAAATATTTTTTTTAATTCAATGAGGACATAAAACAACAAAAAAACATACATGTTATATTTGAAAACGTAGGCAATAAGAAAAAAATGCTTTGAAAAATATGATTGTTCCCTATTGTGCCTATGATGTATTATTTTCTGTTATTTTAATAGCAACGTTAAATTATCTGTCACTGTTTATTCTATGCGTCAAAATTGAGACACAAATAGATGTTGAGCCTTAACACAGCCGTTAAAATAACAGGACAGGATACATCATAGGCCTGAATATCTCCTTTCCTACTCGTTTCAGGATGAGAATTTGAAAATAGTTATAAAAATTATCAGTTTTTAGTGTGCGTTCACATTGACACCGCTCGAGCGTTGCGCGATACCGCTGTACCGATGCCCAAAAATAATTTTAACATTATATTTCAAATGAACATGTTAACACCGCGCGACACGCCGCCTCAGTGTGAACTTGTTCATTTGAAATATAATGTTAAAATTATTTTTTGGCATCACTACAACGGCATCGCGCAACGATCACCGCTCGAGCGGTGTCAATGTGAACGCGCTCTTAGCGTATGAGCCGCCTTAATACATACAGATGTATGAAATTCTCTAGAAAAACCCGGCCGGCGCTGAATAGTCCGGTGTTTAAACCTAGTTGAATTTAACTATTTTCAATGCACTGTTCGATTGATTAGAGCAATCAAAATAACCCTTGTAAAGAAAAAATAAGTACCTGAATGACACAGTTAAAGAAGCAATCCACCAATTTAAACGGATGCCAAAATATCATGACGTCACCGCCCGACCATTCAGAGAATCATCAACAGATAGCGCCACTGAAGGATCTTTTTTTTGTTATCAAATATATTATCCAATAGATGCCGCTTGGAGCTTCTTGGAGATCACTGTATTTGGAGACCCAAAATGCATCTCCCTGTCTGCAGTCGAGGTATCCTTTCACAGGGATGGAATCAGTTTTCAATGAATTTCGTGAAAATGTAATAACAAAAATATTATCCACCAAACATTTTAAGTACTAGATATATAAGGCCAGATTTAATTGGACGAATCCCTGGAATTTTTCACTGCAAATTGTTACAATATTTTCACGGCATTAAGCAAAAAACGATACCTTCGTCAACCCTTCTTCGACTAGGTAGGGACACAGCACCGACCAAAAGTTATAAAAGACAGTGCGCCATCTAGTGGTATTGTGTGGTACTGCGCCTCTTGCGGTCCATGACGTCACGCACTCCTTTAAAATTCAAACTAGGCATTCCAGCTTGACGTCATAACCGATCCGCCATTTTAACTGAGGGGCAGACACAAGCCAAACATAACCTGATTTAGTGTTATTTTCAATGCAAACTCAAAAAACACTGTAAAGAGAAACAATAGCTGCTTACGATCAAGCACTTTTCTTACCTAAGTTAAGGTTAGTTTCTTAGCTGAGCTAAGTTGTTTGATCGTAAGCGCAATTCATATAGGCTGATCAGCTGCCTATCAAGTTACGACTCACGTCACGTATTTCTAGTTCGGGTTCTAGTTACGACGAGAGTTTCAGGTTCAGTTTGTTGTTTTTATTAATTATTTCAATAGACCTATCTATTTTACCAGACAAAGAGGTAATAATACGAAAACCTTATTAGATAGAAAAAGACGCAGAACGCTTATTGCGCAAGACGAGGCAAAACGTACCAAATTATGTTAGACTTACGTATAGCAATCCGTTCTTATTATTTGCACGAGATAAAAAAGGAAAGGAGGAAAACCGCGTGACATGCAACGTATTTGTCAATCAAAAACACAAACAATTGAAAATCGATCACTTGTCAAACTACGTCAAGTTGAATATCAAGCATAATTTTATCCTTGTCAGACCACGGGCAATGAACAAGGACAAGGAGATGCCCAGCGTGCAAAAGGATTATTTCACACCTGTACTAGTTAGCCAATAAAAATGCATTGCCTCGTGTTGCGCGCGCATACAGGTAAAAATAGATAGGTCTATTGAAATTGAAACTGAATTGTTTTTGTACTACAGCACAGTTTATTTCACATTCAAAATAAACAATTATCTACCTAGAAGTGTCATGACGCGTGCAATGGCAATAATGAATAATAAATTTCATTAAACTAAACACCTTTTCAAAGTTCCTGTTCCAACGACCAACTTTCAACAAAATAAAAATAAAGAAACAACCTCAATTTAGAAATTATTGAACGTCAAAATTCAAAAAACGCGTACTTCGCGCCAACTTAGGTCAGCTAAGTTATCTCAGTAAAAAATCCGGGTGTCTTAGCAGGGAAAAGGGGGGAAGGCAGATTCTAACTTAGTTGTGATAGATCGTACGCGCAACTAAGTTAGATTCTTTAAGTTAGGTAAGAAAAGTGCTTGATCGTAAGCAGCTAATAATGATCTATAGGCTTTGTCTGCCCCTCAGCAAATATGGCGGACCTTGTCAAAGTTACGTGACCTGGAATGGCTAATTATGAATTTTAATAAATTTTTTTTTAAAAGTTAGTGATACCTTTTGGACAAAATAAAAAAAAAAAAAAACGGGTCAAAAAATCGATGTAGATTAATATTACGCAAAAAAAGGCTTAAACACCGGATTGTTTTGTTTATGCGACACGCATACAGTTGCACTCTCTGGCCGGGCCCCCCAGGCGATTTCATAACAATAACTTTGTTCTGACCCAACAGGGAACCGTATACATTTCGCCGTCAGGATTCTGCGCAAAACGTAAAGTTTGTAAGTAGAATCTGAAATTCGTATACAGAGGGGTTCCGGGACTTCTGACGGCTTTTTGGCGGGTTGCGATTGGAACAGACCTTATATGATTTTCTCTCATTATGGAATAGACCAATCATACAACGCCATTTTTTGGATAAATTTGTTTGAATAAGTGATTGAATCCCTAGACCCCCGAAATATTCTGCCATTTTATAATGAATAAAACTCTTTGTTGCTGGCTTTAATCCGCAAAATAGGGTTAATTAAGTTAGCCCCCCCCCCATATTTCCAAATCCATTAGAACTTATACCTACCATTTTTTTGCTCCCATTTTGCACCGTTTTAGGCACCACCCGAAAAAAAATTGCACCCCCTTAGGAGAGAGACTATATAGAATTATTACTGGGGGGGGGGGGGGGTCATATTACCCACGACCTCTCCCCTCACGACAAATCTCAATTTATAATACCACAAATTGTTTTCCGAGCTTTGCACCATTTTGCACCATGAATATTAAATTTTGCACCGCAACCCTTACGCCTCTACAGGGGGTTGAGAGAGAAAAAGTTGCCACCCCCACACGCCAAATTTCAATTTAACATAGCACAAATTGTTCTCCGAGTTTTGCACCATAAATAATACATTTTGCACCACAACCCTTAGGCCTCTACATGGGGTCGAAAGAGAAATAGTTGGCCCCTCCCACACGCCAAATTTCAATTTATGATAGCACAAATTTTTCCTTGAGTTTTGCACCATTTTGCATTTTGCACCATAAATATTAAATTTTGCACCGCAACTCTTAAACCGCTACAGGGGGTTGAAAGAGAAATAGTTGCCCCCCCCCCCACACTCCAAATTTCAATTTATGATAGCACAAATTGTTCCTTGAGTTTTGCACCATTTTGCACCGAGTTTTGCACCATAAATATTAAATTTTGCACCGCAACCCTAAGGCCGCTACAGGGGGTTGAAAGATAAATAGTTGGCCCCCCCACATGCCAAATTTCAATTTATAATAGCACAAACTTCTTGAGCTCTGCACCATTGTGCACCATAAATATTGAATTTTGCACCGCAACCCTTAAGCATCTACAGGGGGTTGAGAGAGAAATAGTGCCAAAGTACCGGTGATGACGTAGCAGCGGGTCGTTTCTCGCATTGACTTGCCTTGACGTAGGGTGTTTGTACCACAGGCTATAATTCTGCTGGCGTCTGCTTTAATATTCTAAACTGCGACCGCTGGCGCAAACAGCTGCCGTCACATTTGATGTCGTAGCAACAGTGCTACACCAGATGACCTTGAAACCCAAAAAGAGGCCGATAAGAAATACTTGTGTAGTGTGTATTATCCTTGGGTCAATTCGAGGGGAAATTGTAGGGTTTTCGGCTGTTTTATGTGAAATTGTCAATGCTCTCAAATTTTTTATGTAGAAAAGGCTTCTGTTGCCAACATAGTTACTAAATTTTTGACTTGGGGAATTATCTTTAAAAAAAAAACAGACTCTATGTCGCTGAGGAGCGCTCATAGACTACCAAAAGTAATCCGTCTCTATATTATTATTAGCGAGCTTTGTTCGCGAATCATATTCTGGACCGATTCCTTATCAGTCCAGAAGATATTGATGGACATTTCCGGATGGTAGAATTAGTGAAAAAGAAATGTATTTCTATCTTTTTCTTGAACAAGCTGGAAGAAAGAGATGGAAATACACTCAGTGCGCTATATAAATTGAAATTTGGCGTGTGGGTGGGGAGCAACTGTTTCTTTTTGAACCCCATGTAGAGGCTTAAGGGTTGCGTTGCAAAATTTAAAATTTATGGTGCAAAATTCTGAGAACAATTGGTGCTATTATATAAATTGAAATTTGCCGTGTGGGGGGAGGCAACTATTTCCCTTTCAACCCTCTGTAGCGGCTTAAGAGCTGCGGTGAAAAATTTAATATTTATGGTGCAAATGGTGCAAAACTTGAGGAACAATTTGTGTTAATATACATTTAAATTTGGCGTGTGGGGAGGGGCAACTTTTTCTCTCTCAACCCCCTGTAAAGGCCTAAGGGTTGCAGTGCAAAAATTTAATATTTATGGTGCAAAACTCAGAGAACAAGTGCTATTTTAAATTGAAATTTGGCGTGTAGGGGGGGGGGGGGGGCAACTATTTCTCTTTCAACCCCCTGTAGAGGCCCAAGGGTTACGGTACAAAATTGAATATGTATGAGCAAATTGCTTGCTCGCCAAGTTATTTTGCGGGGCCTGTACCACTCGATCTATAATTTTGGGTGGATTGAACAAAATATTCTTGCATAATTTTGCTTCGTGTCAAATAGTTTCATGTACAAAAACTTTAAAAAAAGTTTTTGTGCATTTTGCAAGTAAAATAATGCTAAAAATACCTATGTTGGATACTTTAGTCGATTGGATTTTTTTTTAAATTCAGAGCAGCGAAGTTTATATCAAAAATATTCATGTTTAGCAGCAGAAGAATAATAGGAAACGTTAATATTGTCAATGGAAAATGGAAATAAAAAACAATCGATTAATTCAAATGAAATATTAACTGCTGGGATAAGATAAGAACGTGTGAAGTTTGAAGTCATGCGTGCATCAAGGAATGGATCATGGATTCCATACCTGCCCTGTGGAAATTATCAAAACAGTTGGTAGCTATATGCTAAGGATAACTTACAGGGGCAGGGAGCTTCACGTTGAACCTCGCGTTGAACTTTAAACTGTAGGGCCCGTCGTGATTAGATTAGTATCAAAACCTCGATCAACACAGGGGGGACGAAAATTATTTTAAAAAAATTAAAAAAAAACTTACATCGTCCGGTACAATATCGGATGCGCCGGTGTTGTTCTTTTTGGATCTGTTCGGCATTTTCAGACGAAAATTCGTACCAAACGGGAGAATATTGAAAAAATTAATCCCTAAATGGAGATTCTCATTGGAAGACGCCAACCGAGATAAACCAACTGCAACTGGCAACTGGAGAAAAAAGATGGAGAAGGAAGACACTAGAAAAAGAAAAAAGAAGTATGTAATGTCAATTGTCAAGAAAAAAATTCAAGGGTGCGTTCGATAAAGCACCGGGCGTTACCCTGTGTCCTTGATACATACAAGGTGTCAATTTGAAAACTTCCCACTCCTATTAACTCGGAGTAGAAAAATTTTCGGAAAAAATCCCTGAAGCACGTCGACTATAATTTGAAGGGGGATGAGTTTTTATGCAAAATCAACCTCCCCTCTTTCAACCCCCCAGCCCCAGAGCCACCCCCTAGAAAATTTTAAATGGGAAGAGGGGTCAAGTTATACGTCATTTTGCAGGGTTTTTAATTCCATACATTTTGGTACCAAATTTCGATACCTGAGTTCAACTGTTTTGGAAATATTGACAGTTGAAAATTGAATTTTTTGCAACTTTAACAGGCTGTAAAACCTAAACGGTTAATTTTAGAGAAAAACCGATCTTACATACTTGTCTTAGATTTTCATATGTTATCATTTGACACAAACTTTGAATTTAATCCATGATCAAAAATTCCGGTTAAAAATTTAATATCCGGTTAAGTTCAAAGTTGGTGTCAAATGATAGTTTATGAAAATCTAAGTTAAGAATGTAAAATCGGCTTTTCTCTACAATTAACCGTTTAGGTTTTACAGCCTGTTAAAGTTGCAAAAAAGTCAATTTTAAACTATCAATATTTCCAAAACTGTTGAGCTCAGGTATTGAAATTTGGTACGAAAATGTATTGAATTAAAAACCCTTCAAAATGATGTATCACTTGACTTCCCTTCCCATTTAAGATTTTCTAGGGGTTGGCTCTGGGGGTCGGGGGGTTGAAAAAGGGGAGGTGAATTTTGCATAAAAATGATAAAAACTCATCCCCCTTCAAATTATAGTTGACGTGTTTCAGGGATTTTTTTGAAAATATTTCTACTCCGAGATAATAGGGGTGGGAAGTTTTCAAATTGACACCCTGTATATTGTTTAATCGAAAATAATCGAAATAAAATCTACCTCACCTTTTCTAAATTCAAAATCGACGAAAAATTATTTACAAGCACAACCTGAATCGCAAGTAATCCGTCGAGGTCTGCGGGTGGCGTCACCACTAAGAGCTGCTCATAGTGGTGACGTCACTCGCAGACTAGCTGTGAGTGAAGTGGGATCTTTACGCTATATTTAGGATCAAGGATGATACACACTACTACTACAGGATTGCCTATCCTCATACTCATAAGGCCTGTGTGTAACAAGTCCCCCCTTTCCCCTTCACGGCAAAATACCAGTTGTGACGTAGGCAGCTTGTTATTTCTCGCCTTGACGTAGAATGTTTAAACAGCTGACGACTTAGTTATGACGTCGGCAATGGTGGCTCACCAATATGGCGGCGATTACCAAAAACGAGGACGATAAGCACTCAGAGTGTGTATTCTCCTTGATTTAGGATGACGTGGCATTTAGCAAATTTCTGCTGCCAACCTAACAAAACTAAAAGTACTTTTTAACGCATGGGAATTTCAGATGTTTTTGGTTGACAACGGCGCGCGACGTTGCATGACTTGTAGGTATGAACATTTTCATTTCGCTATTTTTAGCCGTCGTCAGCTTAGAGCAGCTGAATCGCTGTCCTACGGAGATAAGGAATGGGAACGCGCCATTCTGCTATGAAACTAATGGCGTTTCCGATTGGTAGATCTAGTGCGGTTTTTTCCATTTCCATCTTTTTCTTCTACAGGTCGATTAAAAGGATGCAAATACACTCATTGCGCATTGAATCTACCAATCGGAAACAAAAGTGAAGCCAGTTTTTAGCAGGTGTTTGTACACCAAATGACAAGTAAAGCATTGAATTAGCTATACCGCCATTGCTTTGGATCTCAAAATACCTGGAAAAAATCGGCTTCATTTTCCAACTCCATGTTCCTACTCCTCTCAACTAGGAAATTACCTGCTCTAAGGTCGCGAGAATTAGTGACACATGACATTCTGGTAAATTATAAGAATAAAAATAGGCATTGACAATATTGTCAGACAATGTTATATTTAGGATGACGTCATCCTAAATATTACGTAAAAAACCCAAGAATCGTAAACTCTACAGGATTGCTCAATCCCATAAGACAAACGTTCATAAAAACATCGAAGATGGCGGTATGCGAATGACGTCACGCAGTCCTTGATCGGTTTGTGTTTTTTATGACAGTGCACTATCCTTGCATTTTCAAACGTGAAAAATTATTATTTTGAGGTTATTTCCTTTGAAAACTGTATTTTGTAATTAATTTATTGATTTTAAAATTAGCAGACTTCAAAAGCTTGTGTCCTTGAGGCTTGAGTGGTTGGCTAATTGCTAATTAGAAAGACGAGTTTGTTTGCTTTTGTTTATCAATTAGCCAAACATATTGCCAAAAAGTCAAAAAAACGAAGGGCTGGAGTCAAGCTGGCCCCCGGATTCGTTTCAATGTTTTTTTTTGTGTATGAAAATGAGCACAATTCGCATAAATACTGGCACAATTGAGCACAAAACGGGCACAATTGACTACAGTTGAGAAACAGTAGAAAACCAAATGTGTTTAATTTTTGCATTTCAATATCAAAATATAAGCGAAACGGGGTTGCAATAGTACTTCTCAATTATTATTCATTAATTTAATAGGTATTAGAAAGATTTAATATGGACATTCAAAGTGAGCTTATTTCACAAAGCCAAATAGTGATACCTAATTTAGATTCTCATAATCATATTTCAGAAAAACATTGCAAGTTTCCCATATTTTCCATGCGTTTTCATAGTAAACGCGCCAGTAAAGGAATTTATTTACTCTTCACAAACACTAATTTTTAGTAATTACATGCAAAGGAAACTTACAACGAAGTAGATATTTGATTTATAAAAAAAAAGCAAAACAAATGCTTGACTAGGAAATACTAACACAAATAAAAGAGCGATGTCCTGATACAACAAATCCAGTATTATAAAACCAGAAAATGCTTGGGGTTTTCGCGAGTATTTTCAGCCACGAGTCTTTTATGCTTACACACATTAAATGAAACTTTAAATTTACACTTATAACACTAGATAAATCCGAATTTACGATAAAATAGTTGTCAGCACAAACTAAACATCATTCGTATCAGCGGCCATCTTGAAAATCCGGCATGCGCGTGACGTCACAGCAATTGTGAACAAATTTAGCCGATTGAGCAATCCTGTAGAGTTTACGATTCTTGTAAAAAACCTAAGTATACTATATATTTTTTTAGATAGGTAGCGAAGTTACAATTTTTGAAAACAAGTCATTCTTCTCTTCTCTCATTCATCTCTTGACAATAGTAGCGTTGTTTCTTTGCACGTAAGTTACACCAAGCTACAACGAGTGTAGAATGGGTGCAAGACATGTAAATGGACATTGGAGCACGACTGCCCTTCCAATCCAACTTTTTTGCAGTTCTTCCTGCGTAGATGAGAATAAGGTTTGGGCTGCTTCCAATGTATTGTCGTCTTGTTAAAGGTTTCCAAACTAGGGGCAACCCTAACAATAAATTAATACACAAAAAGGTGGCTGAGGTACTCCAATAACCAAAATCGAGCAACTGGAGCTTCGTTTTTAGGGTGTCCGACTAACTCACACAGCGGAGAGTGGAGTGGGTAAACATCAAAAAGGCGCCACCTGTTTTACTATACCCTACAGTCAAACGAAGCTACCGATTATGAACTAAAAACAGAAAACACTCAATCCTAATTGGAAGTACTGCAAAAACCTAAATATGCATAAAATAAAATGAAATGAAAGCGCTTTAAAATTCACTCCGGTGCATGATTTTTATTTGCCCAAAATAGTTATTTATAATTGTTTATTGTAAATGGCAGCAAACAGTTGATAAGCAACAAAATTTGAATTATTTATTTAATGACCTTTGAAAAATAATAATAAATGTTGGTTAATGACTTTTAATAATAAGAATCTATCAGTTAACTCAAATTAGACTGTGATAAAATTGGCCATAAATACCTACATTAGGTACATAATCAATAAACATAACTAAATGCAGTACCTTCGTAAATGGCAATTTAACCCCAGTGTACAAGTAGGTATTTACCTGTATTCAGTGCAGCATTAATCAAAGTTGTCACAATACGTAACCTGAATGGCTTTAATATTATGTAACAATATAGGTAGGATAAGTACCTAGATACCTAATAAAATTTAAGTACCTAACAATACCCAACCGGAATGGTAAATTTCATTTAGTAAAGGTAAGATATATAATTGATTAAAACTGAAATAATAACATCTAATCTGAAGGATAATTTTAAGATAGAAGAACTGCGTTGTTGTGGTGATTTACTCCAACAAGGGGTTTTTAGGTTTGATATTAAGACAACACAACACACTTATCAAACCTGAGTAATCCCTAAACTCTTGGAGGAACCTGACGGATGGAACTAATATCTTCCAATGTTTCCGATGGCCTGGGTCTGGATCAAGGCCGCAACAAGAAGCAACTGGCCCTGGGCACTGAAGTTCAGTAATTAGGAATCACTAAAGCTTCCAATGGTCTAGAGGAGGCTGAAGATTGAAGGTACTACTTGAAACACACAGTAAGCTCAACGTTTAACTCTTTACTCAAGTTAAGGACTAAGCGTGACGAACAAAAGGTGACGATTAAAACGTAACGTCTAAGACTGAAGATTAAAGGCCAAAATTACTTTTGGCCTTTAGGAACAAACAATTGACCACGTTCCTGTTTTTCGACTCACAAAAAAAATCCGCACAAGGCGATTGGGTGCTAAAATAGCGGATTAGCCACCCTAGATCTATGAGCGAAACTTGGCAACTCAGAAATCGGCAAAATGTGCCTGAGGAGATTTCCCGAACACTTAATCGTGGAAAGTCCTCGACCTGAATGACCTCTGCATGTCCCTGCAATGTCCTTTAAAAAGTCTCTGTCAAAACTCTAAGGTGGAAGGTACTGGGGATTTTGATGGTAGTTGGGGCATGGTACTTATTCAAATTAAGTTAGTACCGGTCACTGACTCTATTTGGAGCGCTGTCAATCTAGACAATCTACTCGGATCAGACAATCAGCTGTTCTAGTGTAAATATTGTGATTTTGTTTTATTAATAAATTAATTGTCTATTTATTTTAACCCTACAAACAGAAAATCAATTCCATTAATAAACCTCTAACTTAATGATTCTGGGAAAAATAAAAAGTTTGATGAAAAGTTTGGCTACAACTATTGGATAGAAAACAGTGGCTTGAGGAAGGTAAGCTATTCAGAGAGGTGAATAAGCTTATTTCCTTTTATTTTGGTGCGGGAAAAATCATCCCGTAACAGTCTGTCGATCAACTTTGAACCACAGTCTCTTGGATCTAGTTGTTAACCAAGCCACACTTGAACTTGATAGTATACCCACACACTGCACATGTATTGTCACCACAGATTTATGATTTTTCAGATGTTCCAAAAATTCATCAGCTCTTTCAATACTTGCATTGATTAATGTCTTCATGTCATGCACGAACAGTATCAGTTTCACCCTCTTCCTTTTGACCTACCGTGCGTAAAATACTCACTTCACGCACTATTCAGAAGACGTGAAATTACACTTCACGCACTAGTTCGTAAAGTAATTCACTTCACACACTAGTGCGTAAAATAATGTCAATGACAGATGTCAACACTGTTAATGTTATATTTTTCTGGTAAATTACTTCACGCACTAGTGCGTAAAGTGAAAATACTTCACGCACTAGTGCGTGAAGTATTTGTCTAAATCTATTTTTTTACACATATTTGATTGGTAGTAGAAAAAAATTTGTATGCAATACGTGAGTAAAGCACCTTTTTTCACTCACGTGATTGTCAAAATTCAAATTCGTGAAAAAAGGTTCACTTTACACACTTGTTGCATAAATAACTATTTTCTACTACTGTGCGTAAAGTACTCGCTTTACGCACTATTCAGAAGACGTAAAATGTCACTTCACGCACTAGTGCGTAAAGTAATTCACTTTACACACTAGTGCGTAAAGTAATGTCAATGACATATGTTGAGACTGTCAATTTAGTATTTTTCTGGTAAATTACTTCACGCACTAGTGCCTAAAGTGAAATTACTTCACGCACTTGTTCGTAAAGTAGGGGAGAGTCTGGAACAGTGGCCACATTTTTATATAAAAATATAAATCATTAAAAATATTCACTTTTTTGAAAAGGTGATGTCATACATCAGTGTTTTAGACCTTTTGGCATCATACCAACCTAATACTTAAACTTAAATATTTTTTTTTTTTTGAAAATCAGTAGTTTATAAAAACGCTTACAAAGTGGCCAGTGTACCATCAATGATGGTACAGTGGCCATAACTGCAGGGAACACTGGCCACATCTCAAATAAGTGGAAAATAGGTAAAAAATGCTCTTTATTTCAAAATAAACGAGTTTAGTTCACATTGTACGAGGACAAATCTACAGGAAAAGAAAAAAGATTAGCCGTTCTTGATGTTCCACCGACTTTTTCAGGTTGCATCAAATGAAGAAAAATATCATGGGCTAGAACAGTAGATATATCCGGAACATTTGGAGATATAAAATGGCTTCCGTGGTGCCTAAAGAACGTTATATCGAACTCCTCGTCGTTTAACTTAGTCAATATGCGACCAACATAATATTTTACTGTTTTTTTCGTCGGAAACTTGACTAATACAAAAGAGCCTTCAGTAATCGTTGATAGATCATTCATTAGATGATTATCTTCTTCGTCCGACTGAGCAAATATATCAATGTCCTCAGAATCTGTCAAATGTTCGATGCTCTCATCATCTGAGGAACTGCTTTCAGGAAGTTTACGTTTTTTTTGGGGTTTGGTGCAAGGTTTTAAGTTTAAGCTATCTCCGAGGCTTCTTTTCACTCCTGGATTTTTGTTTAAACTAGATTTTCTTGCTTCTTTTAATTTTTCCTCCTCTTGAAGTCTTTCTAAAACTGGGGTGTCCGTCAAAATTTCTGATTTTTTCTTTTTCCTCTGAAACTTTTTATTTTCATCTGAAGCTGTCGCCTTTGGAAATGGTTTAAGGTCAGTGGGCAAAACAATCAGTTTATCGTTCATTGAATTTTCATCCCTAGCGCTTGTCGATGGCATATCAATCATGACTTTCTCATTGTCAATAATTGTTTGATTCAAGTTGTCTTCATTCGAACCGTCTTTATGTTTTATTTGTATGTCTGTTACGGTTGAAGCGATAAAGTCATCGTCATTAAAAACGTTTGGGTTGAACGGGAAAATCCCAGTCGATCGAAATCCTGAAGTGCAGTTTCGAGCAGTGAATGCTAAAGGATCAGCCTCACCCAAAATATCAGCGATATCATAAATGGTGACTCGTTTTCCTGGATTAGGCTTTCTTGCACATCTAGGGTTCAAGCCGTGATGGAGTTTTGCCATGGTTTGGAAGTAATCGCTCAAGTTCTCTTCTTCTTGAGAAAATATCTTATTTACTTTATAGTTTGGTTCTAATCTTGGTAAGACGGGTGAGTTCCAATCAATTTCCTCTCTGCCATCCTTGATTTTGTCTACATATCGCCTTAAAGTTGTGCGAGGATTTTCATACCGAATTGCAGCGGCTTTAACTGACAGGCCACTATTTTCTATGTCACGAAGTGCGTTGCGCATAGTTTCAGAAGAAGTTTTACCTATTATTTTATTTGTTTTTTTGCGACGAGGCATTTTATAGCGTTTCTGAAATAGAAAAAATTCAACATTTAAGCACCATAATTATGAAGGTACAGTGGCCACCCCTTTTGAGATTAGCGAAGTAGTGGCCACTGTACCTATAGCAGATGGTGGCCACTGTACCATCAGTCACGTTTTAAAATTAAAAATGGGTTACAAAAAAAATTATGAAGAGGATGCAGGAAAATAATATGTCAAAAAATACTTACATATATTGGCTATCTTTTGCACCGGGTCTCAACTTTTTTCTCAATGAGAACACTGGAATATAACAAAAATGCTTTCCCCAAAGATATTAACAAAGCGAGCTAAATTTTGAGGTTAGGCAATTACTCAAGGATAGGACACAAGGATACTGCAAGTGACGTCATGAATAGAAACAGTAATTGATTATATCTTTTCCCACTAGATGGCGCAACACAGTCTTTGTAAATAAGAATTCTGTGGCTACGTGGCCACTGTACCTGCGTGGCCACTGTTCCAGACTCTCCCCTATCTGTCTAAATCTATTTTTTTACACATATTTGATTGGTGGTAGAAAAAATTTTGTATGCAATACGTGCGTAAAGCACTTTTTTTCACTCATGTGATTGTCGCACTCGCCTTCGGCTCGTGCGTCAAAATTCACGTTCGTGAAAAAGAAAAAAGGTTCACTTTACACACTTGTTGTATGAATAACTATTTTCTACAACTGTCAAAAAAAGATGATGTTTGCACACTGGTGACAATATGCGAAGTGACACTTTTTTTTCCAGGTAGTTTTTTTTTAAACGTTCCCATGACGCCGTGTGCGAAATGATTTTCCAGTGTGCGAAATGCTTAGTTCGCACACTCAGGTAACAAATACCTAGCACCTGACAGGAAACCAAAAATAATTAAAATTCACCTGCCTTTGAATGTTAATGCAATTTTATATCGGGTCTTCAAAAAAAAAACCAATCGAAGATTGCTTTGATTACGAAAACGTACGTCGCATTACTGTTTCTTTATTGGTCAGGATTTTTGACATGACATTTTGACATTAAGTTCATTGATAAAATTAAAGAAAAATATTGCTAAGACATACGTTTGAAAAACCATAGCAATCTTTGATTGGTTTTTTTATTGAAGACCCGATAGCTTCGAATCATCGATATTTGAATGGAGTTGTAGAAAAAATATTGTTTGCAACTCGTGCGCGAAATACTTTGGCATTTCGCGCCCTAAATACAAAAATAACTATAAATAGCACCTCATAAGGTATTTTTATTAAACTGTAAAATTAAATTTCTTATTATTAATATCTTAAAATAAAAATCAATCCATAATTGGAAATTATCGGCGATGTGGTAACAAATGCCCTTAAGTTGCTACGCATCCACTCTCTTCCCTAATCTAAGATTTTACCAATAAAGCCCAACCAATTCAACACGTGATTACGCCAGAAATGTCAACTTACGCTCATGAGAATTCGCCCTTCGACCAATTGACCTTTTCAATTTAAAATCCTCTCTCTCTGACATCAAACTGTCAGACGCCAAAAGAGCATGAAAACAATAGTTGACAGCTGTTGACAGTGGTTTGTAGACAAGACTTTTGAAAGAAACTATTATTTCCTCGGTTTTCCAAGGTTTTTTCTAACAATGGTGCTTCTGTGTAGTGTGCATTTTCATAAAAATAATTCCCATTTAACGTTGGACGTGTTTTTCCATAAGTTTCCATCAAATCCTACATTTGTCAAAATTTGGATACACAAAATCAGAAAGGATACTCGCAAAAGAAAGAGAAATCCATGGCCCATCAAGTATACAAAGTAATCCACGTTCAAGATTAGTTTCCAGAAGCTGTTTGCTTCCAAAATAATCCACCACCATAGCGAAGTTCTGCGAATGAAGCATTGACTTTTCCCACAGTTTCTTTCCAAATTCAAACCCAGCGTTTCTATTCTTATCAAATTTTACCGATGGATCCACCATTCTATGTCGCCCATTGTCATTTTCCATTCACTTAACAAAGATAGCTAACTCATCGGTGAAGTTACAGATTCGAAAAAAAAACGAGGGTATTGCACCTAATACACATTGACATTGACAAGCAAGTAAATGTTGGCGGGAAAATGAATGTTTTCATACTTATCGTCCATCTCTTTTAATTGAAAACGTCAATTACGTTGATAGACTTGTAATTTGGGTCTGTTCGCACAGAAATCACCAACCAGTCAGAGTGATTTTTATTAGTTGAAACTAATTTTCTGACAGTTTTCAACCAATTCAATTCGCTTTGACTGGTTTGTGATTGCTGTGCGAACAGGGCAACGAGGTTTAGTGCAAGATTGTTAGAGAGAGGTTGGTTGCCTGATAACTTGATGACGTCATCTGGGGTGCCTCAACTTAATGCAAATTTCCATAAAGCACCCAGATGCGTCATTAAGTTACTCATTACCAGACAACCTATTAACTTCAGGAACCTTGGGTTAGTTGCCTGATAACTTCATGACGTCATCCGGAGTGCCACAACATAATGCAAATCTCCAGAAGCCACCCGATATGGGTCATCAAGTTACCCATTACCAGGCAACCCATTAACTTTAGGAAGCTTGGGTTAGATTGCCTGATAACTTTATGACGTCATCTGGGGTGCCTCAACATCTCCATATAAGGCACCCCAGAGGCTTCAACAAGTTACCAGTTACCCATTACCAGACAACCTATTAACTATAGAAGTCTTGTTTGTTGAGGTTCTATAATCAGCTGTTTCCTAATTTCCAGTTTGTTGCTACAAGAACATTGAGGTGATTTCAAGATCACGATTCATATGTTCAGCGAAACATGAAACATGTTTCGATTTTCCACGCCAGTTCGAAAGAACGTACGCTTCCAAATCGCAGTTCCGCAACAAATACATATACTTTACCTTTCCTAGTGGCTCGTGATTCGAAAACTCTATTTTGTGGTAAAAAAAATGAGAGAAAATGAAAAACCTTATTCTTTACCTCCTATTTACTCCCTCTAGAATTCATTCGTCATCCCTTTTTCTTTTTTTGACCTCCACATTTTTATTCAGCCATTTACATGTCTTGCACCCATTCTACACTCGTTGTAGCTTGGTGTAACTTACGTGCAAAGAAATAACGCTACTATTGTCAAGAGATGAATGAGAGAAGAGAAGAATGACTTGTTTTCAAAAATTGTAACTTCGCTACCTATCTAAAAAAATATATAGTATACTTAGGTTTTTTACGTTATATTTAGGATGACGTCATGGAACAAAGACAGAGTCTGTCTACTACTACTGTAGCATTTTATTTTGCCGATAAGTAGACTAGCAAATGCTACAAGGTTTATTATTTTCACTATGTTTGTTTTGGTTTTGTTTATCGTTCGTTTCTTGCCATAACAAATCAACCGAATATTGGCATACTGATGACGTGTTCGATGGTCCTAGTTGCGAACTTTCCGTTCAAATTCATTATCCTTGGTTTCACCTGCCGACATCTGTGTGCGAAAAGCCTAAGTTTGATTTATTCTTCAATTACGACCAGGTAGTCGATTCTCGAATTTGGTAGAAGTGAACGTTCCCATAAGAGAAGTGAGAGATCACATCGCACGCTCGTTCTCTTGGTGCCAAAGTTGGTATTCTCGAACGTATAGGATTATGATAGAATGAGAGAAAACTTGTCAAATCATAATGCGTTGTTGCCAACAGTAATATGTAGAATTAGCCACAATTTTAGTGCGTTAAAAGGACGAATGTCATGAGAAAGAAGAAAATCAGTTTATTTATTTGTGTTTTGGGACGTAACCAACCTCATTATTTGCTTATTTATTAGAAATTTAATGATAAAGTTCAAAGTGGAAGGCTAAAGGCTACGGTCGACATTACGGACAGTAATTTTGTCATTTTTTCCGTAAAGATTCAATAAAACCATAATATTTTATCAGTTGTTTGCCTTCTATAATAGGTGTCCACTAACCTATTTGAAGCACCAATAATTATTAAAATACATTTGTAAGCTAGGAAATTAACAAAGAAAAGGTTTTTCACGTTTTTGGTGAATTTACGCTTCCAAGGATCTTCTTTGAAGGTGCTTTTGAAAAGAGGTTTTTCACGTTTTCGATGGATTTACGTTTTCGAGGATCTTCACTTTGAGATTTGGTGAGCGGAGCGAGCAGTTCTAGACTTAAAAATGTTTTAAATTTCAAGAACTGGTTATTTGAAAATGGTTTTTCGCGTTTTTGGTTGATTTACGTTTTCGAGGATATTCTCTTTGAGATTTGGCGAGCGGAGCGAGCAATCGAAAACTCAAAATTAAAATAAATTTTGATGTGTTATATTTTAAAACGTTTTTCAGGTTGTTGGTGATTTCACGCGTTTCCGAGGATCTTCTCTTTGAGATTCGGCGAGCGAAGCGAGCATTTGATTGGAGACACAAAAATAATTTAAATTTTATAAGGTGTTATTTAAAAAAGATGTTCACATCAAACAAAAAAATACCATGGATGATGACTGTAGACAAAAAGCGCATGTTTGACGTTTGGTTCTCCCGAGAACAGACGTTCTCTTCAAAAAAAGTAGTAGAATAAAATTCTCTCAACTTTCATAGGAAGTGAACAGTCCCTAATTTCGAGAATACGTCGTAATAGATTTTAATGGAAACCACGCGTACTTTTCCTATGAGAACAGGGATCATACGATTCGAGAATCGCCGTCCAGGGGTGCGATTTTCGAAACCATTCGAGTACATTTCGTATACGAAATTTGACTAACAGCAATGTAAATTAAATGGGAAGCAGTCAAATTTCGTGTACGAAATGTACTCGAATGGTTTCGAAAATCGCACCACTGGCTGTACTGGGTTGTCATATGACGTTGGTGAATTGACAGGTGGAAGTTTCTTGGGGTTTCATTAGAACCTTTCTGGCTTTTTTTGGTCGGCTGGCGTTGGAGGGGCGAAGATCCTGCTCCCTGAGCCCGTGCTAATTTGGTGGCCGATCCCGAATTTTAGTTGGGAAAATCCCGACAAGATTTCCCGCAACGAATCGGCCCTGGGTCCATTGGCAGGCTCCAGTTATTTTCCTGGCCCGATGGTCTGCTGTTTGAGGAGGTTTAGTGGATTTTATTGAGGTAGGTCGTTTTTCAACATTACCTGTTGCACACCTGTAAATAGGAATTTTCATCCTTTTTTAGAATCCCTCTAAGGCTTGTTGGATTATGGAGATGTCAAGGACGTATCAGTTTTGTTAAATTTGGCTTGCTAAAGTGTCCTAAAGAGGTGAGACTTTCGGTGTTTTTTTTTTGTGGTTGGAAAAATATTGAAGAGTATATTTCTTTTAGAGTCCTAAATTTGAGCCTAAGTTTGAGTTTAAATTTGAGCCTCAGTTTAAATCTAATCCTTGGATGATGTGGATTTTCACAAACTGTTTTGAAGATACTTACCTGGTGTTGGAATTGAAAGTTTAAGTTTGGGGTACAATCGTTGAGGCCTTCAACGATATGGTTGTGGTTGTGATGTCACTGGAGTTTTGGGGATGAATTCCTAGGGTGGAATTTCACAAGTTGTGATGTTATGGAGTCTCCAGCTGGATTAAGGCTGGTGCACCATTTTTTATTATTTTAAATTCTTTTTATTATTTTTTCAAACTTATTTAATCTTATACTAAGATTTAAATTGATCAACAAAATATTATTATCACTATAAAAGTGGCCCTTGGATCTTAAAATAACCCCATAACAATTAATGCGGATTACCGTGAAAGGTGCTAGAATCAAATCACTTAGGTAGCCCCTGAATTAGGTTATTATTCATGGTTCCTTCTTTGGAATTAAGATCTCCAAGCGAAGCTTACATAATTCTTTAATAAATCTTAAAATGGGATACTGTAACTCCTAGTTATTTTTCCTCATTTTTTTATTAAACCCTTTACATCATATTAATAATTATTGATTGGTCTTAATCAGATAATTGTCTTTTTATCGTTGGAGATTTCCATTAAATGTTATTTGTATTAAATATCTTTTGAGTTTTATTGTTGGAATTTAAGTTTTGGACAGTATAATTTCGTTTCAGCTAACAAAGAAGTCAAGTAATAATTAGGTTTGATCTAAAGGTTTCTCTATTCGCCTAAAAAAATAGAGTGGCGTCCAAAAGGGTAAGTGAAGGAAAATCGAGCCAAACTATAACATTGGCTACCCACTGCCTCCGACAATTTGAGCTGCCGTTCGCATTGTTACTCTTTCTTTTTTCTTTTATTAATCAAGTAAATAAATATAGTAACAAATATATAGTAAGAAAGAGGTTACACTACTACTACTACTACTATATATTTTTTTAGATAGGTAGCGAAGTTACAATTTTTGAAAACAAGTCATTCTTCTCTTCTCTCATTCATCTCTTGACAATAATAGCAGCGTTGTTTTTTTGCACGTAAGTTACTCCAAGCTACAACGAGTGTAGAATGGGTGCAAGACATGTAAATGGCTGAATAAAAATGTGGAGGTCAAAAAAAGAAAAAGGGATGACGAATGAATTCTAGAGGGAGTGGAGTAAATAGGAGGTAAAGAATAAGGTTTTTCATTTTCTCTCATTTTCTTTACCACAAAATAGAGTTTTCGAATCACGAGCCACCAGGAAAGGTAAAGTATATGTATTTGTTGCGGAAAAAGGAATTGTCACTGCGATTTGGAAACGTACGTTCTTTCGAACTGGCGTGGAAAATCGAAACATGTTTCATGTTTCGCTGAACATATGAATCGTGATCTTGAAATCACCTCAATGTTCTTGTAGCAACAAACTGGAAATTAGGAAACAGCTGATTATAGAACCTCAACAAACAAGACTTCTATAGTTAATAGGTTGTCTGGTAATGGGTAACTGGTAACATGTTGAAGCCTCTGGGGTGCCTTATGGAGATGTTGAGGCACCCCAGATGACGTCATAAAGTTATCAGGCAATCTAACCCAAGCTTCCTAAAGTTAATGGCTTGCCTAATGGGTAACTTGATGACCCATATCGGGTGGCTTCTGAAAATTTGCATTATGTTGAGGCACTCCGGATGACGTCATGAAGTTATCAGGCAATCTAACCCAAGGTTCCTAAAGTTGTTCCTAAAGTTGTCTGGTAATGAGTAACTTAATGACGCATCTGGGTGCCTTATGGGGATTTGCATTAAGTTGAGGCACCCCAGATGACGTCATCAAGTTATCAGGCAACTAACCTCTCTCTAACAACCTTGAACTAAACGTCTCTCAAACAAACACGTTTGAGAGTTTTCGAGCATTTGATTGGTCGGACGTAGTTGACAAATCTATATATATAAAAATCAATGTTCGAGGGGTATCCGGATATGCGCTCCTACACCACTTATCCGATTACAATGAAGCTTTGGTAGGTTGTTACGGCCATCCCAAGGAAGGTTTGTGATAGGTTACGCATCTCGGAAAAAGAAATTAATTTTGAATTAACTATTAATTTAATTGTAAACAAACTCATTCACATTACATAACAACATAACCCATCTTTTTTTTGACAGCATGAAACAACGTTGCCATATTTCTTTTATTTAGACTTGCATTCAACCGACGTAACTTTATTATTTTTTGAATTTGAGACCGGCTGGACCAATCTTGAATTAATACCACGTATCTCTATATAAGCTAAATTCGATTGACCCAGATTAGATCGATTTGGGTTCAATTTAAGTGAACTTCTTCTGATCTAGATCATTTTTTTGTTGATGAGGGTGCACTGATCCAGCCTCAATCGAACACAGTGTGGTTCACTTAAATTGAACCAGATCGATCTAATCCAGTCAATCGAATTCGGCTATAGAGGAGGGTAATATAGGCTATTTTTTATCCCGAAAAAAAAAGTTCAGTTGGGCGAAACTCTGATACACTGGAATGCCTATAAACAGTCCGGGGCGCTCTAGAGCAGCTCTGGAGTGCTTAAAATGCGTCACTGAACTCACTTGCATGCGACTCTGGTATTTTGGACCGCAAAACAAACAGCCAACATAACCCCACTTATTTGACGCGCAAGCGCGTTTTGGACCTTGAAAAGGTATATTCACAGCTGATTTTCACTGGAAAAAAACGAAAAATAACAAACGCTGCATTCGCTTTGTCTGCCACTTAAACAATGGCCGCGTGGTAACAGAATCGAATCAGTGCCTATGCGCGGTATCCACTCTCTTCCCTAATCTAATATTTTAATATATTTTTTCTACAAACGTCACTAAAAGTGTCATTTTTAACGGATGCTGTCAGTGTCTAAAATGCCATTTTATGACACTGGTGTTAAAAGTGATTACTTTTAGCACTAGTGCTAAAAGTAATCACTTTTAGTGCGTTTATAGAAAAAATAGTGTATGATATTCGTGCTAAAAGTGATATTATTTTGTTCAAAGGGATCGAACACTCCGCCTTCGGCGTCGTGTTCCAAACTTCCCTTTTCACAAAATAAAATGTCACTTTTAGCACTTATTGTTGGGAAATGGACTAAGAAATAAAAGAACTTGTTAATTATCGATATTCAATATATTTATTATGTCGAACACAGCGTGGAAAGCAGAGCGTGTGAACTCATAGAAATAACTATACGAACTGACTCAACATCAAGACAAAGAATTACAAACCCTTTCTTAAGTAAACGATTCCTCATCTGTTTATCTTACATATAAAAACTATTATAAACACATTCAGTCATCCATAGCTGCGATATAAATTAGCAAAGTATAGGCTAATAATCAAAGTTTAATTTATTAATTTTTGTTTCACTGATATAAATATCAGTTTATCCAACACGCCACCTCAAAAATTTGATCAATTATACTAAAAGTGTAATACAACTTAAACCTAGTATAACATAAATAGGCCTGCTTTCCTTATGTGTGTCTTTTCTGGGGAAAATTACGGTCCAGCATTTGCTGCTCGGGATTAGGGAAAACCCAGAAAAACCTAATCAAACCATTTATAGTTATTTATGTATCAAGGGAATTATGCAGGTGTTAATACCCCAGGGCAACGTTTGTGTCCCGAGGGCCTCCGGCCCGAGGGACACCAATTGCCCGTGGGTATTAACTCCTGATAATTCCCGTGGTACATAGATAATTTTATATCCTACTGAATTTACTGTATTCTGTCTATTTTTATAAAGGAATAAGCCATAAATCAAAATTTCTATTTTTTGTCAAAGTGTTACCTATTCAAGGTAAAAGCGGGAGTTATGGAAATCCTTAACTCCCTTGGGAGTTATGATATCCTTAACTCCCTTCCTTAACTCCCTTGGGAGTTATGAAAATCCTTAACTCCCTTGGGAGTTAAGACCCTGTTTATGATTATCGTAACCAAGGTATTATATGGTTTTAATAGTTCAGTAGGATATAAACTTATTTACTAAGCCTAATTCCATTCTAATTTCTCAAATTTCACTTGCATCAATGGTTTGGTAAACATGTCTGCTAGTGGTTTCTCTGTGGACAAATTAATATTTTATATTAATTACGATCAATTCAATATGATTTGATCTTTTGTGATTTGTTGGATTACATATTTGTAATACTTATTAGGGAATTATTGAAATACGGCCGCAGTTGACTGTGCCGCTTTAGTGCCGACCCAAAATTGACTGTGGCGGGCGCTATTTTGGCTCACAATAGTATATTGTTGTATTAGGAGTAGAAGCTTTACTTTTTTGTGCTGAGGCAGTAGGTTTGCGAGCCGAAGGTAGTGAGGCTTGCAATACTGCTGAAGCACAAAAAAGTGCTTCTACTCCGTATGCAACACGCTATTTTTTCTCCAAACAAATGGGGTAAGCTCGGGGGTAACTGAATGGTTAAGCGGCAGTAAAAGTACGAGCGGCACTAAAAGTACTTTTGCTGCCGCTGGGGTTGCCAAGCAGCATAGAAATTAAATTTCTACCACCTCGACAGGTGTTAACCTGATGGATTTGCCTACCAGCATAGAAATTAAATTTCTGACATCTTGACAGAGGTTAACAAAGTGGCGTTTTTTTGACGTTTGGAGAAAAAAGGAATTATTGAACGACACGTTGAAGTCGGCAGTGGTGAACTTTGGCAGTGGCATGTGGCATGTCATGTTTTATTTTCATATTCCCAACCTAAAATTGCAAAATGTAAATACGTGTTTGGTGTTCTTTAAGTGGTTCTTCTTGTAGGTTTTTGTTGAATTTGTTTTGTTATTCCATCTATATATTAATGGAAGATATTGGAGGCCGTATTATTAGGAGATGGCAATGGGGATGATGATGAAAATGTCGGATACGTCATTCTAGACGACATTTCAAGGGACGAGAATGATGAAAGGCGGGGCCCCGTGGTCATTGAAACGAAGTATTTATGACTTTAAACTGTCTTTCACTTCATAAGAGCCCATTCTAATGAAAAAATCGAGGAAAAAATCCAACACATGCAATCAACAGAACAGGCAAATCGGTAAAGAAACCTATATAAACACAACACCAAACACCGCTAAGAAGCCACTAACCTGTCACTGGAAATTGAAGAAATAGGTTTGGTCGGACTTCGTTTAAAATCAGTTCTGAATTGAACTGCGCTTGCGCATTTATTCATATCGAACATATGTAAACCATTAATAAAAAAGTGAGGTCAACATTCGAATAAGCCTTGACGGACGTCAACTTAAAAAAGAGACATAGGGATATGACTGTGCCTGTTTATGGCCTGTTTTTATTTTCCACAAATAGTGGAAGGCACAGACTTTATTAGTGGCGGCACTAAAAATTAACAGTACTGCCACAACGCACACAAAAACGTCAAAATAGTGAGCGCTATTAGTGCCTGGCATTTTATACTCTTCAATAATTCCCTATTGAGGTCTATTGTTATCCTCCTAGGTCATAATTGACTCTGATATTAATATTTATGCATATTTTCTGCTAATGATTTTAACCAAAGAGCCTCTTCAAAAAGAAAAACCATATATTCGGCTTCAGTAGATGATGCCGTTACTCACAACTGCCTTTTTGTATTCCAACATATCACAGAAATTTCAAACAGTTTAAATAAATATCCTGTTGTGCTTTTATATTGTTTATATTATCATCTCCAGCTTCCTAGTCAGGATTAATAGAATCACTCAAGAAAATGATACATTCACAAGTGAAATATTGTGTCAACTTCACATTGATTTTACCCTTAAGATATCTAAAGACCCTTTTCAAATATTGCCAAAACTCTTTATTATTCTTGTTTTAATACCTGCTCAAAATATTAACAGTGGTACTTAAATCAGGCTTGATGTACATAACATAATATACATTAAAAAACGATTAGATTCCGGCAAGGGCTATCACGTTTTTCTCCTGAATTTAAACCAATAAAATTCAGTTTACTAGGAAGTGGAGTGCTGACACAGCTGATGGCACAACAGTCATTCATATTAAATTTATGTAAAATAGTTTTCATGTACATTTGAACTGTACCTATATGAAAATTGATCAAGACTAATTTTATTTTTGATTACCTTTCAATTTTATTACCCAAAAATAGTTTACTGTCTTTCAAATAAAACATAGAACAGTTATTTGCCAAATCCCTTTTAAACTATTCAATGTATTATTATCTGCAGTGGCAAATACCATCTACAGAACTACATAAATAATTTTACATATTGCACCTTTGTCTAAGATATAAATACAGTGGTTAACTGATGAATTTTCAAATCCATTTTCTTTATGAACTTTTACTATTATTTCAAACCAACATCTAGTGGTTTGTTTTAGTCCATAGATACTAAGCCTTACAAACTTGATTAGGAGGTTTACTTGTCACACCTTGAGCCAGCCACCCTTCAGCCTTCAGGAACCTTCATAAAAATGGCTTCCTTCAATGACCTATCCGGGAAAGCTGTTTATACATCCATATGATGTATTAAAAGGGTGAACTGATTAAAAAGGTTATTATAAACCAGAAACCTACGATTCTCGTCACCTGTGCAAAGGTTTCATTATAATCTACCAAGTAATGTTGACTAAAACCACGAGCAACTAAGTTAGCTTTGTATCTAAATGGTTTTCCAATTTCATCATTTTCAATGGAAAATATCCATTTACAATCCACTATATTTTTATATTCGGGTCTTGATACTAACGACCACGTTTTATTTACCAATAATGAGTGAATCAATATCATTTGGTAGATCGGTTTTAATCACAGATTTACTATACTCATTATTTAGTTTAATGAGTTTATTAGGGTTAACATTTACCTACTTTCCTGGATTGTTAGTCATCTGATTTAGCTATATCAGATTTATTAATCAAACCACCGAGCATGACAAACTGGCACTTTCAGGGGAAAGGTTTTATTAGACTATCCAAGATGCTGTCGAACTCAAATTAAAATGTCCGCCAAGAGGAACACAAACCCTTTGCTTGCTTGTCAAAGTCACGTGTTTTGGATAGGCTAATTACCAAAGTGTTACATTCATTTTTGACACTGTTTCAGTTCAGTTCAGTTCAGTTTATTAATAACTACTGATCTTGACAAACAATCAGAGGAAACAGCTTTATCATCAAAGTGTTTTACATTCACTTTTTCATAATCACTATTACCTACTAATATTGACTTACTCGAAACCCTGATTGAAAATCACTGGATAGTTTATTTCTATCTACCTATAAACTCAACAAGTCGCATATAAACACCATTTTCTCCAAAATTTTGTCAATAGTGCAAAACAAATTTATTGGATGCAATTTACTGGAGGATTTTAATTTAACTACTTTGGGAATCGTGATTATAGTGGAAACTGAATGAATATCATTTGGCAGATCTGTTTTAACCACAGATTTACTATAATCATTCATTACATAGTTTGATAAGTTTGTGTGTTAACAGTTAGCTACTTTCTTGGATTGCTTGCTCATCTGATTTTGCTTTATCAGATTTATTAACCAGCAATCTTGGCAAACTGTCAAAGGAATCAGTTTCATCACCAAAGTGTTATGCATTCCCTTTTTCAAACTTATCATTAACTAACCACTGATATTGACAAAGAGTCAGAAAAATTGGCTCTATGACCAGAAAAGTTAAACATTTACTTTTCAAGCTTATCAGTAACCACTGATCTTAACAAACAGTCAGAGAAATCAGCTTTTACAATTAAAGTGTTCTATATTCACTTTTTTCAAGCTTGTTAGTAATTACTGATCTTGACAAATAGTCAGAGGAATCAGCTTTATGACCATAAGTGTTCTGCATTTACTTTTTCAAGTTTATGATTAACTACTGTTCTTGACAAATAGTCAGAGGAATCAGCTTTATAATCAAAGCGTTCTACATTCACTTTTTCAAGCTTATTATTAACTACTGATCTTGACAAATAGTCAGAGGAATCAGCTTTATGCAGATTAAAAAGGCTTGGAGGACAAAAACAAATTTGTCATATCTACAATAATATCCTCAACTACAACAGACTATTAATTTTGAATTAACTATTAATTTAATTGTAAACAAACTCATTCACATTACATAACAACATAACCCATCTTTTTTTTGACAGCATGAAACAACGTTGCCATATTTCATTTATTTAGACTTGCATTCAACCGACGTAACTTTATTATTTTTTGAATTTGAGACCGGCTGGACCAATCTTGAATTAATACCACGTATCTCTATATAAGCTAAATTCGATTGACCCAGATTAGATCGATTTGGGTTCAATTTAAGTGAACTTCTTCTGATCTAGATCATTTTTTTGTTGATGAGGGTGCACTGATCCAGCCTCAATCGAACACAGTGTGGTTCACTTAAATTGAACCAGATCGATCTAATCCAGTCAATCGAATTCGGCTATAGAGGAGGGTAATATAGGCTATTTTTTATCCCGAAAAAAAAAGTTCAGTTGGGCGAAACTCTGATACACTGGAATGCCTATAAACAGTCCGGGGCGCTCTAGAGCAGCTCTGGAGTGCTTAAAATGCGTCACTGAACTCACTTGCATGCGACTCTGGTATTTTGGACCGCAAAACAAACAGCCAACATAACCCCACTTATTTGACGCGCAAGCGCGTTTTGGACCTTGAAAAGGTATATTCACAGCTTTTACAATTAAAGTGTTCTATATTCACTTTTTTCAAGCTTGTTAGTAATTACTGATCTTGACAAATAGTCAGAGGAATCAGCTTTATGACCATAAGTGTTCTGCATTTACTTTTTCAAGTTTATGATTAACTACTGTTCTTGACAAATAGTCAGAGGAATCAGCTTTATAATCAAAGCGTTCTACATTCACTTTTTCAAGCTTATTATTAACTACTGATCTTGACAAATAGTCAGAGGAATCAGCTTTATGCAGATTAAAAAGGCTTGGAGGACAAAAACAAATTTGTCATATCTACAATAATATCCTCAACTACAACAGACTTATGACTAACCACATCCCACACTTCATATTCATTTGGTTCATAACCAACCAGTACAGCTTTCCAGGATTTGATATCAAATTTTGTTTTCCTGGTTTTTATGTACCTATAAACGGTATTATGGAACCAAACACTTATGAATATTTTACTTGAGGCTTTTTACTACGCCACATTTCCTATGGTGTTTCAAATTCTTTTAAAGTTTTAGTAGGGGTCAAACTAAGTGAGAATGTTGCAGTTAAAACTGCCTCCAACTTTTTTTTTCTATATAGCTGCATCATTTAATTTGTGGGGTTCATGGAATTGTCAAATGATGACTTATCTTTTTGCATACCAAAAATCTCTCATTTCAGTAGCTAGATATCCACCTTCATTGTCTCAGAATACATTGAAAATCTGTAAATTGAAATGTGCCCCACTTTCAGCAACTGAATCTTGAAACATACAAAATACATATGACTTATGACTCATCAAATATGTTACACAATAGTAAGTAAATTCATGCACAAACAGTACAATGTTTTTGAAATGGAAGTCGCGCTTGTTTATGCGCGCTCCACATAAATACTCATTGTATAACGGATAGATTTGTTCCCTAAGTCCTCGATCTCTATTTTTTTTTTTTTATAATAATTTAATAATTTAAACCTCACCAATGTGGACCAAACGTTCAAACCACAATTGATAATTTTTATTTTTTTATTTAATCGTCACTATTTGCTTGAATAATAGTGTTTTTTTTTAAATTTCCAATAACAGTGAGTTCAAGAGCAATTATTATTAAAGTGTTCAAAGACTTACCCATAAATTATAAGCTTACCGCCTTTGTAAATACTACCACTTTTTTTTTTTTTTTAAACAATATTCATACTACCCTTTGCATTTTTCTTACGGACAGCAAAAAGACTTTCCTGTATGCCCATATTACTGGGAATACTAATTGTGCCCTTTTTGGTTACTGTTATAAGGGTTCCATTTTTTTTTTTTTTTTTATTGATGGAATTGTTTTGTTTCACTTTTTTTCATTGTGTTTCAGAGACTTGTTTTTTTTTTTTCGAAATTGCGTCTTTTAAAATCGATTTTAAAATATCCTCAACGATAATTATTTCTAAATTGCTGAACAACTGATGTTCTTATCTAAGTTCAAGCTCTGTTAGCATAAAGCCTTTTGTTTCTTTTTAGTTTCAAATTTTCCATTGTCACATTAAACACTCCCGGTTTCCACAACCGCAATGAATACACGTACACTGGTCCCATAACCTGTTGGCAAATGGACTAAGAAATAAAAGAACTTGTTAATTATCGATATTCAATATATTTATTATATCGAACACAGCGTGGAAAGCAGAGCGTGTGAACTCATAGAAATAACTATACGAACTGACTCAACATCAAGACAAAGAATTACAAACCCTTTCTTAAAGGGGGTGTGCGCCAAAAAAACAACTTCATCTCAAAAAAAAGAGAAAAAAAATCTAACAATAACAGTGAAATCCGCACCCCTCTATTACAAATAATACCGCAGATATGGCTCTATGAAGGTACCGCATCTCACCCTATGACGTCACGAAAGCTCAAGCGACGCACGAGAAAGTGGGGTTAATTAAATTTACATATGTTTCTCCTGTGTTACCTGCAATAATCTAAACAAAAACCACTCACACGTGCCGGGAACAATCAAATTAACAATGCGGAGCTCGGCTGGACGAAGTTTTCGTGGCGTCACGAGAGCGTCCTCCACACTTTAAAGCGGTATATCTCAGCGATGGTTTATCGTAGAATAACGAGGTTTGAACAGTTATTCTTAGTAAACGATTCCTCATCTGTTTATCTTACATATAAAAACTATTATAAACACATTCAGTCATCCATAGCTGCGATATAAATTAGCAAAGTATAGGCTAATAATCAAAGTTTAATTTATTAATTTTTGTTTCACTGATATAAATATCAGTTTATCCAACACTTATATCATAAATAACTATTTTCTACAAACGTCACTAAAAGTGTCATTTTTAACTGATGCTGTCAGTGTCTAAAATGCCATTTTATGACACTAGTGCTAAAAGTGATTACTTTTAGCACTAGTGCTAAAAGTAATCACTTTTAGTGCGTTTGTAGAAAAAATAGTGTATGGTATTCGTGCTAAAAGTGATTTTATTTTGTTCAAAGGGATGGAATACTCCGCTTTCGGCGTCGTGTCCCAAACTTCCCTTTTCACAAAATAAAATGTCACTTTTAGCACTTATATCATAAATAACTATTAAAAGGTTTGACAGGTTTGACAATTTTGAAGGTATACCAATAGGTGCTTTGAAAACTGAATGCTTCGTTTATTCTTGGAAACTAAGATTGTTCATGTTCCATATTATGCTTCTATGCCTGCTGAAAGAACAGCCACCTGTAGTATAAGGTAGCAAGTTTTAGGTAAAAAATAATAAAGTAGCTTTTGATAGAAATAGGTTGACCTAGGTTAAGTAATTATGCTGCAAGTGTAAATATGCTGTATTGGTAATTTGTTTAAGTTAATAATTATTCAGCAACTAAATTGTAGCATAAGCATATTGTATTGGGAACATCTATTGGGTAAATAATTATACATTAATTCATAGAGAACCGTCGTTTAGACATGTTGTTTTATTTATTGAAACCTAATGAGAAGCTAGAGAACTTATAATATTACAATCCAAACCCCGGTATAATATAATTCTATCCTACAACTGCCTCCGAAAATGGAGCTTTTTACACGCTAGACAACCTCTGCAAAAAAGTTTTCCTACAGCCGTGCGGAAAAATCGATTTTCCGCACTGATATGCGTGCGGAAAATGAGTTTTCCCGCACGGTGCGGTAAAACTTTTTTTTTTGACATATCAGTGCGGAAAAAGTTTTTCCGCACGGCTGTCAGTGCGGAAAAAATTTTACCGCACTGATATGTCAAAAAAAAAAGAAAAATTTTACATTTTTTCGCCTGTAGGAAAAATATTGTACCTAACACTTGCGGAAAATATTTTTCCACACTCGGCTGCATCACCGAACTCCGCTACGCGTCGGTCGGTGAACGGCAGCCGCGTGCGGAAAAATTCATTTTCCGCACTTGTTAGGTAAATAGCTATTTCCACACGCTGCTAATTAGTTTTTTATTTTATTTTGGTCATATCATTCTCTGACATGACATAAATTGTGATTGTCACCCAAGTTCTGTGGTCACCAATTTTTGATGCTGATTTGTTTTCTAACAACAAATAAAAATTGCAGTCTATCGATTTTAATCTGATACTCCAAAGTAGTCCAAAGGAATCTGAGCTGGTGGTTCCCTACATTAGAACGCCAATGGTCACCTGAGGACCTTGACGTCACACCTGTTTTTGCCATAATGATCACCCGGTTCACCCCCTCGATCCTCATACAGAAAGTGTCAGTAACTGGTGCGAAAACTGGTGTTTTGAAATTTTTTGACAAAAACTTTAAATTTTTGATTTATGAAATTCTCAATAGTAATATTACTAGTGCAATGGAAATTATAAATATATTTCCATCGCACGAGTTGTATTTAATGAGAGAATTTCATAAATCAAAAACTTAAATTTTTTGTCAAAAAATGTCAAAACACCAGTTAGTATGCAATTATCTGATAATTTGCACTAGTGCAAATTATCGCGTAATTACAATCGGATTGGTTCAACAATCAAAACATGTCAATTTATTGTTGGAATACCAGTTTTGACAGATGTATGAAATTCTCTCATTAAATATAGCTCGTGCAATGGAAATATATTTATAATTTTCGAAAAATTTGCACTCATGCGTTTTTAACTGAAAAAGGCACTCGTGCACTACGTGCACTCGTGCTCTTTTTCAAATATGCATTCGGGCAAATTTCCCAAAAATTATCAATAATTTTCATTGCACTCGTTATATTAGTATTGATAATTCCCCAAGTTAAAAATTTAGGAACTATGTTGGCAATACAAGCCTTTTTTACATAAAAAATTTGAAAGCATTGACAATTTTACGTTGTATTGCCAACATAATGTCATTTTGACTTTTATCTTTAAAAAAAAAACAGACTTTACCTGTTAGTTTGATTGTGTCCGGTAAGTTTTTGCTAGTTCTTTTGTTTCTCTGAATGTAATATTAATACTATTTGACTCATTTTGTTCAAAATCTTTAAAATATTACGAAAGAAATTTCCAATTTATTACACATATTATAATTTACAAATCCCAGGAAGGTTAATATTGTGAGAATAAATATTCTAACAAAAATTTGAATTCAAATAAGAAATTATGGAAAATAGAAGTTATATTAGTTATATGATCAAATAACTCCAAGTACATGACTTCAGTTAAGAGTTCCTTCTCTTCTTCCTCTGTTCTTCCTTCTGCAACAAATAAGAACATCCTCAAAAACGTGATGATAAATTATGTTTTTCTATTTTGGTGTCATATCGAAGTCTTTTCGAAACTAAAAGTACCTAGTTTCGAATAGAAGCTCTTTGTGACACTCCTTTTTTACTTATCGGAGGTTGGTAACACTGATGGCTGACTGAAGGCCGTCGAACTGTCATTCGCGATTTTATAATAGAAGATTTTAATTCTATGTTACCAACCTAAACATATGAAATCAGGAAATATGAGAATAAAATTTCCAAGAAAAATTTGTTTTTTTTTAAATTAAACAATACCAAAATAGAAAAAATAGTATAAAATATTCGTTTCATGAGACATTTTATGAAACTTGTATTTTAATGTACTATTATGTCCGATTGACCAATAAAGTGCTATTTATAGAACAGTTTTGCGTCAATAAAGTAGCACTTTATTTTACTTGTAAAATAAAGTGCTACTTTATTGCCTACCTGGACTACCTGACAACCTCCCAAGGTGAAACAGGTCCTGACAACCTGCCAAGGTAAAACAGGTATACCTACGCGAATTTTAATTTTTTCATTGCATTTTTTCAATTTTTAACAAAAACCAGAATATATACATAAACAGGCTTTATTGACTCATCATTATACTTGTTATATAAATAGCTATTATTATATGATAAGTTAGGTTTCTTAATTATATTAGTTCAAATGGAGCAATTACCTGGGACAAAACTATAAGCAATTTCCTGAAAATTCCAAGCACATCAACAAACAAGTCCAACGCGTGAGCTACAACATCCTTGCTTCCCATTTTCCTCTTCACAATTATAGCTTGTGTGTCATACAAAATATATCCACACATAACAAAAATTCCCAGATATGCACGAATGTTCCATAATACAGTTGATTTAAGGAATATGTTAGCAAAACCCATAAGCATCAAGCTGTTTAGTAAGGTTAGAAGAATTCCGCCCAAGTACAGCCATTTGCCTCTCTCAGAGAATATAGCGCAAAGGCTAAATGATACAAAGACTAGACTAGTAGAAATTAAAGCTGTAACAATGATGCTTGGGTCTACTATCATAGCATATTTAAGCAAGGGGCCCATGCCAAATCCGCTCAATACAGAGAAACCGAAAAGGTATCCTACTCTTTTGGCTGTTTCTTTGCCATCGTCGTCTGGGTATATTAGCAATAAAAACAAGAAAACTGCGGCTCCTATAGCACAAAATAAGCCTGCTTCTGTCTTGATCAAATTGTGGGTTGCAATTATGGCTCCTAAACCAGCTGCCAGAGTTGACATGGCCAAACAGGCATAGACATTTTTCAAATGGTGTTTGATTGGGGGTTCCCTAAAAAAAAAAATTGGATTAACTACGGAAAAACAAATTCAATGTGCCTATTGTTTATAACAATACTTATATTTATAACGTCCGAAAACAATCTTAATAGGATTTGAACAAATTGATACATATTGCTCGTCGTTATTAATCTGACACTTTCCGTATGAGAAGCGAGGGGGTGAAGCATATGGAAAAAACAGTGTGAGGTCAGGTGATTGGCGTCCTAACGTAGAGAGCCACCAGCAGCTCACATTCCCTGGAAGTGTCAGATTAAAAACGACAGACTATAGGTACTATTTAATTTGGATATACAGAGGTATCTATCATCAGGTTTGAGGACAAATATTTCAACATGTGATAATATGGTCTATTTCAAGCTAAAACTGTCCTATTAACATGGGTCGATTCGTCACTAGGTTCGCCAGGAAGTTCGAAATTTTCGCCAAAAAATGGATTGTTCTCAGAAGAAAATTGAAAAATTGAATTGGAATGTAACTTGAGGTCTGCAAATGTCTCAGCCTCTTCTGCAACCGGAATTAAAGTTGAACCACCAGCATACGACGGTCAGAAATCATGAGCAATGTATAGACGTCAGCTCGAGACTGTTGCAAAGGCTATTGGTGAGAGCTCCAATGATATGGCTACAGGCTTGATTGTAGCATTATGTGGCCCAGCCCTAAACCTATGGAGGGATCAACACCGAAGGCAGCTGTACCACCGGAGAACAAGGTAACAGAAAGCTGCGGAAAGCCTATAATAATTTTCAACCGATATTCGTCGTCTGGTAAATTTGGACTATCCGGAAGCACCAGCAAACTAGCGGCCGAAAGCTTTTTAAATGTAGTTGGAGATATGGACGTATTGTCTGGCTAGCGAAACGGCGAACTGCAAAAGAATTTGCTGCTTTGCCAAACTTGACGGAAATTAGAAACAAAATAATAAACAAGTTGGTGACATAAAGTGCGTTTTTTTTTTTAAAGATAATTCCCCAAGTCAAAAATTTAGTAACTATGTTGGCAACACAAGCCTTTTCTACATGAAAAATTTGAAAGCATTGACAATTTTACATTTTATTGCCAACATAATGTCAGTTTGACTTTTATCTTTAAAAAAAAAACAAGTTTTTTTTCTATATGGGCATGTGTAGTATTTTGAAATAGAAAAAAAGTCAGGCAACATTGCGAAATAATGGAAGTGGAGAGGCGTGATTATTCAGAAACATAATTCTATTGGTTAGAGCCTAAACGACAGCACGCAGTGGCGTGGTTATTGGCTTCTTCTAATAATTTTATTGGTTTATTTCCTTGGTGTTTTCGGTGCCACTGAACTCAAAGACATGGCTGTCATCAGACGCTGTCAGTTGAGGTGTCAGTGAATATTTTTATGTCACGCCCCAGTTTTCTTCCCCCTTTCGTCTCTATCAAGTTACCACTTGCCAGACTATACAGAGAATGCTGTTTTTTAAAAAGCAGTGAAGCACTACAAACTGAGGCCGCATTTAAGATATCACATTCAGCGAAAGATCGCAGTGTCCATTGTCCATACAAGAAGAAAAAGAATCAATGGAAAAAATTGGGGGCACAATGTCGGGAATTCATTGAGTGTTACCGCTGCGGTAGAAAGGGACATTCACGTGACTGGGTAGTATACGGCTAGGATCTCGCGCTCCTTCAGGGGACTCTCAAACTTTAAAGGAAAATCAGGAAAACTATAACTAATCAACACAGAGAGGCGGGTGTTGGATAGTGCACGTGAAGCGTCTAGAATAATATACATCATGCTGGGAAAGACTGCAGATAGTTTGACTATTATTGGGAAAAATATCACCACAACAATGGACACCGCCGCAGCCGTATTTATAATAAATTCCAACATCGCCAAAAAGTTCAATGCGAAGCCACTTTCAAGGGAATTTCCAGCAAGAAGCAAAGAAAAAGACGCAAGGGGGACAAAACCAGCCCGGCCGCCCTGTCCGACGACGACACCAGGCACGTGTTGACCAAGCTCACCAATGCCGTTCAGCCAGCCCGCCCCAATCCATTGCCATGCCAGGACCATCCAGTCAGAAACCGTAACCATCAGCGAAGCGAGCTGCAAAACCATCAGCAAGGAAAGGAGATACCTAAGCCCCCGGCAAATACACTGTGCCGAGGGGACGCCGCGGCCGGACCAACATCGCCAGAGTGGTTCCAACCCCAGAAACAGAAACAACAGCAACAGAAAAAACCGCTACACAGCAGACTCCAAAAAGGTGCCCCCAATCATACTCAGGGATAAAGCCAAGTACGACCAGGTCGCCAAATTTCCGAAAAGCACGAACATTGAGATAACCAAGGCCTCAGCGACCGAAGTTGGAGTACGCATACTCCCTACCATTTCAACAGACTACAGAAACCTGGTGAGTCATTTAGAAATTACTGAAGTGCCATACCATACGTTCCAGGTCCCTGAAAACAAACTTCTCCATGCGCCCCATGTGATGCTTCCTAGTGCTTCTCCTCAGAAACGAGAAGAAAGGAATCACAATCCTTTTAGAAGCCCAGGACCAATCAGGACAGTAACATAACTGTCAACTATACGGACATGCTTCTTTCAATTGCAAGGCCGCCTCCAAATGCGTCAAGTGCGCCGGAGACCACAAAACCGAGTGCTGCACAAACACGCCCGAAGAAGACCCCAAATTTGCCAACTGTGAGGGGGCCCACCCGGCCTCATGGAGGCTGCCCAATCCATCCCAAACACGAGCGACCAGCCCAGCGGAGATCCTTCTCCTGGGCCGAAAGAGCCAGAACAGCCCCGACCGCGAGCCCCAGCGCTGGCACGAACCCCATAGCCAGCGCGGAATTTTCGACATTTTTATAGAACAATCGTAAACAGGATTGCTCATCATAATACGGCGTACGTTCATCAATTCTTGAGCAGGCAGGGTCTAGGGTCTACGAGTAACGTCGCCACAGCTGCTAATAGTGATGACGTCACCCGCAGACCTCGATGGAAGGCTTGCAATTCAGGCTATGCTCATTATTTGATTTTTTCGTCAATTCTAAATGTAGAGAAGGTGATTCTAACAAGAATTTAACGTTTAGGAATTCATTTTTTTGTGTGCTTTAAACTCGAATAATGAATTTTACTCCAAGAGTGGAGGTCTGCGGCTGACATAGCAGTTGGCAGACACTTTTTTTAGCTCAATAAGCAGTCCCACTAGGGATTAGAAACAGGATAATCTCTGCCATTTTCTGGACACCTGAAACTAAGATGATCAGTTTTTTTTCCTACAAATGTGCGGAAAAAAAACTTTTGGCATGCACAAAGAGTAATCTTTCCGCACACCCTTGGGAAAAATTGTGCTCCCTAAGCCTAGTACTCATAGCCGGGAAATTCGCTCTTTTTTACATTGCTTCGACGATTCAACGTTTGATTCACGCATAAAACGTCAAATTTTCGAAGGAATTTCAAAAAAGAGCGAATTTCGCTGTTATGAGTACTAGGCTTAACACTTGCGAGAAATGGTATTTCTCGCACTTGTTAGAAAAATAACTATTTATTTCCGAATTTGATGACGAGTTTCCAGTTCCACTCCAATCAAAAGGCAGTGCTTCAAAATACAAAATTTGTAGTTTCAATTTTATTCAATTTTCAATTTATTCAATCATAAGCAGTATAATCAAATTATAAAAGGTTATTATATTCTCTATCCACTCAAAACTCAAAAGGCCGGGATAATAATACTAAACAACTGTGGTGGCGTAGCGTGGCGCTGATTCCAGGCCAAACATGAGAATACCAAAATTTGCAACATCGCATATAAATTGTTTTGAGGGTGCGACCAAGCTCTTGTACCGCAATCCAGTTCAAAATACACCCGCAGAAGAAAGTCAACATCTCCTCGGTGTACATCAAGCCAAAACAGATCTTTGATGAAGCGGACGTAGGAGTCCTCTTTCCAGATGACACAGCAGTCATTGCCGGAGCTGACTTTAACGCGAAGCATTTCCTATGGGGCAACCTGACAAACAACTTCAAAGGCATAACCATTGACAACGCCGAGGCAAGAATCAAGATACGTGTTCAATATCTTGCCGCCAGACGGCCCTACCTTCGAGGGGACCGCGACCGTGTAATCCAGCCAGACTCCCTAGACATCTTCCTGACCCGAGGAGTCCATCTACAATAAACACTGACTGTGAACCATGACCTGTCCACATCAGACCACTTGCCAATCATCTTGAAAGTTGGGATTCCAGCCCTGAAACACACCAGATTCAGGGACAAAACCACCACAAACTGGAACGCCTTCACACAGAGGTTGGTTGCGTCAGAACCACAGGCGCCCATCGACAGTCCCGCCTCTCTCGACCAAGTGACCGCGAAGCTCACAAATGACATTCAGGTAGCGCTCGATGAAGCGTCAACTACTAAAAGCTACCCAGCAGACAGATACCTCAACATCCCCAGGGAACTTCGCCAAAGGAACCGCGTCAAAAACCGCATCCCTCGCAGGTGGACCACAACTGGGGATCCAGTCATGAAGAGAGAAGCGAATTGACTGACATTAGAAATCCGACAAGCCATTCACGACATCTACAATGAGAACTGGCAGAACAAGCTAGAAAAATTAGCCATAGAAGATGGATCCATCTGGAAGATGGCCAGATCCTTGACCAAGGGTCCAAGGAAACCTCTCCCTCCCATCGTCCACAACAACGCGACAATAACGAATCCCTCGGCAAAACTCGATGCTTTTGCCGACGCCTCCCAAGAACAATTCTCAACCCACAGAGACCTCCAGTTCCAAACCACAACGAACTTAACCACATCAGCAGGACCGCCACACGCTTCCTGCAAACTCAACCTCCTCCAAACGCTGACATACCACCCGTCACCAATGCGGGAATCAAAGACCTGACATCCAGAGTCAATCCAAGAAAAGGTCCAGGACGGACAAAATCAGTAACATCATCCTGCGACGTCTCCCCGACATGCAAATCCTGGAGCTTACAAACAGTACGGTTTCAGAGCCAGCCGATCAGCAATACACCAAACAACCCGCCTAGCCATGTTCACAAGAGACGGGTCCAACAAGAGGAAGGCAACAGGAACAGGAGCATTCTACTTCGACATATCCAAAGCCTACCCAGACTACCTCACCCGCATCATCCACCCTTTCATCACCAACCGAACGTTGCAGGTGAGTATAAACGACAGCCACTCCAGAACAGTACGGATGACCGCCGGAGTTCCACAAGGCTCCGTACTTGCTCCCACGCTGTTCAACATCTACACATACGACATTCCACTCCCGGCTGGATCAGAAATCCAGCTAGCCCAGTTCGCCGATGTTACCGCCATCGTCGTCAAGAGCAGACAATCCAGAATGATCACCCTCAACTTCCAGAGATATACCAAAACTCTGGAAACCTGTATGCAGAAGTGGAAAATGAAACTGAGCCCGAACAAGACTCAGGCTGTCCTGTTCAGACGTTTTCGCGCCAGACCTCACGAACACGTGAGATTATCTGGACACGACATACCCTGGAGAAGCAACGCCAAATACCTTGGTCTTCACTTCGACCAGAGCCTCACCCTGACAAAACATCAAGATCACCAGAGCCACGACAGAGTCATCGCTACGGAAACGAGTCATCGCTACGGAAACTCTTTCCTCTTATATCCGGGAGGAGGAGTAAGCTATCCATCCAGAACAAACTCCTGATGTACAAATCCATGCTCAGGCCCATCCTCACCTATGGATCCCCGACATGGTCCACAACAGCACCCACTCACCTGAACAGACTGAGTGCCTGCCAGAAAAATACTCTCCGTATCATCGCGAGCGCCCCATGGTACATGAAAAACACGACGCTTCATCGAGACAACGAACTAGAGATGCTACCTGGACACATCAAAAAGCTGAACACCAACTACTTCTTGAATGTCACAGCTTATACCCGCCAGACCATCCAAGCTCCCCCTCAACACGAGAGAGGGTACTACAGAGTTCCGAACGATGACTACCCACCACAACAGGCCTACTGCTGCGTCCATCGTTATTCCTGGACCGAGTAGTGGTTGAGGATCATACGCAGCGGGAAGCCACCACCGACTTGTCTGCCTGAGAATTCATACAGGACGCCTACTGCCAAACAGAAAGCCTCCCAGCCTGATGGGAAGCCTATCTGAGGCAGAAAGCCAGCCTTCCAAGCCTACTGCAGCGTGCCCCTCCGACAGAGGGACGCAAGAAGCAGGAAGCTAGCCAAATAGGACGCCTACTGCCAAAGAGAATGCCTCCCAGCCTGAGAAGCCTATCTGATGCAGGAAGCCAGCCTTACAAGCCTGCTGCAGCGTGCCCCTCCAAAGAGGGATGCACGCAGCAGAAAGTTAGCCAAACATAGGACGCCGGACGCCGAAGACAACTTCCCCCGCCTGGGGAGGAAGTCCGGAGCAGGAAGCCCACACCTAACTCTGCCGAAACAGACGCTATCTAGGACCAGAAGCCCCCGACGAGGACCAGGACCAAGACCATCATTTCATTTATTTATTATTTTAGGTTTAGGTTTAGGAAGTCTCTTCAAGACAACTTGTCCGTTTTATTTTACTTATAGTCCAAGAGCCCACAGCTGCCAGACACAAGTTATTTTCTAAATGACAGAATATGTGGGATTGAGTAGCACTTAAAAGTATAGTCTGGCAAGTGGTAACTTGGTAGAGACTCAAGGGGGAAGAAAACTGGGGCGTTACCTAAAAATATTCACTGACACTTCAACTGACACCGTCTGATGACAGCCATGTGTTTGAGTTCAGTGGCACCGAAAACACCAAGAAAATAAACCAATAAAATTATTAGAAAAAAGATTCTCTAGTTTCGCCAATAACCACGCCACTGCGTGCTGTCGTTCAGGCTCTAACCAATAGAATCTTGTTTCTGAATAATCACGCCTCTCCACTTCCATCATTTCGCAATGTTGCCTGATTTTTTCCTATTTCAAAATATTACACATGCCCATATAGCAAAAAAAAATATATGTCACCAACTTGTTTATTATTTTGTTTCTAATTCCCGTCAAGTTTGGCAAAGCAGCAAATTCTTTTGCAGTTCGCCGTTTCGCTAGCCAGACAATATGTAAAGTCCGACAAATACCATTTTAAAGTTACGTGATATTGGTGGCAAAAAACGTATGTTCATTGATTATGTCGTTGATATCACCTACAAAAAGCTACTAGTGGTTAATTACTATTTAATTTTAAGATATGTTCCCACTAGCAATTTAGTATTAACCAATAAGTATTGACCAATCAGATGGAAATTTTAATACTGGCAATTGTTGCGAGACTCACTTTTGTCGCTTCTGCTGCCCCTTGTAATACATTCTGAACTTGAATTGGGTACCCGTTTTCTATTTGCTTCTTTTCGAAATGGAAAAAGGTTAAAATAGTCAAAATTATTAGCTGTGTTCGTTATATCATTTTCGAAAATAACTTTGACAAACTAATTGATGACAGTGACGGATTCTATTTCAGGTAAGAATTTTATGAACAATAATTAGACACCAATTTTTTTGTCAATTTTACTATCTCCGCTGTTTGAGATGTATTCAACAAGGATAGAGAAAAATGACGTGACTTTGAAATGGTATTTGTTGGACTTTATATCCGCTTTCTCAGCTTTCGCACCTGGTTTCGGTAATTTGGCCGTCCACCCAACTTAGCGGGTATACATACGTTCATAATACATATAAGTGCTACACAATCCCACATATTCTGTCCTTTAGAAAATAAGTTATGTCTGGCGGCTCTGGGCTCTTGGAATATTACTTTTAGTTGAAATATCTTAAGGTGCACACCATGTTAGTTTAGCCTCTAAGTTTATCTTTAAGTTTATGATTGTTAAAACATTATGCATAAAAATTTTTGTAAAAATATTGCGATAAAATGAGTTCCAATAGAATACATTTCTTTAATGCAATTAGGTTTTGCAAAATAAGTAAAACAACATGGGGCAATACGGCAACGCAAGGTACGGTTTGTTAGGAGAGTACGCGTCGCACAACTGACAACGTAAACGTCGTGATTGGTTCAGGTATGACGTACACCCGTCTTTTGACGTGAGAAAACGGGTGTACGTCATACCTATGGTCATACCTGAGCAATGACGACGTTTACGTTGTCAGTTGTGCGACGCGTACTCTCCTAACAAACCGTACCTTAAGAAGTTCATCCAGGACTAGATTCCAAATTACTCCACCCTATGGGCATCCTTTTGTCGCGGTTACTTTAATAGAGATTTCAGCAATAGTCGAGTTTATAGTCCTGAACGGACTTGATCCATCTGCCTGTGGTACCTATCATTAATCGCATGTTGCCTAGCAGCTCTGACTATACAATCACTTATTTACAAAATAGTTATTTTCCTAACAAGTGCGCAAAGTGTTACTTTTCCGCACGCAAACACAGTTATACGAACGACGCGAAGCGGAGTTCGGATACGTGTTTGCGTGCGGAAAAGACACTTTGCGCACGTGTTAGGAACAAAATTTTTCCTACGAGCTTCATATCAGGTAGGTAACAACAAAAATTTAAAAAAAAAACGATAATTTGTTTAATTATTTTTAATTAACTTGAAGGGAACCTATGCATTTATCAAAAAATTACATAACAAAAAAAAAATATAACAGAAAATCATCGTCAGAGCTCTTCATCTTAAAGCGTTTAATGGCGATTTCCATTTGTCATCAGTGCCGCACTGAGTGCATCCGCATCTTTTTCTAAAAGCATGTAACATGTAAGGATAAGGATACATTTTTTTGCCCTGTTTCGACAAATGGAAAATGCTATAAATTTGATGAGAAAGTTTGTAGATGCATATATATAGAAAACAAATCTGACAATGTGTTGAAGTTAATTAAATTTGGTGTTTGTAGGTATAGATGTTAGCTGGAACAGGAACAGAGGAAAAATTTGTCATCATGTGTCAAAGTCGACAGGTGTACTTATTGTTGCTTGACAATTATTTTTACTTTTCGGCACTCAGTGCGGATAAGGCCTGTATCCGCACTGAGTGCGGAAAAGTGCAACTTTGAGAACCGAAATGCGTGCGGAAAAGTACTACTTTGCGCACGCTCGTAGGAAATAGTTATTTTCCTAACAAGTGCGCAAAGTGATACTTTCCCGCACGAAAAAGCAGTTAGACGAACGACGCGAAGCGGAGTTCGGATAAGCTTTGAGTGCGGGAAAGACACTTTGCGCAAGTGTTAGGAACAATATTTTTTCTACGAGTATCTTAAAGAAGTAGACTGTGAATTGTTAAAATATTAGAAAAATCTATCAAATCAAAATCTTCAAAAATCGTCTTAAATCTATTGGAATTCCTCAGAATGTCTTTTAAATTAAATCCCCAAAAATCTTCAAACATCTGTAATTTCTAGAATACCAGCTAGAATATTTTCATGAGAGTCTCTCAAATATCAAAAATTCTACAAATTCCCAGCAGTACAGGCTGGTCTAATTTGGACACCTTTGATAGGGAACATCATGTTAACTAAGCGCGCTAATTTCAACTAAAACCCTTAATTTTGAATATTAGTTTATTCAGAAACCATCAAAACATTGAAAAATCAAGTATAACTATGGTAATTATGCATAACAAAAATGAGTGCGCAAAGAGTTTCCGTGCGCAAAGTTCAACTTTGCGCACGCAAATGAGTGTGCAAAGTGATTACTTTGCGCACGCAAGTAGAAAAATAACTTTTCCTACGAGCGTGCGCAAAGTAGTACTTTTCCGCACGCATTTCGGTTCTCAAAGTTGCACTTTTCCGCTGGTATTCTAGAAATTACAGATGTTTGAAGATTTTTGGGGATTTAATTTAAAAGACATTCTGAGGAATTCCAATAGATTTAAGACGATTTTTGAAGATTTTGATTTGATAGATTTTTCTAATATTTTAACAATTCACAGTCTACTTCTTTAAGATACTCGTAGAAAAAATATTGTTCCTAATACTTGCGCAAAGTGTCTTTCCCGCACTCAAAGCTTATCCGAACTCCGCTTCGCGTCGTTCGTCTAACTGCTTTTTCGTGCGGGAAAGTATCACTTTGCGCACTTGTTAGGAAAATAACTATTTCCTACGAGCGTGCGCAAAGTAGTACTTTTCGGCTCGTGCGTCAAAATTCACATTCGTGAAAAAAGGTTCACTTTACGTACTTGTTGCATGAATAACTATTTTCTACTATCGTGCGTGAAGTACTCACTTTACGCACTCTTCAGAAGATGTAAAATTCCACTTCACGCACTAGTGCGTAAAGTAATTCACTTCACACACTAGTGCGTAAAGTAATGTCAATGACAGATGTTGAAAACTGTCAATTTAGTATTTTTCTGGTAAATTACTTCACGCACTAGTGCGTAAAGTGGAAATACTTCACGCATCAGTGCGTGAAGTATTTGTATAATTCTATTTTTTAAACATATTTGATTGGTAGTAGAAAAAATTTTCTATGCAATACGTGCGTAAAGCTCCTTTTTTCACTCATGTGATTGTCGCACTCGCCTTCGGCTCGTGCGGCAAAATTCACATTCGTGAAAAAAGGTCCACTTTACACACTTGTTGCATAAATAACTATTTTGAGGGCTTAAAATGAACATTTTTGGGCGTGACAACCGAAAAGCGCCTGCCTGCGGCGAGCCTTCATCATTATGAAAACCTCCCCCAAATAAAAAACCTGGGTGCGCCACTGTTCTTAGCAACTATTGAAACATAATTAAAATACCAGAATATTGCGTTTTGCGACCTGTCAACCGGTCAAAAATGTTGACATTTCTTGTCAATCGCAGAAAAAGTTTTTTTCCGTAGCCTAATTATAGACGCCTGTAGTATCAAAAATATTTAGAAATTATTTGAGTCGTACACTTTTGCATAAGTAGAAATTCATTTGACAAATAAATAAAAAACAAAATATGTATAAATTTTTGACAAAATAAACGTCTTTATCTATCCTTGCTGTTAAAGTATCATTGAATGTACCCTTGCGGTTAAAGTACTACTTTATCTACTATTTATAGTAGATTAAAGGCTACTTTACCAGCAGCTATGGAAAAAAAATCATTTATTGTGAAATGATGCGCGCGCCACTGCTTTTTTGATTTTTGAGGAGCCATTTATATACTATAGTATTTTTACGCTATGTCCTATTCACAATCCGATGTCCACAGGTACAGGTAAATTTATCACCTTTTCCTATCAAATAGCATTGAAAGGTGATAAATTTTACCTGTACCTGTGGATATCGGATTGTTAGTAGATAATATATTTAGGATGAAGTCACCTTTAGTAAATTTCTGCTGCCAACCTAACAAAACTAAAAGTACTTATTAACGTATTTAAAGTAGGGGAATTTCAGGTGTTCTTGGTTGGCAACGGTGCGTGACGTTGCATGACTTGTATAAACATTTTCATTTCGTTATTTTTACCTATCGTCAGAAGTATTGACACATGAAATTCTGGTAAATTATAAGAAAAAAAAATAGGCATTGACCACATTGTCTAACCTTGTTCGTTGACGTCATCCCAAATATAACATAAAAAACCTATACTTTTTGTGATTTCTCTCATCCCTGTTTAACTCGCAACAAATTGGTTTAGTTATTCTGTCTGAAGAAGACACCCATTTGCTGAAACATGCTACGGCATAGGTACGCCGCGTGTGGCTAAATTCAGCTGGACATCGTGGTGGAATGATGGAAAAAGCTGTATTGTTAAATTAAACAGGGTTTGGAAGCTGTGGTTTGGCATTGGCTTTTGTGAATCGTAATCAACACTGAGCGCATCCGTGGCGGTGCAACTTTTTATTGAATTTAACCAAACGCAGCTTATAGATAGAATTGTGGAAATCTAGAAACGTTTTTGTTTCCTGTTCCTTTTCAAGGAGTTTCAGTTAAGTTAAATGATATGTATCTTGCCATCTGTCATCAATGCGTCACTTTAAATTCTAGGAACTTTAAACCTTCCCAAAAGCTGACCATCCAAGCTACATTTTTAATCTCAAATAAACCATAGAATAATTATTATCATACTTACAGCTTATTATCGAAGGAATTTATGAAACCACTTATATTCACTGATGCCATTATTTTCAACAATTTTGTATGATATGCTTATTTTTATTTATTTTTTTTGAATGTCACTTTCGTTGTCACTGGTTACGGAGATTACGGAGAATGACAGAATAACATTGGCTATGTTCAACAAAACTATAAAAGTCAATGGCTGCGTTCACCAGAAGCAACTAAACAGTTTACAAACCAGCGCGGAATTACAGAAGCTCTGCTCTGCAACACCAAGATACAAATGCAGGACCTGCAAGTCTGCCTATTCGTATTACAGAAGCAGAATGTATTTGCAAGTCGCCTGCAAATTTGCGCATGGCCTTGCAATCACTTTGACATTTAAAACTGGTAAATCAGTAAATATGACGGAATTGCAGCTTTTTTCTGTAATTTAGGTACTCGTTCCTGCAAATAGAGCACACATGCAAGTCGGCCATATTTGCAAAACTGCAAATTCACAGATGCAAATATACTGTATGTAATTGGGCCCTGAAGTGAAAAGTTTTGCATCGTTCTGCTGGTTCAAAAGGGCGCAATTCAAAGCCGCGGTATTCAAAACAGCAAAGCAGCGGTCTCATTTTAGCGACATTCAAAATAGCGACATATCAAAACAGCGACATATCAAAACAGCGACATTCAAAAAGAGGAACAATTCAAAAGAGCGACATATCGAAACAGCGACATTAAAAAAGAGCGGCAAATGAAAACAGCGACTAATGAAAAGAGCGACATAATAAAAGCGCAACATTTGAAACGGCGACATTTAAGCAAAACAGCGACATATCGAAAGAACGACACATCAAAAGAGCGACATCTAAACAAAAGATTCACATATCAATTTGAATCAATAATAATCAAGAAAATGCAGACTTACTCAAACTAACCCGTCCTATTGCAATCTAGGGTGTCCGTTTTAAGTGATAGGTACCAAAATTCCTATTGCTATCTCCGAAACGGTAAGAGGTTCGAGGTCGACTGAATTAGAAAAAAGTTGCCTTTTTTGATGCCCATTCAAGACTCCTTTACAGTTTTGCCGAATTCCTTTTAGTTTATGAAATACAGGATGATTTCTAAGAAACGCCTAAAAATATTTCCTCAATTATTTCGAAAACTATTGATTTTCCGAACACAATTTAAATTTGAAAGTTTTATTATTTTTATGTCATACCAGTACATTATTGTGTTTTTATACCTTAGATACCATCTACATAATTCATTACTTTATGCCCGTGCGGGCATAAAGTGCACATTATGGCCCGCGCGGGCATAAAGTAAACATTCTGGCCCGCGCGGCAATAAGACGCAAAAAACAGTTTTCGATTAACTTATTCTTTATTAACAAAAATATATATTTATTATTCAAAACCAACTGGTATGACATAAAAGTTTGTATGCACCACGGGTACTAATAGATATATACCCTCGGGCGACTTACGAACCCTCGGGCCAGAGGCCCTCGGCTTTGTAAGACTGTCGCCCTCAGGGCATAATCCTCTATTTAGTACCCTTGATACATAAATAACTATTATCGCTCTACAACATGGCATCTTCAAATTTCGAATCCGACGTTTCGTGATCGAGCTACCATCATCAACTCTATTTTTTTAAACACGGACCTGGATTTTTTATGTCATTTTTAGAAAGCGCCCTTTATTCCCTTTTCAACGATATGCCTCTTAACACGTTCGCTGCCAAGTATGAGTTAACTCGTAGTAGACAATCTTATTACAGGTGCCAGCTACGACATGACTCGTATTTTGCATCGTGTCGTTCAAAGTCAAGTACGAGTATATTCGTTGTAAATACAGGTTAATGGGGGTGCCTGGCCTACGGGACATGTATAAGAATATCACACAGACATAGTTGAACAAAAAAAAAACATTAAACATGGTAGTCCTTGGTATGGTATAGTATGGTATGGTATTTTTTTGCAAAAATATGGGTCAGGTACTACTTTGGATGAATATTTTATGTTATTTAGACCTATTTCGATGATAAAATATAGTTTTTCAACATTGGCATTTTGGACCCGATCAACCGAAATCTCTCTGGCAGCGAACGTGTTAAGTATGATTAGCCGACGTTTCTGGACTAAAAAGTGATCATCAGAGATTTTTAAAGAATGAAGGCTTTCACGGTCGGTCAACTCTAGTAGAAAAGTTTTTTCCGGGCTATAATGCCGTGGTCCGCTAGTATTCCTACCTATCATTTCGTCTACTGCTGCGGTAGACATCTTCAGGCCTCCTTCAAAAACCCGCCGCAGGCGATTTTTTTTTTAAATTTCAAGGTCATTCACTTTTCCAGAACAATTATCATTTGTGAGAAAAATAAAACAAAACAAAAATGTATTTTCTTCAATATATTATGAATTTTCTTTTTGGCATCGTGATTTTTCTCTCGATAATTCGATCCTGGGGGGGGGGGGGGGGTAATTACCCCCAGTACCCCCCCCCCCCCCCCCCGACGCGACGCCCCTGTGTGGTAGAGGACGAAGTGTTTTCTTCCGTGTTCCTCTGATGACTGGATTCGACGTTGTTGGACCTGCATTATTTATATCCAGCGTTGTGGGCGTGGCTTGTATTACGCTATTCTCCTTGTCTCGTTCTCGGGGAGGGTCCTTGTTTTTCGGAGAACTGGCAAACAGCTTTTGTTGAGGTTCATGTTCATGCCCACTTCTTTTCTGTTGAAGTTTTTGTGGTGTTTCTGTATCTCTATGGCTTTTCTGATATAGGGACCCTGCCACCTATGTTGGTTCCTTGTTATTTGTGCGCTGTTGCTTCGGTCTTATGGCTCTATTTATCTCCTGCTTGGATTCTTACTTCAAATGCTGATTTTAGGTGTTGCATCTCGACCTGAAGGTATCTGAGTTCACAAATCTGAATTGCCTTGTCAGAGTTTTAATGACTCCTCTCTTTTGCCTAGGATGGTGATTGGATTCCTTGTTGAGGTATCTGTCCGTATGCGTCGGCTTCCTATATATACTCTGTATCCCAGTTTACCTGAGAGTAATCTTTCTAAGAGGACGCCGAGGAACGAAATTTTGTTGTCCTCAACGTCCATCGTAAACTGTATCCTGGGTTCTATTGAGTTTAGATGATTAAAGAAGTTTTCGAACTCTGCCTCTCCATGGTTCCAAACAACAAATGTGTCATCTACATAGCGAAACCAAGAAGTAGGCTTTTTTTGTGGCCGTTTGCAGTGTCAGTTGTTCGAAGTGTTCCACGTATAGAAGTTAGCGATAACCAGCCTGAGTGGACTTCTCATTGCGACTCCATCTGTCTGCTCAAAGAATTCATTTTGCCATCGAAAATACGTAGTCGTCAGATAGTGGTGAAATAAGACGTTTATTTCCCCCGGAAAAACATCTTCCAGATACTCTTATGCCTGATTCACTGGTACCTTAGTAAACAATAAGACGACATCAAAACCAACCAGAATGTCGTTTGGTAGTAGAGTGATGAGTGATGTCACTGATCTTTTTGATGAAATGAGTTGAGTCTTCAACATAAGAGCTGGATTTGCCAATCCGTGGCTAAAAGAGGATGATGAGGTATTTGGCTATGCTGTATGTGGACGAATCTATTGCACTTACAATGGGCCTGAGTGGGTTGCCTGTTTTGTGAATCTGAGGAAGGTGGTGAGGCCACAGATTTTATGAGTTTTGTTATGTTTTCCGGGTCCAACGGTAGTGCTCGGACGAGTTGATTGGTTTTTCGCAATATAGGAGCAGTGGGATTGCGTTTCAGCTTTCTGTAGGTGGAGGGGTCTATACCATTTCAACCTCAATTTCGGAAAAAGTAACTTTTATTTAGGAAAATGTAAAGTCATTTTCGGAAAAAGTCAAATCAATTTCAGAAAAAGTAAAGTTAATTTCGGAAAAAGTAAATTCAAATTCGGACAAAGTAAATTCAAATTCGGAAAAAGTAAATTCAAATTCGGAAAAAGTAAATTCAAATTCGGAAAAAGTAAATTCAAATTCGGAAAAACTACATTCAATTACAGAGAAAGTAACGTTATTTTTCAGAATAATTCGAATTGATAAAAAGTAAATTTAACAGTGACTATAAACCTCCAGTCGAACCCGTACCCAGACGGGCTCGATTCCAATCAGTGTACTTTAATTAGGTTCAACATATATTGGTTCTGTATTATTTTGTAGGTCTGATGATGATCATATGAGCGAAACACATGTCACTATTAAGAGAATAAAATAATAAACAATCTGTAGACTTGGTAATTTTTCTCTTTCTTTTATTATTTAAAAATCGAGTCTCTTTGAGAAATATGGACAAATTTTTTTGCTTTTCTAAGTAGATAAATGACTGAATCAATTCAAATTAGTCTATAAAAAATAACAGTACTTTCTCCGTAATTGAATGAATTTTTTCCGAATTTGAATTCACTTTTTCCGAATTTGAACTTACTTTTTCCGAATTTGAATTTACTTTTTCCGAAATTAACTTTACTTTTTCTGAAATTGATTTGACTTTTCCTAAATAAAAATTACTTTTTCCGAAATTGAGGTTGAAATGGTGTAGTAGTTCGGAAATTTTTGATTTATAGTCAGACACGTTCATGATTACCGTTGCGTTTTCTTTATCCGCAGGAACATACTAGTCCTGCCTGCGGATAAAGGAAACGCAACGGTAATCATACTGACGATGACTTATCAAATCTGAGGCCTTACTACCTAGAATATATGGCCTTCCTAAGATTCACAAAACAGGCAACCGAATCAGTAATTTTAAGTGCAATAGATTCATCCACATACGGCATAGTCAAATACCTCACCACCCTCCTTCAGCCACAGATTGGCAAATCCAGCTCTTATGTTAAAGGCTCAACTCATTCCATCAAAAAAATCAGTGACATTACTACCAAACGACATTCTGGTTAGTTTTGATGTCGTCTCATTGTTTACTTAGGTACCAGTGAATCAGGCCTTAGAGTATCTGAAAGATTTTTTTCCGTTGGAAATCAACAACTTATTTCACCACTGTCTGATGACTACGTACTTTCATTGACAAAATTAATTCTTTGAGCAGACAGATGGAGTCGCAATGGGGAGTCCACTGAACCCGGCTATCGCAAACTTCTACATGGAACACTTCGAACAAATGGCACTGCAAACGGCCACAAAAAAAACGACTTCTTGGTTTCGCTATGTAGATGACACATTTGTTGTTTGGAACCATGGAGAGGCAGAGCTCAAAAACTTCCTTAATCATCTAAAATAAAAATAAATAGAACCCAGGATACAGTTTAGGACAACAAAATTGCATTCCTCGCCTCGGCGTCCTCTTAGAAAGATTACCCCCAGGTAAACTGGGACACAGAGTATATAGGAAGCCGACGCATACGGACAGATACCTCAACAAGGAATCCAATCACCATCCTAGGCAGAAGAGAGGAGTCAATAAAACTCTATCTGACAAGGCAATCCGAATTTGTGAACCTTCAGGACGAGATGCAACACCTAAAATCAGCACTTGAAGGGAATGGGTACTCAAAGCAGGAGATAAATAGAGCCATAAGACCGAAGCAACAGCGCACAAATAACAAGGAACCAGCACAGGTGGCAGGGTCCCTATATCAAAAATGTCACAGATCGCATAGGACGAACGCTAGAAAGACACAACGTTAAACTTATCTACAAGCCCACAAGAACAATTCAGCAAAGTCTAAGATCGGCCAACGATCCTAGGGCACCTCTTGAAGCGGCTGGTATCTAATGCATTCCCTGCTCTTGTGGATCTGTCTATGTAGGAACAACCAAACGCTCTATCAACACCAGGGTCAAAGAGCACAAAAGAAACTGTCAGCAAGGACAAATAGATAGATCAGCTATCGCCGAACGCGTGCTCACACAAACAAACCATGTCATTCGTTTCGACCAGACTCAAGCATGGGATAGAACTAAACATTTTTACACCAGACTCCACAGAGAAGCCATAGAGATACAGAAACACCACAACAACTTCAACAGAAAAGAAGAGGGCATAAACCTCAACAAAAGCTGGTTGCCAGTTCTCCGAAAAACAAAGGCCCTTCCTTTCCTAGAACGAGACAATGAAAATGGCGTAATACAAGCCACGCATACAACCCTGGATATAAATAACTTTCGTATATACACTTGGCCAAACAAAAAACTGGTACAGGGAATATATATTTTTCAAATTTGCCTAGTGTGAGTCAAGCTTAACAATAAAAGTCAGCCAGTCTTTGTCAACGTCAAAGCTGAACAAAAGTAAATAGGTTTGTTCCAACCTGCAATAATATTACTGTAATATTATCGTCCGTAACCGCGCTAATCCGACTGCGCAATCAAAAACAGTAATATTATACTAAATAACTTAAAAACTTGTTGGAACGTTTTTTGAACTAGTAGTACTCACAACACAAGATGAAAATAACAAAATCAACATAACTTGCATACCTACTTGCAGGTGAAGCAACTTACACTACAATAAGGAATTCTTCTAAACCTAATATAAGACAAAAATCTGATTCATTAACTCTGAGTAGGGATGTTGATATCGAAAAAAAATATCGATATATATCATATCGATAATTAAAATTAATATTGCATCGAGCGTTTGATATATCGTTGAAAAATATCGATATATCGATATATCGACAAAAAAATTAAATGCTCAATTAAGGGTCGGTTTCTCAATAGTGAGTCACCTTCGGATTGGTTTTAACTCCAAGGTAAGCGTATACAGTTGCTATGTTTACCCTGGAGTTATGCTTAACCAGGGGGTGCCTTGCTATTGGGAAACCGGCCCTAAGTAGAAGTATTATTTTATATCTGTACCTGTACCAGTTATACCGTAAAAGGTTTTTTTTTAAAAGAATGTTATGAATAAACAAAATATTAATTATTACGAAAACGAATATTTTTCATTTCCATTTGTTCTGAATGTCTAATGTCATTGCTTGTCTACAACTGTCACTAGGCCACTATAGAATGTTTTTTTTAAAAATATTTCTATGATACCGCTATACTTGCTTTGGATCGCTCGAGATGAAATCTCCTAATCGAAATTATTGCCTTGAAAAGTTCTTAGAGCGTAGAGCAGTGAATTTTTTTTGGATCGTACTCGATAAATATATCGAGTACCGATAGTCAACTTTTAATATCGATATACCGATATATCGAAACAAAAAATATCGGTCGATATTATCGATATATCGGAAGAAAAATATCATCCATTTGATATATCGATATTTTTTCAACATCCCTAACTCTGAGAATAAATAAATTTACTTAACTTTTATAGCAGTCATTTTCAAATAAATAATTTAAATAAACAAAAAACTGAGGTTCTGGGGTTATGTATTATTATTAATGTTCGTTGTTGTTCAATCACTGACCCGTTTTCGACCTCACTACGCATGCGTCTAATTTTAGAACCACAGTTCTTCCTTTCAAGCAAGAATCGTTTGAACCGTAATTTTACTATCCGTAACTCCGGTTGGAACGACGAATTGTCAATTATCGCTAATTCTAAATTAGTAATTTTAACAGGTCGGAACAGCATTTCACAATTACGCATGTGTGCCAGTAATATTACTGGAAATTACTGCCGGTTGGAACAAACCTAATGCAAATGTTTTTATGTTATGATTGGTTTAAATATGACACTGACTTGACTCTTTTTGTCATTGTTGAGGTGATAAAAAAAGGTCGATTTACACAATACAATACAATAGGAAAATGCGTACCAGTTTTCTGATTGGCCAAGTGTCTTCTATTACCTTCATATTAAAGTCCGACAAATACCATTTTAAAATCCCGTGATGATGGTGGCAAAAAACGTATGTCCATTGATTACGTCGTTGATATAGGCTTTTTACGTTATATTTAGGATGACGTCACATTTAGTAAATTTTTGCTGCCAACCTAACAAAACTAAAAGTACTTTTCAACGCATTTAAAGTAGGGCAATTTCATATGTTTTTGGTTGGCAATGGCGCGCGACGTTGCATGATTTATATAAACATTTTCAAATAATGTGTGTCGATTCATTTCGTTATTTTAAGCTGTCAGTCATCTTGATAATTTATTATTAACGATTTTGTATAATTCTAATTAAGTGCCAAAAATACGTTACAGTTAGAAAAAAGTTCTTTCAAGAATTCAGTACTTCTTCGTAGCGTAAACTTACTCAGAAAATGCCAGCAGGTTTGTCGGAGTCGGCCTCAGGAAAGGGTAGTATACTTAATAACGTATTTCCAGCCGGAACGCGACCATTTTTGCTTCTTACTGCTGTGAGGCATGTAAGTAAATTGCCTATTTTCCGTTTCGTTTGACAGAAAAGACCTATCTATTTTTACCTGCTATGCGCGCGCAACATGAGGCAAGTCTTTTTATTAGCTAACTAGTACAGGTGTGAAGTCTTCGTTTTGCACGCTGGACATCTCCTTGTCCTTGTTCATTGCTCGTGGTCTGACAAAAATAAAAGTACGGTTGATATTCATCTTGACATCGCTTGACAAGTGACACTCAAAAGAAGTTTTCATTGATAAATATACGTTGCAAAACACGCGGTTTTTCTTCTTCTCTTTTTATCCCGTGCAAATAAGGAGGATGGATTGCCATACGTAAGTTTAACAAAATTTGGTACATTTTGCCTCGTCTTGTGCAATGAGCGTTCTGTGTCTTTTTTTATCTAATGAAGTTTTCGTATTATTACCTCTTTGGTTGGTAAAATAGATAGGTCTACTATCACGTGACATTCTGATAAATTATAAGAAAAAAAATAGGCATTGACAACATTGTCTCTTTTTGTTCTATGACGTCATCCTAAATATAACGTAAAAAACCTATATCACCTACAAAATGCTACTGGAGGTTAATTACTACAGTAGTGTCGCGATAATCCGATCCCGCGATAATCCGTATGCTTCTGTAATCCGCATCGCATTTTCGTTCCCTTGATGTACTCTGTAATCCGGAGTTCAGTAATTCGAATTCATTTACATGACTCTTGAAAATAAAAGCACAGCAGTTTTCACTTGTCATTCTGTAACTGCGTTCAAGTTCAAGTAAAATCACCAACTTCCAACGTCTTCCAAGCGGTGCAGAAAAATTTAAGAGAAGGTGGACAAAATTCAAATGGTGAAAATAATGTAAACGAAAGTTGGAACAATTGACTAGTTATTTTTACACTCATGTACAGGGAGAGTCACCATATTTTGACACCCACCTCCCACCTGCAGCCGTGATTACAGGTGATAGGTGAACGGTGTAAATACAAGAGTTGTAGTATTTCATCTGAACCGCCATAATTTTCAATTAGATTGTACAAATGAGCAACAAAAAGTGGAAAAATATGTCAATGTTCAGTTTTTTCAAATGAAATGCCCTTTATTTTCTTTCAAATTCTTAAAGTTCTCGTTTTTCTGATTCAGATTATATAATATGTTAGTGTTTCTTTCGATAGTTTTGGAAATATCTGGAGTTTAGTTATTCGAAGAAAGTAGTTTTTTGAATAAATTTCACCTTGATTTACCTGTAACCTGTCGCAAAACTTTGTGATACGTGGATAGATCTTTGAATAACTAAACTCCAGATATTTCTAAAATTATTGAAAGAAACATCAACATATTATATAATCTGAATCAGAAAAACGAGAACTTTAAGAATTTGAAAGAAAGTAAAGTGCATTCCATTTAAAAAAAGTGAACATTGACATATTTTTCCACTTTGTCTTGCTCATTTGTTCCATCTAATTAAAAATTCTGGCGGTTCAGATAAAAAGCTACAACTTTTGTATTTACACTTTTTGCCATTCACCTGTAATTACGGCTGCAGGTGGGTGTCAAAATATAGTGACTCACCCTGTACATACTTACATATTTCGTACTCTATATAGAATTATTTTTTTCATTTGTCTTGTTTTTCAAATAAATATAAAGCTTTTCTTGCTTAAATACAGCATGTTATTTTTTCAAAATAGTTTTAAAAGCGGACTGTAAAATGCCTTAGTAATCCGAATAATTTGATAATCCGGATTGGTCCGGTTTTAATTGATCCGGATTATCGCGACACTACTGTATTGAATTTTAGGATATGTTCCCACTAGCATTTTACAAACGCGTTTCTGAAGTAGTATTGACCAATCAGATGGGAATTTTAATACTTGCAATTGTTGCGAGACTCACTTTTGTCGTATCTGCTGTCCGTTGTGATACATTCTGAACTTGAATTGGGTACCCGTTTTCTATTTGCTTCTTTTCGAGTTAGAAAAAGGTTAATATAGTCAAAATTATTAGCTGTGTTTGTTCGTTGTATCATTTTCGAAAATAACTTTGACAAACTAATTGATGACAGTGACGGATTCTATTTCAGGTAAGAAAATTGTGAACAATAATGTGACACCAATTTTTTTTAAAATTTTACTATCACCGCTGTTCAAGATGTATTCAACAAGGATAGAGAAAAATCACGTGACTTTAAAATGGTATTTGTTGGACTTTACCAGTGTGAAACTTGGTGTTACTATAAGTTGCGAAATTGGGTACCGCAGCAGTAGACAAAACGTTAGGTATAAGATACCTGTCCCAAATAAGGCTACATTGAGAAAAACACTGAGATGTGAGGCCAATTGAACATTTTTCGTATGATGGCCTTATTAGGAACATGTTAAATTTATAAAAAAAAGTCTGTAACTAGAAATCTAGCAAATATATTCTGTATGTACTTACTCTGTAGCTTTCTCAATAAATAAATGTCCGTTAAAAAACTACAATCGCTCCATTCACTTTATAAACTCGTATATAAGCTAAATGAGTTCCAGCCTCAAAGTTATAACATGACATATGAAATAATATGTGGTTGGCCATTTTTGGACATCTGACGAGTTGCTAGGAACCCTCGCAAAAATTTTTGATTTGCAATATAGATTTATTTTTTAATAAAATTGTAATTTTTGGAAATGAGATTCAATATTAAGCAATAAAGGACACTGGCCTTTTTAGGTACATGGCCTTATTTGGGTCAGGTACCTTAGTATTTTTAATACCTATTTAGAAGTACCAGTCGTCCTAGTGACAAAACGTCTGTCGCTTCTTGAACACACAGATAAAATTAGGTTAGGAATTTCCTATTTGTACATGAAATTGACGTATTAGCAATCGACGTTCGTTTTTGTTGGTAATTTTTTGTTTCATCCGATTCGTGATTGATAAATAAGGATGGGGTTATTCTAAATGCGTATTGAAAACCCTATAGAAATACTAATGGACCACGGCATTATAGCCTGGAAAAAACTTTTCTACTAAAGTTCATTCCACGAAACGAGATAGTAGAGGTAAACAAACAGGCGGAGCTTAAAAATTCAGAGAAGAAAGCAATCTAGATTAAAACAATATCAAATTCAACAGATTTCGCTGTAGAATTCGTTCAGAAATATATTCAGAGAAGAGAAATGCAAAACAACCTAAGACGGTCCTGCCTAGGGCGGAGTATAATCCTTTTCTCTCCAATAAAATTCGACTAACCTGTCAAAGTTTTTTTACTTTCACTATCTCGTTTTGTGAAATAAACTTTAGATCAGTGATTTTTACCAAAATTTTACCTTGATTAGGCCCGAGAATTCGTTATTTGTAACAAAGACGGTCTAATTTAACAAGTTCTTTTTTCCTTTATTATTTAGAACAAAATTAACAAAATAATTTGTATGATCATCTAAAATTATCTTATTATGAAAATAAAAAGAACGTAATTAATAATTATTTTATTTTACTAGAAACTAATTACATTACATACACATTATTGTAATTTCTCAAATTCAGGTTGGCATCACTGATATGGAATATAAAACATTTAATCAAAGAATGCCTTGAAAAAAATAAAATTGACAGCTGTTCAACCTGTCAAAGCATTTCTTTATATTTAATTATTATTCTATAATAAATTGTTAAATAAGGAAGAATACAGTGATTTTCATTATGAGATTTACAAAAATAACAGAGACATTAGAAGAATTCAATGAGAGGATAAAGGCTGCATGAGCTAGAATAAATAATAGTTATTTGTATACCAAAGCCGCGAAATGCCTTTTTAGCGGACATAGAGCACAGTTATTAGAGAGTTCTCGTGCTGTCCAAATTTCAAATACCGTAACGCTATTTGACAAGTATGACAGTTTTTACGGTATTAGCGTTAGCGGAGCCCATTACCTAACGGGACTTAGCGGATGCCTTACCGTAACGCTATTCTATGTCAAAATTAGTTTACGGCCCATTTACGTCTGCAAGAACAGTAATTTCTAATAATTCCTCCATGAAAAAAACCCTAAGGGAAAATTAATCAAGCTCAGGAACCTTTAAGATAAGTGAAAGTTAGAAAACAAGCAAAAAAAGTTGGGTTAGATCACTCAACTCAGCTGTCAAAATGTAAACAGAATAACGGATTAGAAGATTTTTGCGTTTTCGTGTCCGAGAACTGTAAAATACCATATAAAATACCGTATTGTTAGCGGTACCGTATTAGCGTAGCGTCTGAGACACGACAACTTTCTATTGCCGTGGTTGCTTGCAGCCGAGGCAAGATAATCTCGAGAATGCTAAAAAGTTTCGCGGTCATATATACACTAGGTATTTTTTTTTGTGCAACCTTAAAAATTATGTAAAGTCACAGAAAAAGTTTTTCTGTCCCCTGCGGATGCGCACTGTCCACAGAAAGGGTCAATGTGACCAGGTGGCCCTCAGCGTTTCGTCGGATGATTCGCCAATTTTAAACGTTTAACGAGAACGAGTTTAAGGATTTTCTCCGTGGAGTAATCCATGCTGCTTGGTAATCGAGCAACCAGGACGTCACAGTGAGGAATCTCAGATTCCTCTACCATCTTTAGCGAAGCTCCCTCCCAAGGCTTGATGGAGGCGACTGCAGCTTAGAGCAAATGCTTGGTGGCTATATTTTCGCAAACTAGAGCGAGCCAGCCGGGTCTGTGTGGGCGCTCAGAAACTTCGGTTTGATTGGGCAATCTGATGCTACCTCGTCAATGATTGCTTCTTTGGTGGCTTGTAGTTGCTCCACTGACAAGAGGCAATTGGGGAAGTCTGCAGGTAGTATACCTACCTTTATGCTGCTCGTTTCCTTCTTTTATGGGAAGCCTGGGAGGGGCATTTTTACCCGTTTCCCTTGTCCTAGCTCTTTTTTCCTCTTATTTTCGCCCTTGTTAGAGGTTTTAGCCCTTTCTTTGATTGGCTCAAGGGCTTTTTTGCGAGCTTCGTCTGCACTCATCCCTTTTTTGACGAGGAATACCATCCTCTTTCTGGCAGCGCCACTCAGCCTGATCTTCACGTCGTCCTTCAGCTGTAGGAGGGGCCAGATCTTTGCTGAGTTCGTCGTCTGAACGTAGAAGTTCTTCCTCTGCGTCAGTGGGGCTTTTGTTGAGACTCCATGTTAGGTCCCACGAGTAGCTAGGGGAATAATCCATACAGCCGAGGCAGAGCCCCGCATGCCCCGGTCGGGCTTGTTCAGCCGTGGGGTTGCCACATCCCTGGGAGTTCACATAGTATCGATTAGGCTTTCCTCTAACCACGTAGTCCTTGGCCTATGCTGTTCCACCGTGACTTGGGGGGATTTTTATTGTGGTTGCCTTCCACTTGCTCCCTCATGCCCTAAGATGCTTCCTCATCAACCACCGATCTTAGTTCACAAGATATACCAGGCAGGTTTACACAGTGTGCTTTCAACTCGGCCCTATCCCAAAATAGGGCTGCGAGACCCAGATTACGGGCTGAGGCCGAGTCGAGTGTCCTCCTCCACGATGTTTGTTTACCAGACACCTATCATACCGAGATGCTGTGTGTGTGCTTTCCTGGTATGGTATCGACCAAACGTCTCCACATCTCTGCAGAGACGTACGGCCGCTGAGCCTCTCTACCAACAGAAAGGTCCCGTGGCTCCCCAGAGAGGATACCAACCTTGCATTTATCCAAAATGAAACTGTGGCAGCGGTATTCCTGGACATCAAGTCTGCATTTGACGGCGTAAACATATACAAATTGCACAAAAAACTAATAAATTCACAAATACAACTGAATTGTGCAACACAATACACAAGATCCTCAATAACAGAAAAATATACAAAGGAAACACACAGGAGCACTTTATAGGCCCCTTAACGACGACTAGCGAGTAACCACAAGGATCTCCCGTCACCACTATACTTTTCAATACATACATGAAAGAGCTGCTCGAAATTTTGCCCAAAGATATTAAATAATGGCCTATACAGATGACATAGCCTTATTTGCAAAGGGAAAAAATGTACCTAAAATCATTAACAGAATGAACGACGTCATCGGCAGAATCACACATTGGCTGGGAGATAACAACCTCACCTTATCAGTAAATAAGTGTCAAGCTATATTATTCACCGAAGGGAAAGGAAACGCAATACTTAACTGGTAGATAGCACACTGAACAAACACATAGAACATGTAATCCAAAAGACAAAAACAGGCATAAATATTCTCAAAATATTTGGAAAAGTTTGGTGGGGCGCCGATCCGCATACAATGACCAACATCTATTCAGGACTAGTAATGTCACATATCGAATACGGAGCGTTTCTACTCAATTTTAGCAGAAAAAATTTAGCAAAATTAAAAAATTTACGATTTCAAGCACTAGTGCTAGGATGTGCAAGATCCGCTCCCACCAATGCACTACTAGCAGAAAGCTGTCAAATGCAGATAAAGCACAGACATAGCGCTGGCTAGGTGTCAAATTCTTATCCAAAATCAATAATTTATATAATTACCCTGGTACCTATAATACCTACCTATAATAAAATCCATTAAAAGTCAATACATGATGAATGTCAATTACTGGAGAAGAAAGGATATACCATATAAGCAGACAATTACTTCTTTCCGTACAGAAGCAGAGCAATAGACAAACTTCCTTGCTATGATATATTAACTATATCATAGAATAAGACCCAAATTAAAAAGATTCATAACTTGAACCTGAACCTAAATAAGAACGATCAACTCACTAAAACTTTATGCTACAATAATACAGAAAAATTTCACAAAGAATATACATTCATTTATACAGACGGATCCAAGAAAGATAACAAAACGGGATACGGAGTAAACTGCCCAAAAACGCAACATAACTTCAGCTCCAGACTCCCAGATGAACTGGACATATGTTCCGCAAAAATAGTAGCCATCCACGACGCAGCAGTATACATTTGCAAAACAAATATAAGGAAAGCCATAATAATCACCGACTCCCAAAGCGCCATTTCAAAACTAAATCAGAACCAATTGAACCCTTATATAGATAGCTATACCTACTCTAAGCACTAACGCATTGATACTTGCAGCAAACGAAATGGGACATGATAGAGCATACCTCTGAATAATAATTACATAATGGTTGCAATAAGGAATAAAATCAAAAAAGAGCATGAGGCTACATGGAAGGAATCACTAAATACTAAATCAGAAAGGCAGATGGTACAGTCAAATCCAAAATCATTTCCCAAAATCACCATGGTACAAGATATTTCCATACATGGATCGACGTCATATTACAACCATAACAAGAATAAGAACGGGACACTGTCTGACAGGAAAGTACCTCCATATGATGGGCATTGAGAAAACACCCAATAAGGAAGGGAACTTGACAAAAAATTTAAACATGGAAATATTACTATAAATCATAAGAATATATTATGTTAAAACATATAACAGCGAAAAAAACAATTTTTTTGTCGCAAACGGCCGCAATAAGGAATTAGAAATGCGGAAAAATTCAAAGGACCCCGCACACCTCTTATGGGTTTTTGGTTTTCTGTCAAACTCAATGAAATTTTAATATGTGATAGACCTTGACTTCCTGATAAAAAGTTCTCATGGGCCCGAACCGATCCTATGATTAGTTTTTGAGATACAGGTACTTTAATGTCGAAGAAATGTACACAATCAGCCGTATGAATAAAAATGGAGCATTTGCTTCTAAGCAAAAGGTAGAAGTATAAGCAAAAGCTTTAAGTAAAAGATTGGAGTAGAAGTGATTACTTCATATTCTACCCTATGAATAAAAAAGAGCATTTGCTTTTTCTACCAAAATCTGAAGCAAATACTTCATCCAGTATGAATAAAAATTGAAGCAAAACCTTTTACTTCAAAGTAGAAAGCAAATGCTCCAGGAAAAAGCAAATACTCTTTTTCTTATGAATGAAACAGAGTATTTGCTTCAAATTGGCATTTACTCCTTGCGAAATGCATCTGCTCCAGAGCAGATGTATGTTTATTAATTTGGTAAATTATTTCCAAATATTCTTACTTCGAGTTTTTTTGTAGATTGTAGATTGCATTAGGATTCGTTATAGCTTGTTCCAGCCGCTCTATAGTGTCCAAGATTTATAGGCTTCTCCCAGAGGAGGCCGGCTTCCTGGGTCTTAAAGTGCCCACCGATGTGCCCACCTCTTGGCGTGTTATCCCTTTCAAGGTATTTCAGCCTTTTGCAGAAGTGAGCAGAGCATTCACAGATTAAGGTTTCTATACTTTTTGTTGCTGGTTTGCAAGATCTGCAGTGGTCGTTATATGATTTGCTTATTGTTATTAGGTACTATTTCACCAGGCAATGCCCAGTGAGGAGACCAACTTTCTAATGTCTTTTCTGTTCATGCGAAGTTCTTTAGATCACATATGACCTTTGTCATATGTTCATTTCTTCGGAGACGTGGCTTTTCATTAGTCTACAAAAAGGCTCTGGGTCTTGAAAAGATGTTAAAGCGCCTTGCTTTGTGAGACGGTTCGCCTTCTCGTTGCCCTCTATGCCGTGGTATCCTGGTACCCACATCAGGGTTACTTTATACCTCCCAGCCGGACCCAGCCAGTTGCTTAAGAATATTTTCACCCGCACAAACTAGCTGAGAATTGTACTTGATGGCTCCTAGAGCATTTAGAGCCGCTTGACTGTAGGACAGTATGCAAATGTGCTCTCTTAAAAGCCTCTTTTAAGATACTCTTTGGCACAGATGTTTATGGCCAGTACCTCAGCTTGAAATTTTGTGGGCGTTTTACCGATTGCTCAGGAGATTTTTTTTTATTCCCAGAGTGACTCCTCTCGTTGGCTTCGAACCATCTTTGTGACTGTGTACCACAATAATGCGTTGTCCGCTTGCGGTAGCTTTGCGTTCTTCCATGATCGGAGTTCTTCTACAACCAATTCATATGGAATGTCAAAGTCCAGTGATGTTAGCATATGATCTGTTGGTTTACTTTGGCACTCGAGTCTTAGATTGAAATAACAGGTACCTACTACAGGTAGTATCTTTAACTTCATTTCTTTGAAGCGTATGCTCGCGAGTAAAAGGTTTTCATTATTCATATGATATGAAGTAAATGCTTCTACTTCTACCTTTTACTTGAAGCTTTTGCTTATACTTCTACCTTTTGCTTAGAAGCAAATGCTCTATTTTTATTCATACGGCTGATTATATGAATAATAAAGACCTTTTACTTGCGAGCATATGCTTCAAAGAAATGAAGTAAAAGATACTACCTGTTGTTTCAATCTGACTCGAGTGCCAAAGTAAACCAATAGATCGATAACATTACTCGACTTTGACATTCCATGAGAAGTGGTTGTAAAAAAACGACAATCATGGAAGAACGCGAAGCTACCGCAAGCGGACAACGCATCATGGCATCATTGTGGTACACTCAGATGGTTCGAAGCTAACGGAAGGATTCGGTCTGGGAATAACTGGACCACACATTAAAGTTTTAACTCTCCATAGCAATGGGTGAAACGCGCATGAAATTTCAAGCTGAGGCACTGGCTATAAACACCTGTGCCCAAGAGTGTCTCTAAAGAAGCCTTTCAAGAGAGCACATTTACATACTGGCTGACAGTCAAGCGGCTCTAAAGTCTCTAGGAGCCATCAAGTGCAGTTCTCAGCTAGTTTGGGAGGGAAAAAATACCCTTTAACAACTTGCTGGGAGGAATAAAGTAGCCCTAATGTGGGTACCAGGACACCAGAGTATAGAGGGCAACGAGGAGGCGGACCGTCTCATAAAGCAAGGCGCTCTAACACTTTTTCAAGGCCCAGAGCCTTCTTGTGGACTAATGAGAAGCCATTTCCCCGAAGAATTGAACAGATGAAGAAGGTTCATATCCATCTCAGCAAGGAGATCTGAACAACTTCTTGACATGACTAGAAGAGACCTTAAAACAGTCGTTGGTCTGCTCACTGGGCATTGCCTGGTGATATATCACCTAAAAATAATAAGCAGATCAGACAACTACTGCAGATCCTACGAACAAGCAACAAAAACTACAGAACACGTAATCTGTGAATGCCCTGATCACTTCTGCAATAATCTGAAATACCTGGAAGGGGTACTCCTAACACCCCAGGAGGTGCGGGTACTTTTACTTTACCACCCAGGAAGGTGGCCTCCTTTGGGAAAAGCCTACAAATCTTGGACACTAAAGTGGCTGGAACAAGCTGTAACGACTCCTAATGCAATCTGCAATCTACAAAATACGGGAACTAAAAATATTCGAAAATAATTTACCAAAATATTACACACACATCTGCTCTGGAGCCGATGATGTTTGCAAGGAGTAAATGCTTCCAATTTGAAGCAAATACTCTCTTTTATTCATAAGAGAGAGTATTTACTTTTTTCTGGAGCATTTGCTTTCGACTATCAAGTTAGAGGTTTTGCTTGAACTTTTATTCATACTGGATGAAGCATTTGCTCTAGATATTGGGAGAAAAAGCAAATGCTCTTTTTTATTCATACGGCTGATTTTATATGTATTCAGATCTACCTTTCACCTAATAATAGGTCTGTTGTTTCAACCAATGAAATTCACTCTGACAAACCTATTAATAGGTGACAGGAGATGTGACTGCATATAAAATGTATACATTTTTTGGACATTAAACCACCTGTATTTCGGAAACTATTCATAGTATCGGGTTGGGCCCATGAGAACTTTTTATCCAGTAAGTCAAGATATACCACATATCAAAATTTCATTGAGTTTGACAGAAAACCAAAAACCCATAAGAGGTGTGCGGGGTCCTTATTTCTAGCGGGAAAAAACGCGCTGGTATTCGTCGTGACGTCATCTAGTATGATCTGTCAGTGTCTGAGTGTCTGTCAGCAACCGTCCATCATACTGTGAGTTCGTCTTGAAACACTGAGTGCTCGGAGCATTTTCCGTCTTTTTTCCTTGATTAGAAGAACAGGGATAAAAGAACAAAACAGCAGCTCCAAGCGTTTACTCGAACTCTATTTAATAAATACCCGTTAGCTGTGTTTATCCAAGTTTTTCCACTGATCTGAAAAATAAATGGATAAAAAATCGTACGGCTCGATTGGCTAAACTCTTGGGCTAAACTTGTGCGAAAATTTGGGGTCAATATTCTATGAACAGTTGTGCAACGGAACAGCCTAACGCCTGCGCAGTGTCTTATCTTTCGAACAACTGTTCTAAATTTTGAAATTCCTTCGTTTTCATCGGCCAGATTTTGTGCACGCACAGTACATGTATCTACTGCGCACGCTCACGGCTGTCCCAGTCAGTTGTTTTTGTTTACATTATGACCTCGTAAATTAGCGGCATTAGAAGCGTTCTTTGGTTATCTATTTATTTTTGAGATCAGTGGGTTTTTCTCCAATTTTTTTGAATTTTATGATTCATTAGAATTGGTTTACTTAGCGCCAATCCGACAATCTGTAATTTGTGATATGTTTATGGTAGCAAAAGTAAGTAAGTATGTGCGAATCTATTTTTCCATTATAACTTCAAACTTTACAACTCGCCGCAACACAAAACAACGACAAAACAAATAGCGGTGGAAAATGTGGAAATCAACCAAATTTAAATACAATGAATTATGACGTTTGGCGACAGGGTGACGCAAAATCATACTACGTGACGTCATCTAGATTCGCGCGCATTTAAGGTCGTCTGAAATGATTTTAATACGCGCGAAAGTTTAAACATTTTTCACCAAGTTATTATTGAGTTTCAGGAAATAATATTTGGGGAATACTCTTTCACGGCATAAATAAATGATTTAATTTTTTTTTTTTTTAAAAAGCTATTGCGAGTGTGGACAAATCGACGACCTCAACCACCTTCTTTTTGAATGCCCTATTAACCAAATCCCAAACTTTGACCTATACAAAAAAAACCTAGAAGAAAATAAATCAGCCCCCCTCTCAGCAGCCACAGTATTGAAAAAGCTCAATCCAAATATGATAAAATTGATAATACAGTTCATCACACATCAGACTTAACGGGTCATAGGTTAATCTATGACCTCTACCACACAATTCATACCTACACCTGAAAACCCACACAAAAACTACAGCACAGAACAAACACAAACCAAAGCACAACAGCACCAGCCCCAGATTTTCCCTTACATAAAGAATTCCCCCCATGTGCTGTCTACTCCTATGTTGTGTGCAGGGTGATCTTTTATGAATGTCACCCCCTTCTAACTTTTTCATTTGACATTTTTGACAAAAGTGTCAAATACAAAAGTTTCAAGAAATTGTCGAAAGTTGTATGCCTAAACTAGGTCTGTTTTAGGCATACAGGGTGCGTCAAAAAAAGTGCAGCAGTGTGAAGTTATATTTTTTTAAATGAAACACCCTATATATTGTGCTTATTTGTTAGTCCCTTTTAACCTGATTTCAACGATATATCAATAGCTATAGGAAAAAACATGAAAACCCCTTTCAAGGTTTCATATTGAAAAAAAAATTATACCAGTTAAGCTTTAGAGAATTTTTTTATAAACAGTTTATTGTTCGAATTTTATTCATTAATATACAAAGTGAAATATTATAATAAATCCAGATGTCTAGTTATTATTATTACTTAAAAAAAATGACATGAGAGACCTAGGAAGGGATTTTTGCGTTTTTCGCTATAACTATTGGAGATAAACCGAAAGATAAACATATCAAATCGTATACCGTTGAAATCAGGTTAAAGGGGACTAACAAATAAGCGCACATTATACAGGGTATTCCATTTAAAAAAATATAACTTCACACTGCTGCACTTTTTTGACGCACCCTGTATGCCTGAAACTGACTTAAAGTTCATTCCACGAAACGAGATAGTAGAGGTAAACAAACAGGCGGAGCTAAAAAATTCAGAGAAGGACTGCAAAAATATGAACTACGAACTACAACTAATGACATTTATAATTGTCAGGTTGTCATACGAGTCAATAAGTTTAAGTCGTATTTCCTAGTATTTTACAATTATTTGAATAGTGTTTGGTGAATTATTGTTAATTAGTGAGCAATTTAGATTAAAACAATAACAAGTTCAACAGATTCCGCTGGAGAATTCGTTCGGTAATATATTCAGAGAAGAGAAATACAAAACAACTTAAGACGGTCCTGCCTAGGGCGGAGTATAATCCTTTTCTAGCCAATAAAATTCGACCAACTTGTCAAAGTTTGTTCACTTCCACTACTCGTTCCGTGAAATGAACTTTAGTTTTAAAATTTTGACAATTTTTTAAAACTTTTGTATTTGGAACTTCTGTCAAAAACGTCAAATGAAAAAGTTAGCAGGGGGTGACATTTATAATAGATCACCCTGTACGTCTTTACTAACTACCCCACCACTTAAGAAACAAAACCGAAGATACAAGTCCCACAGCACTAGTTCTTCCTTAACAGATCTGAAATAATATTGAAAAAGAAAAAAAGAAATCAAAAAAACAATCATGAACCTCAATATACAGTGTGTCCGTAAAGTAACGGATAAATTCATTATTTTGAAAACGGTAGAATTTTTGAAAAATCGCTCAGACACGTCAATTTTGTTTTTTTGTTTGAAATTTTTCGATATATTTTTTATTATACAGGGTGTCTCATAAATAGCTCCGCTGCTATCAACTTTGTTTTTTCAAATGGATCACCCTGTATATTATGACATTTATGGATTCTGCGGAAAATTTTTGACATATTTCGTGTACAGGGCCGAATTTGGATGGTTTTAATAGGAAACGTCAATTTCTGAGCCAGATACAAAAAAATGAACCCCCCACTCCGAGGGATTGGTGCAAACCGCATTTTGATATCTTCAACTGATTTTGAGCAATACGGCAATACTGTGAAATCTTCATAACTTTTTTGTTTATGAAAATAACTGATTTCCGTAAAAACTTCCTAGAAGCACTATTTCAAGCAGAATTCATTGACGTTTTCAGTTTTTTTCTATTCGGCCTCGATTTCAAGATATTGACCAAAATACGATTTTTTCAATGGGACACCATATAAATTAATAGCTCATTAGAAAGCTCCGCTTTTGCTGATTTTAATGATACAAATTTCGATAGGTTTATCTCTAACAGTTTTTGAGAAAAAAAAATATTTCGGCTTTTGTCATAAGAAACAATGAGTTAGAAAGAGACCTTTCTCAGTTTCCTTACAGATATAAAGTCCTTTTCTTACACATTGCTTCTTATCACAAAAACCGAAATAACCTATCAAACTTTTATCATTGAAATCAGAAATAGCCGAGCTTTTTAATGAGCTATTAATATATAGAGTGTCCTATTGAAAAAAACCAGACTTTGGTCAATATCTCGGAGTTGGGACCAACTAGAAAAAAACTGAGAACGTCACTGAATTCTGCTTTAAAAAGTGCTTCTAGAAAGTTTTTACGGAAATCAATAATTTTCATAAACAAAAAAGTTATGATGGTTTCACATTATTGCTCGAGAATCGCCCTCTAGCGGCTAAACGGTTGAAGATATCAAAATGCGGTTTGCACCAATCAAAATTTCAAGAAAATTGAGCATCAGAGTGGGGGGTTCATTTTTTTGTATCTTGCTCAGAAATTGATGTTTCCTATTAAAACCATCCAAATTCGGACACCCTGTACAATATCATATACCGATCTTCAACTGTTTCGGAAATATTGACAGTTGAAAAGTGATTTTTTCGCAACTTTGACAGGCTGTAAAACCTGAACGGTTAATTTTAGAGGAAAACCGATTTTACATTCCTATGTTAGATTTTCATAAACTATCATTTGACACCAACTTTGAAGTTAATCCGTGATTGAAAATTTCGGTTAAATCTAATCTCCGGCTGAATTCAAAATTGATGTCAAATGATAGTTTATGAAAATCTAAGATAGGAATATAAAATCGGGTTTCCTCTAAAATTAACCGTTCAGGTTTTACAGCCTGTCAAAGTTGCAAAAAAATCAATTTTCAACTGTCAATATTTCCGAAACAGTTGAAGATAGGTATATAATATTGTACATGAAATATGTCAAAAATTTCCCGCAGAATCCACGAATGTCATAATACACAGGTTGATTCATTTGAAAAAACAAAGTTGATAGAAGCGGAGCTATTTTTGAGACACCCTGTATAATGAAAAATATATCAAAAAATTTGAAACAAAAAAACAAAATTCACGTGTCTGAGCGATTTTTCAAAAATTCTACCGTTTTCAAAATAATGAATTTATGCGTTACTTCACGGACACAGTGTATAATAATCAATACCCGAGATAATTTTTACGAACAATGACCTATTAGCACAGATAGACAGAACAATAAACAATAATATCGGTTGACTACATGCCAGGAACCGCATCTCTCCCCACTACTTATTAATCCTTGTGTTATTTTGTATCTTTCTCTAACACGTGGAAAGCGATTATTTTTCAATGAAAATTAGCAACGCTGCAAAAAAATAAATCCCACCTCGAATTCCACCTTTCCACCAATCAGCGGCTTCTATTCAATTGTCATGTCAAAATGCGACCTGCAGGTATTTTATGACAATTTCCATTTGTCAATCAGTGCGCAGTGAGTGTATCCGCATCTTTTTCTAAAATTATGTGAAACATAAGGATAAAGATACACTTTTGTAGCACTGATTCTGGTTTCATTTTCAGAGTTGCCAAGTATGCAATAGCAAAATGGGGGCGGAGTTAGCGGAATCATTTGAATCCCTACTCCTAGCCGCTCTCACAGCTCACCCCCCCTGGCCCATAAACATGTAGTCAACCAAAACAAAGCTATTTTATCAATGGGATGTTCTGTCTATCTGTGTTAATAGGTCATTGGTTACGAACCAGACTAATACAGGGTGAGCCACTGAAAACTTACAATGGCTATAATTTTTGAACCAAAAAAGATATTGAAAAAATAAAAAATACCGTTTTTCTACAAACGTCACTAAAAGTGTCATTTTTAACGGATGCTGTCAGTGTCTAAAATGCCATTTTATGACACTGGTGTTAAAAGTGATTACTTTTAGCACTAGTGCTAAAAGTAATCACTTTTAGTGCGTTTGTAGAAAAAATAGTGTATGACATTCGTGCTAAAAGTGATTTTATTTTGTTCAAAGGGATGGAACACTCCGCCTTCGGCGTCGTGTCCCAAACTTCCCTTTTCACAAAATAAAATGTCACTTTTAGCACTTATATCATAAATAACTATTTTATAAAATCAAGGCGGAATACACATGACGTATTTTTCAAACCACCCCGACCTACCCCTTAGGCGCCACCCCTACTCGCTTAAAAATCTTTAATGGCAACACCCCACTTGTGGCACTTTTTTGGAAAACTCATGAAAAATGCTAAACGATGGTCATAAAATTTTTAGGGTGACATTGGAAAACTACCCGTCAAATGAAAAAAAATGGTAGAAATAAATTTTACAAAAAAAAATAGTATATTGTAGTATTAGGAGTAGAAGCTTAACTTTTTTGTGCTGAAGCAGTAGGTTTGCGAGCCGAACGTAGTGAGGCTTGCAATACTGCTGAAGCACAAAAAAGTGCTTCTGCTCCGTATGCAACACACTATTTTTTCTCCAAACGAATGGGGTAAGCTCGGGGGTAACTGAATGGTTGAGCGGCAGTAAAAGTACGAGCGGCACTAAAAGTACTTTTGCTGCCGCTCCAGCGGCACTAAAAGTACTTTTGCTGCCGCTGGGGTTGCCAAGCAGCATAGAAATTAAATTTCTACCACCTCGACAGGTGTTAACCTGCTGGATTTGCCTACCAGCATAGAAATTAAATTTCTGACATCTTGACAGGGGTTAACAAAGTGACGTTTTTTTGACGTTTCGAGAAAAAAAAATTTTTAGCATGAAATTAGAGATAGGAAATTGAAGCGACCCAGCTAAATTCAAATTACGTATTTTTTAAACCACTGCGACCCACCCCTAGGAGCAACCCTCACTCATTTGAAATTCTAAGATTGCGGTACCCCACTTGTGGCACCTCTATGGAAAGCTATTTGAAAATGCTAAACGATGGTCATAAGGATTTTAACCTAAGAAAATTACGGCTAAGTAGAGATTAAGAAATGTAGGTGTGACATTTTGAAAAATAGGAACCAAATTAAAAATGATCTAGATAATTTATTTTAACAATTGCTCAAAATGACAGCCGTTTTGTTCCATACAAAAATACAAACGACTTTAAAATTCTTCTCTCACTTTCTGGAACATCTCTCTCGGAATGTTTCGACATGCCTCAATTATCCTCTGCCGCAATTCTTGCAACGAAGCTTGTTTTGTCTTGTAGACTATGGAATTAATGTAACCCACAAAAAGAAGTCTAAAGGAGTGAGATCAGGTGACCTTGGCGGCCACTCGATTGGACCCCTTCTGCCAATCCATTGCCTTGGATAAAATCTATCTAACCACCGCCTTGTGACAATAGCATAATGCGGAGGGGCTCCATCTTGCTGAAAGTGTATGATGTCTTCATCAAGATTCAAATTTCCTCCCAAATCTCTTTGATTTTCAACCTCATTTACAATTTCCGGCTCTATCGCATTGTCCAGCATTTCCACATAAACAGCACCCGTCAAATTTCCGTCGATGAAAAATGGACCTATTATTTTATCGCCCAGTATTCCGCACCAAACATTGAGCTTTAGGGGATTTTGGGTATGTCCTTCAACAACAATATGGGGATTCTCATCGCTCCAGTATCTGCAGTTCTGTTTATTCACATTTCCATTTAGCAAAAACGAGCACTCATCACTAAAAGAAACATTTTTAGTGAGTGAAGGTTGCCTTCGAATTTCCTCCGTCATTAGTTCGCAGAACTAAATCCTTCTATCTGGATCATCGTCGCCAAGTTCCTGCAGAATTTTCATTTTGTAGGGGTGGAATTTGTGCATTGTTAATACTCTTCTGACAGATGTTCGGGGTATGCCTGTTATTGATGCCAACTGGCGCGTTGATGCTTCTGGATTGACCGACACCTGACCAATAACTTCGATTTGCATTTCTTCATTCAGTACTGTTGTGATCCTTCAGTGTTTTGCCTTGGTTAAAACTACTTTTGTTTTTGGTTTGAAACTTGTAGCTTTATTAGGTAATGGAATATAGAATGAAATTGAACTACAGCAAAAGTAAGACTTATTTTAGAGAGAGTTTTAACAAAATGTGTTACTACGACTGAAGCTGTCTTAAGACTGTCTTCTTGCTTCACTAGATCTCTTACAAATCGACCTTTACATCCCTTCTAAAACGTTTCTAAAACCTACATAATTACAACTGGAAAACCCTAAATAAATATTGGCAATAAATGACAGTCTGTTCGCCCAAAGAATGACCATTAAGGATATTTGGGAATTTTGGGGTTTATGGTGGACAAATGTTTAATTTATTTACATACAATATCTTTGGGTTCTTTAACAGAAAGTCTGGGTCATATAATAATATTGCTTTCGGCGACGGCGAGACATTATTTGGGAAAGTATTCGAGGGTCGTAAAAGGTACAATGTCATGATATTATGGAGGAATATGACACTTCCCCCCTTGAAAAAAAAAAGAAATTTTCATAAAGAAATTTCTTCAAAACAAATCCTTTAAGAAATACAATTATAAAAAACTAACGTAAAATAATATGAAGCTTAACTTAATATAAAGGTAGGAATAAAAAGGAAAGAGAAAAAAAAAATGTAAACTAACTTATACCTAAGAATATACAAACATATCTTTTACTAAGACATTTTTATAGACGGTCTTGGGGTGACTGATCTTCGCATGGACATGGAATTCGTAGTGGATGTGGTTGCTTCATTGGAACTTAGAAGGTTATTTAGTTCAATCCCTTCGCCCATTTTTGTTCTGGCTTCTTCTTCTAGAATTCTTGATATGTTTTGACTTGTCCCTGGAGTGGTATTTGTATTTGTATTGAAAAGCTTAATACAGCAGGAATCCGGTATGTGCTTTGGGCTTTTAGTACAACAAAACATACTTTTAATGCATGATATTAATCCGCACCACTTAAGAAAATTGTACACTATTACCAAAAGAACAACTGACGCGATAAAAGAAATAATGATAATGAACCAATGAGAGTGTTGAATAATAAATGGCTTCTTCAATTCTTCATCCAGCAATTGGTCCAGTTGTCCAAGTTTGTGATTCGCAAACTGTAAATCGTCCAATTTGATATTAGAAAGTCTTATTGGTTGTAGTGTGATTGGTGTGTTGTTGAATCTGGCTTCTTTGGCATAGCAGCAATCGTCAAGTGCAATATTGATATCTGAAATTTGTTTTGAAATATTCGGTGTAATGATTCCTGAGCTTTCCAAGATAATATTTTGAGTATAGCCTCTGCATTTGGGTTCCAAACTTAACAGCCCTGTTGATGCAATTTTTATATCTTCGATTGGAAAATTATCACAAGCCAGAGTAAGCTGTAAGGGCGTCGATAGTACGAAAAGCCAAGAGTTGTCGCTCAGTGGATGCCATATCTCGAAGTCTGCTTTGGAATTAACGGTATGACAGTCAGCCGGGATTTTGGTAGAAAATGATGTAAACAATGCGACTTCGCACTTAGGAGGTTCTTGAATCCTTGTAGCTTGAGTGTTTTGGCAGATGAATTCCTCTTCTGTGATCCTTGTACACTTGGTAAGGTCTTTCATTTGCACATAACTAACCTTACTAATACTTATCAGCAGGTAAGGAAAATCAGGTAGGATATAGGAATGAATATCAGAAAAATTATGAGGTGTTGGAAGTGGCAATAATTTGAAAAGATTGTAGGTCATTTCGTCAGTCAATGGAATTTCAGTTGCAAAAATAATTATGTTATCAGAATGAAAAACTTTTAGTTTACTGATCTCAAAATATTTGTAAATAGTTGAATAAGATATTGGGAACGGTAATTGAAGTCCGTTGTTCAATTTGATTTCCGAAAGTACATTTAATAATTGTTTTGGTGTTATAACTTTCGGATGTAGGATATTATGTCTGGCCATTGTTATAGCTGAGATTAATAAATCATATTCTTCGTTCAGATCTTCTAATATTTGTGTGAGTAAGGCAATATGTGAACTGATGATAAGTTTCAGTTTGTTTACGTGAATACGTTTATTGGTATCTGCTGAGAAGGAGTTGAAAATTTTAATATTAGAGTTTAGAGTTTCTTGATTAGATTTAAAATTTCGTATACTAGAATTAAAATTAGATATCGTACTAGAAATTATGCCAATTTGTTGTTTCATCAAAAGTTGTGTATTTCTATTACTTTGAATTAGAGTTTTTATCGATTTGTCATAAAATTTAGCATCATCGGCATCAGGCATGCCAAATAGCCAATTGAATGCGTAAGAAGCACCATCAAAAATTCCTCTTTTAGTCTTTTTCGTATTAGTACCGATTATTTCGCTGACAACTTCAGATTTTCCGAGCAATTTATTAAACCGAGATTGGACGACTTTTATAGTATCTTTGCATAGAAAATTTTCAGATTCAACAATTTCATTACTATAACATAGATCGAATGACTTTTTCAATATTCCAGAAATAAATTTTATTTTCTTTTCATATCCAGTTACATTAAGATGAGTAAATAGGACAAATTTAGAATTTGAAAGTTTAACTTGGCCAAGATTATTATAATAAAGACCGGCATGATCGTGGAGATTAGTAATGTGATAATTATCGCCTCCAACACAAACGGAAATGGAAGTTAGTACAAGTAGGAACAGTAGATTAGCGTTATTAATCATTGTTGCTTTGATCTGAAACAAAAGGTTTTATCATATTAGTATGATACGTAATATTTTTTTTTCCTATTTGTAGTTGAATATTATTGTTATTGAAAACTTTAGTGACTTTATATGGGCCTTTAAATTTAGGACTCAGTTTTTTATTTAGACCAGGGGAAATATGTTTATTTACAATGTAAACCATATCTTCTATTTTATAATGATTTTTTTTTATTTTGTTATCGTAATAAGTCTTCGATTTTTCTTTTGATTTCAAGATGTTGTTACGTGCCTGTTCTTGAGTTATGTTAAGTTTGAGTTTTAGGTTGCCTATGTAATCGTCATATGAATATTTAAATTCGGGTCTGCTAGTTATAGAGCTTGGCAAAAATGGTTTGGATCCAAATAATAGTTCATATGGTGTATAGTTAGTAGAAGAGTGAGTATGTGTATTGTAAGCGAACATTGCAAAAGGTATAAATTCGTCCCAGTTGTTTTGTTTGTCGTTAATGTAGTGTTTTAAATAATCTTTCAAAGTAAGGTGTGAACGCTCCAAAGCGCCATTAGATTCAGGGTGGTAGGGTGTGCTTGTGACATGCTTAGTTTTAAATAATTTTACGAGTTCTTTTATTAAATTGGACATAAAATCAGTACCTTGATCAGATAAAATAGTTTTGGGAATACCGAATAAAGTTATAAATTTGCATAATTCATTTGATACTGTTATTGCTTCATGATTCGGTATAGGAATGGCATACGAATATTTCGTTAAATCGTCTTGCATCGTAAGGAGAAATCTAGATCCGTTTTCCGTAATTGGAAGAGGTCCAACTATATCAATAGCAAGTTTTTCGAAAGGCTTTTCGCTAGTTGTTGTTATCATCATAGGAGCTTTACTGGGTTTGAAATTTGTTTTGTTTATTTGACAAGAAGGACATTTTTTTATATATTTTTTTATGTCAGTTTTCATGTTCTGCCATTTATAACGTTCTTTTATCCTTTTATATGTTCTTGTAAAACCTGAATGTCTTGCTAGTTTTGAATCGTGATTTTCTTTTAGAATTGCGGAAATTTCCTCTTTTGAACTAATAATAATTTTTTCTGAACTAATAACACATATTTTTATATTCGTGTCCTTGAAAAGATAGTTTATCATTTCAAAATACATTGATTGTTTTAAATTTGGAGAATTTTTCGTTATGTCAGGTAAATAGAAGTATTTTATATTATCTCTGATTAGTTCAGTACGTAAGTTCCGGAGTGAATAAAAAACGTCTTTATAAGAAATATTTTCAAAATGAAAAGTCTTCACGAACATTAAATAGGATTTTTTATTGTTATTTTGTAACTTATAAGTTGAATATAATTCAAAGTTTGATTTTATGCTATCGTTGAAATCGAATTTGTTTTTTATGTACTCTGAAAACTGATTACTTTCTTTCGTCCAAATCAGTAGAGAAATAAACTGCGTTTGGAAAAAAATCGAATAGATTTCCATTTTTTATTTCAAGTTGCGGATTGATATCTAAAGTTTTGTAATGATATTCTATAAAATTTTCAAAGGTATCATTTTTAGAAATAATGTTGATATTTAGACATCGAGATAAAGCATCTGCGTTAGTATTAAACTTTCCTGGTTTATGAATAATCTCAAATTCGTATTCATTAAGTAATAATCCCCATCTAATCAGTCTACTTCCGGGATTTTTACAGTTTAAAAGCCAAGTGATTGGTTTATTATCGGTTACAATTTTAAACTTTCTACCATATAGGTAGCATCTAAAATGTTTAATGCTCCAAATTACTGCTAATAATTCTTTTTCCATAGTTGTATAATTTTGTTCGGCAGAATTTAACGTACGACTTACGTATGCAATAGGTAGGTCCTGCCCGATCTCACCTTGACTTAAGACCGCACCAATCGCATAGTCTGAAGCGTCGGTCGTCAAAATAAATTCTCTTGAAAAATCTGGATATTGAAGTACAGGTTCATTTATTAGAATTTCTTTAAAGGTGTCGAAAGATTCTTGACATTCTTGAGACCAAATAAAAGCAACATTTTTCTTTAGAAGATTAGTCAATGGTTTAGCAATTTTTGCAAAATTGTTGATAAATTTACGATAATATCCAATTAAACCTAGGAAACTTTTTACTGTTTTTTGATTTTTAGGAATGGGAAAGTTTTTTATTGCTATAGTTTTTTCTGGTTTTGGTTTTACTCCTGATTCAGAAATGATATGACCGAGATAAGAGATTTCTTTACGGAGGAATTCACATTTGTCGGGTTGTAACTTTAAATTATTATTTCTGAGTCTGTCGAAAACCGCTTCAAGACGTGAGACATGTTGATTTAGATCTGATCCATAAATAACTATGTCGTCTAGATAAATGAAACACTGTAACCCTTGTAAACCAGTAAGAACTGCATTCATTAGTCTTTGAAAACAAGCGGGTGCATTTTTTAATCCAAAAGGCATTCGATTAAATTCCCAGTGACCTAAAGGTGTAGTGAAAGCGGTTTTTGGTTTATCTTCTTCTCTCATTGGAATCTGATGGAAACCAGAAGCCAAATCGAGTGTGGTGAAATATTTACTATGGCCTAATTGATCTAAAATTTCTTCGATATTTGGCATTGGATATGCATCACCAACTGTAACTTCATTCAATTTTCTAAAATCAACCACTACGCGCCATTTTTGTTCCCCCGAAGCGTCCATTTTTTTTGGTACTACCCATAGAGGGGCAGACCAAGGCGATGCAGACGGTTGAATTATTCCCTGTTGTAACATTTTATTGATTTGTTTATTAACTTCGGTTTTATGAATTTCTGGGTATCTGTACGTTTTTGTATGAATGGGCTTAGAATCAGACATGTTTATTTCATGTTTAATAGTGTGAGTACAACCAAGGGTATCTCCAGGTAGAAAGAAAATATCTTCATAATTTTCACAAAGATTAGTTATGAAGCTCTTTTCTTCTTGGTTTAAATGGTCTAATCTAAGATTTTGTTTCAATAGTTGGCTCCTATTTTTAATAAAATTATTTTCAGTACTTTGTTCCGAAGCAAAATAACAGTAGCTTTCTTTAGAAATCTGTTCTAAATAGATTGAAATAGGTTTTAATTGAAAATCAATTACTTTTGAGTTTAAGATTGTTGCAAAAGCTTTATTATTTGAATTTACTTTAGTCAATGCTCGGGATAAATAGATTCCCTTAGATATTTCCATATCTGGTATGATCCCTTCTTTTATTTCCGGGTTTAGAACGTTGATTTCTATTATTGTTTCCGTACGAGATTTGAGAACAAAATAAGAACCAGTGTTAGGATTAGCGTTTAATCCGATAGGGATTTGAAATGGCAATGAGTTTAGAGATAGAGTTCGTTTTTTAAAACCGATTTTTGCGTTTTGATCTTGAATAAAATCCAATCCAATTAGACCGTCATAAGGGACGTTTGTAGCCTGATTTAGTATGTGGAATTTTATGTTCAAAATCTGATTGTTAATGATAAAAGGAATAGTGGTAGTTCCAACTGTTTGAATTGGAGAATTAGGACAGAGTCCATGAAGAGATATTTTTTCTGAAGGAACAAATTTAGTTATCTCAGGATTGAGTTTGTTGGCTTTTATCAATGAGCAGCTTGCACCAGTATCAAGTAAAAATCGGAGTTTTTTGTTTTGATTTTTTGAATATTTACTTTCTAGTTCAATGAAACTTGAGCTATTTTCAGCTAGAAATATTGTTAGTTCTCGTCGTTCTCGAACACAGCTAAAGTTTTGAGATGATCATCCAGTGAGGTGTTCGTCATTGGAGGAGCGTTGGAGTTTAAAGAATTTGAATGACTTGGTTGATAATTTGGTACATGGTATTGAATTGAATTAACGTTCGCGTTCTGCCTTGAATTCGTATGAGGTGAGTCGCGAAAAACTGGATTATGATTTGTCGAATTTCGATAAGGTCTTCTATTAATTTGATTGCTCGAGTTTTGGTTTAAGTTTTGAGAATTAGAGTTTTGATTTCTATTATTACATTGATAGTTTGAGTTTTGGGAATTAGAGTTTTGATGAGATTGGTTAGTATGCTGTCGATTAACATGGAAATTAATCGAATTATTAGATCTTCCTGCATTATTATTATATTGCCTTTTTCTACATTCTTCAATAACATGCCCTTGTTTTTTGCAGTAACGACAAAATATCTGATTATTCGTAAACAAAGTTCTTACGTTTGCATCATGATTTCTTGTTTTGAAACAATTATTTGTAGAATGCGAGTTGTTTTTGCAATTTTTGCAAAACTGAGTTGAACTGCGCGACATAGCCACAGCGCGTTCTTCAGAAATAGCTGCACTATACGCAGAATTAATCGAATCAAAATCTTTCCATCTCAACATTCGCGAAATTTCGGGTTTCGAATGATAAATAAATCTATTTAAAGCAATTTCGTTCAACATTTTCAGTTTTCCAGGAATCTCTTCCGGTTCTGTGCAATTTTGTTGAGTAGTAGATATCAATCGCGAGTTAATTGTTTCCAAACGTTGAAAAAAGTCTTTCACTGATTCGTTAGGACTTTGTTTGCAATTATTTAGCTCTTCCATTAATTGAACGTAATGTTTTTTGTCTTGATATAAAGTTTTTAAAGCGTCTTTTAAGGTATCCAAATTATCAAAGTTTTGGGTAGCTAACTGTTCTTTAGCTTTGCCACCGATTCGAGATAAAATAAAATATAAAAGAGGATTTTTCTGATCGTCCTGTGCTAATACATTGGCATTATTACAATTCGCTAAAAATTGCCCTAATTCAAGACGATTGCCATCAAAACTATTAGGTATTAGTTTGCATAAAAAATCTACGGAAAACCTACCATTATTTGGGTTGGAATTTGACGAAGGAAGTTGATTAAAAATGTTTTGAAAAGTTTCTAATAATATTGTTTGTAGGTCTGGGTTTACGGCAGGAGGAGTCATAGTGGCATATAAGTATTAATAAAGGAGTTAGACAAACAAAAGTAACCTCATTAAGAGACAAAAATCACTTACCAAAAAACTTGAAAGCTAGTGGTTACACAACAACTGTGATTCAATCCAATACTGGTCAACGCTGATGATAGCTTTGGCTGACTATGGTATGTCTTGAATCTTTGTATCCAAATCCTGCTGGATCTTGCTAGATACTTCTGAATCCTACCGACTGCGCCAAAATCTGTTGTGATCCTTCAGTGTTTTGCCTTGGTTAAAACTACTTTTGTTTTTGGTTTGAAACTTGTAGCTTTATTAGGTAATGGAATATAGAATGAAATTGAACTACAGCAAAAGTAAGACTTATTTTAGAGAGAGTTTTAACAAAATGTGTTACTACGACTGAAGCTGTCTTAAGACTGTCTTCTTGCTTCACTAGATCTCTTACAAATCGACCTTTACATCCCTTCTAAAACGTTTCTAAAACCTACATAATTACAACTGGAAAACCCTAAATAAATATTGGCAATAAATGACAGTCTGTTCGCCCAAAGAATGACCATTAAGGATATTTGGGAATTTTGGGGTTTATGGTGGACAAATGTTTAATTTATTTACATACAATATCTTTGGGTTCTTTAACAGAAAGTCTGGGTCATATAATAATATTTCTTTCGGCGACGGCGAGACATTATTTGGGAAAGTATTCGAGGGTCGTAAAAGGTACAATGTCATGATATTATGGAGGAATATGACAGTACCCTGGGCCCTACCCTTTTTTGATTTTTGACCGATCCCGTTCGTTGAAACTTTTGGATCAAATCCCTAACATAAATGTGACTAACGTTTCTGTCCGGATTTCTCTCATTGAAAGCACGGGCTGTTCTCAAATAGCACCTACCTTAAGCACCATAAAGAAAAACTATTTCAATTCTTTCTTCCACACTATAAACCATTTTTTTTACTACTAATCTGGGAAATCGTCATTATTCAATCTATTTTTCTAGGAAAAAATTGAATTTCTCTCCCTAGGTGAATAATGAAAATAATGAAAAAATACCTAGGTCAATAATGAAAATGACGTCATCACGCAAGGATATTGTCATGTTTCTATTGGTTCAATTTCAATTTCAGACGTCAATTTAAAAAAAATACAGGTTTCTGTAGGTACATAGGAAGTTATCATAAGCTGTTGATAGAGGGCAGCACTTTCAAGAGGACGTTCAAAAAAAATAATTGGAGCATGGATTTAAACAAATTTTCTATTTTCTACTAACAGTAGTAAAAAAAATTCTATATATTCCTCGGTAGAGAAAGTAATTATATACCTTACGCATTATAATATATATAAAAGCGCTCGGTATATAATGACCAACTTCTCTACCTTGGTATATAATATACTATTTCGAAGTTTTAAGTAAGTAAATTAAATAAAGGTAGAAACTATCGTCACTAAATTTGCAAAATAATGATTTGAAAAATGATAGAAGACAGTAAGTAAAGCATTTTGTTTTTTTTTTTTGTTGCTGTGGGTCGGGTTGCTATAGAAAAGTAAACAAATAGCTGATAAGGAAGAATTTGCGTTACCGCAGCTTCTTATTTGTGGATTGGTGGAAAATGTTAAAATAAATTATCTAGATCATTTTTAATTTGGTTCCTATTTTTCAAAATGTCACACCTACATTTCTTAATCACTACTTAGCCGTAATTTAATTTAGGTTGAAATCCTTGTGACCATCGTTTAGCATTTTCAATTAGCTTTCCATAGAGGTGCCACAAGTAGGGTACCGCAATCTTAGAGTTTGAAATGAGTGGGGGTGGCGCCTAGGGGTGGGTCGCAGTGATTTGAAAAATACGTCATTTGAATTTAGCTGGGTCGCTTCAATTTCCTATCTCTCATTTCATGCTAAAAATTCTTTTTTTTTGTAAAATTTAGTTCTACCAATTTTTTTCATTTGACGGGTAGTTTTCCAATGTCACCCTAAACATTTTATGACCGTCGTTTAGCATTTTTTATGAGCTTTCCAAAAAGGTGCCACAAGTGGGGTGTTGCCATTAAAGATTTTGAAGCGAGTAGGGGTGGCGCCTAAGGGGTAGGTCGGGGTGGTTTAGAAAATATGTCATGTGTATTCCGCCTTGATTTTATAAAAACCGTATTTTTTATTTTTTTGATATCTTTTTTGGTTCAAAAATTATAGCCATTGTAAGTTTTCAGTGGCCCACCCTGTATAGGCTTTTTACGCTATATTTAGGATGACGTCACGTGCGATAATAGTATATTATGCAATGATCATGTAATGATAGCCATTAATACACGAGCATGTTGTAGGATACGAAACGAGCCGTAGGCGAGTTTCGTATATAACATGCGAGTGTATTAATGGCCCTTACATGAGAGTTGCATACACTATTTTTTCTACTGCGATTGATAAAACTTATGATATTTAGATATGTCAACATCGAGATCAACATTATGCTTAACTTTGAATAGAGATTTCATAATTGAGTAATCCATACAGTTGAAGGTTTAATTTTTTGTTGTAATTCTTCAAAATATACTATCAAAACATTTTCTGAGAAGGACGATGTGTTTTTGATGTTTCCAATCCATAAATTGTCCATATAATTTTCCGTAAATTTTCTTGGACTTGTCCGGTAGTATATTATTACCTGCATTTGTCGTCCTTTCTGTAATTTCTGGAGGTGTTAGTGAAAATTCTTCGTTATCGCTCAATATTTCCATAATAATGCCTTCTCCCAAACTTAAGGTATTAACTTTTAATAACAATTGGAGGTATTTTTGTTTATAAAATTATTGTTTTTCGCTAAATTACCATGGAAAAGCTATAAACAGAGTGCGCCAACATTCAAAAAAAAAAATCTTTTTTTTAACTGATGGCGCCATCTATTGACAATGTATAATAATTAAAGAAGTAAAAATTCTTCCTTATCATTCATTATTTCCATAATAATTATTCTTTGTCCCAAACTTTAGGTAACTTTTAAATAATTCGAAGTGTTTCTTATAGTTATCAAAATAATTCTTTTATGCAAAATTACCGTTTAAAATGTTTAATATCTTAACTAGGGCTGCCATCTATCAACATTGTATAATATTAAAAATGAGTATTATAATGAAAATCTGTATCGTAATGAAGTTCATTATGATACAGATTTTAATCGTTTAATAGCGTATTATGAAATGTCAGTAGAAAAAATGTCTTATGAAACGAATATTTTATACTATTTTTTCTATTTTGGTATTGTTTAATTAAAAAAAAACACATTTTTCTTGGAAATTTTATTCTCATATTTCCTGATTTCATATGTTTAGGTTGGTAACACTGCATGCCAAATATAGAAATCTTCTATTATAAAATCGCGACAGTTCGATGGCCATCAGTCAGCCAGTGTAACCAACGTCCGATAAGTAAAAAAGGAGTGTCACAAAGAGCTTCTTTTCGAAACTACTTTTAGTGTCGAAAAGACTTCGATATGACACCAAAATAGAAAAAAGTTCTTTCAAGAACTTCGTAGCGTAAACTTACTCAGAAAATGCAGCAGGTTTGTCGGAATAAGCCTCAGGAAAGGGTAGTATACTTAATAACGTATTTCCAGCAGGAACGCGGCCATTTTTGCTTCTTACTGCTGTGAGGCATGTAAGTTGTTAACGCCCGACGAAGCTAAATGAAGATTCTATAATTTTGTTATAAGTGGTTAATAGTGGTTAGCCATGTGCAGGTAAAAAAAAAAAAGAATATTGATGAAGACCAGTGACAATTATTTTTGAATGTGACAATCAATCAATTAATTAATCAAAAAAAAGTTACAGAATTTGATCAGTTTGTCTAGTAAAATCTTATTATTAATCTTTATTGTAACTTTCAGCAACCATTATAATCATTGTTTCCATTTTATTGCACTTTTCTCTAAATCATGCCCAGTTTTTAAATAAAATTTACAGTCCTCCTAGTACAGTCAAAAACATAAGTAAATTACCTATTTTCCGTTTCGTTTGACAGAAAAGACCTCTCTATTTTTACCTGGTATGCGCGCGCAACATGAGGCAAGTCTTTTTATTAGCTAACTAGTACAGGTGTGAAGTATTCGTTTTGCACGCTGGGCATTTCCTTGTCCTTGTTCATTGCTCGTGGTCTGACAAAAATAAAAGTACGGTTGATATTCAACTTGACAAGTGACACTCAATAGTAGTTTGAAATTTTCATTCATAAATAAAGTCTGTTTTTTTTTTAAAGATAATTCCCCAAGTCAAAAATTTAGTAACTATGTTGGCAACACAAGCCTTTTCTACATAAAAAATTTGAAAACAATTTTACATTGTATTGCCAACATAATGTCATTTTGACTTTTATCTTTAAAAGAAAAACAGATTTTACGTTGCACAACACGCGGTTTTTCTTCTTCTCTTTTTATTCCGTGCAAATAAGGAGGACGGTGCCATACGTAAGTTTAACAAAATTTGGTACATTTTGCCTAGTCTTGCGCAATGAGCGTTCTGTGTCTTTTTTTATCTAATGAAGTTTTCGTATGACTACCTCTTTGTTTGGTAAAATAGATAGGTCTACTGTCACGTGACATTCTGATAAATTATAAGAAAAAAAATAGGCATTGACAACATTGTCTCTTTTTGTTCTATGACGTCATCCTAAATATAACGTAAAAAACCTATATCACTCTCGAGTATGCACAAATGAGCTGGCAAATTGCCCCTAGGGGAGCAGAAGCTAACAATCAACAAGAAGAGGAAGAAGAATAAAGGTTTTCGTTTTGAGGTAAAGGCATAGACATGTATAGTCTGGCTAGCCAAACGGCGAACTGCAATAGAATTTGCTGTTTTACCAAACTTGACAAAAACGATAATATTAAACAAGTTGGTGACATATTTTTTTTGCAACATGGGCATGTGTAGTATTTTAAAATAGATAAAAATCCGCAACATTGGCCATTGCGAAATGATGGGTGTGGAGAGGCGTAATTATTCAGAGGTATGATTCTATTGATTAGAGCCTGAGCGACAGCACCAGTGGCGTTTGTACTTTTGACATCATTTGCCTTCCTTTTTTAACAAATAAAAATTGACGAAAGAAATTAATGACGTCAAAAACGTTCGTCGGTTCTAACCAGAAGTCATTCAATAAAAACCGAATTTTCGCGAGGAACCACTTCCATGATTTCATGAACACAAACGCTTTTGCGAGAAATTCATGACGTCATATTAAACGTAGTTCGCGGAAGCATGGACGCAGCTTCTAGCCAGCGTTCAAACTCATGAGGTCACAGACAAACTAGGTTCGTCCTTGGATGAACTACATTCATCACGAAAATTCGGTTAAAGTTAAAAACATTGATTGTGTCGAAAGCATTACGTAAATATAAGAAAAAAATCCAATTTATGACGAAATTTTAAAAAAATCCAAGTTATGACATAGTTCACATCGTTCATGTCGAAAGTACAAACCGTCGTGAAACAAACTTTAGAATAGATGGATGTCATTACTTTCAAAAACGAATCAAATTGACGTGTGTGTATGCATTAAAAATTTGAAATTTTTAAAAAATAAATAATGGATAAAGTATTGGCTATTTATCTGTAAAAATATACCTGTTGTTCGTAAGGCTTGCTAATAATAAAGCCATAAAAATAGTTATTCGTGATAATGTCAGACGAATCTATCGAAGCCTTCCTGCAAAGGATTCATAAAGACGAAGAGGATTACATGATTGTATTATCAATTAGAGACGAGCTAATGGAAAATGTTTTCGAAGAATGTTTTAAAAATTACCTGAAAAACCAGGGTGTCAAGTTTATCGTACAGTGTGCCTACGACGCCATGATAAAATATCTTTCATTTGAATTTTATTATCACCCGGAAGTTCCTGATGTAAATCAATCCCTATGGATTCCTGATGAGCCAATAGAATCGTCCCCGAAAGATTCATGGGCAGCCGAAGCTGTGCCTCTCCAACCGAAAGTACAACAAACTGAGGTGAAAAATAAATATAAGTAATACATACAATCAAACCTGGCACTAACACATTTTGTAATTTTCGTATATAGATGACCTCAGCAAAACTTGAAGAGGATACAGAAGAAAAAGAGGAAGGGGGACATGAAAAAACCCCATCAATATCAAGTGATAACAGATCAGTTCATGGTTTTGAACCTAAATGTTGCGCCTGTCTTGGTCATCCTTGCACGTGCTTAGTTACAGCTGATATATCTTGCAAACTAGTGAGCTATAATAATTATTTGTACACATTATCGAGCATTTGAATAATAATATATTTTATAGTTTGATGAAATCTTGGAAAAAGCAAACACAACGGTAAAGTCTAGTTCACAAAGTAAACACTCATCATTAGCAGAAAAACAGTTATCTGACACAGCTAATGAAGTTATCAGGGAGAAGTCCAATACAAATGAAGCGGATGTACCGCAACCACAATCATTAATTTCCACTCAAGAAACAGATTTGGAAACGCCAACCATTGCTCTTCTATCAGAAATTTTGGAAAAATCAAAAGTTCCTACACCAAAAATTAAAGAAGTTACTGCTCCAAAACAAATTCATGAAACAGAATACTTGGAAGATCTGCTTAGGAGTGCGAATGCTAGCACTGTCAAGCTTCCTGCTCTAAGAGTGAAGTCTACGCTTCAATTTAAACCCATCAGTAAACCGTCAAAAAAAGGGAAATTTTAATTTATATCAGTTATAATGTACCATGCCCAGGGATTAGCCTGTAGAAATGCTTTCGAGTACCTATCTTACAATTTATGTAGTAGATCTACTCTACTAATTATTTTAGGTAGGTATATTTATTTATATAGAAAATTTGTTTATTAGAAAGATGATTTATCATTGTCTTACATGGGACTTGAGTGTCTAAGTTGAGTTTTAAACTTGCGATAATGTGTCAGATTTGCATACTGATCACGATTTGCTACAAAAATTATTAGCTATTTACCTAACAAGTGCGGAAAATTAATTTTTCCCCACGCGGCTGCCGTTCACCGAACGACGCGTAGCGGAGTTCGGTGAAGCAGCCGAGTGTACTTTACCGCACACTATGCGGTAAAGTGCACTTTACCGCATACTGTGCGGTAAAGTTAACTTTACAGCATAGTATGCGGTAAAGTAGAATCAAAGTGTGCGGTAAAGTGCACTTTACCGCATAGTGTGCGGTAAAGTAGAATTTGATATTTATAATCAAAAATCCTCTCTTTTTCAGAAAATGGATTTTTGATCATTTCTAAATCTTATCTAATTTCATTAATTAATCTGATTCATTAATTAATTTTATAAATGCCTTTTTTTGGAGATGTAGATGCTCATAGGTAAAATTTTGTACCTAACACATGCGGAAAGTGCCTTTACCGCCCTTAACGGCTTGTTGCGTGCGGTAAATTATCACTTTCCGCATTTGTTAGGTAAATAACTATTCCGCACTCACAGCCGTGCGGAAAAACTTTTTCCGCACTGATATGCGTGCGGTAAAAGTGTTACCGCACCGTGCGGGAAAACTCATTTTCCGCACGCATATCAGTGCGTAAAATCGATTTTTCCGCACGGTTATAGGAACAGTATTTTACGTCTTTCGCTGAATAATTGTAATCGCCCGCTCTCTTCTTGTTCTAAGGACACCTATAACTAGGTAGTAGGTATTAGAATCAATCAGACATAGATAGTTGGGACCCTGTAAACTTTTAGACAATCTTTACAAGATAATTTATAAACTCCAGATTTATTACAAATTTTAGTTTTAGATTTATTATTTTTTAAGTGAAAGCCTATTGTATTGTTAGTTTTGAAAGCAACATTTATATCGTTTTTGTTAAGAAATTTGCTAATTTTATCACTAGCTTGTCCTTGTATATACAAGGTGTATATTTTAAGTGATACCACTATTACTATATCCGAAACGGTAAGAGCTACAAGGTCGGTTAAATTAGAGAAAAGTTGCCTTTTTTGATGCCCATTCAAAACTTGTTTACAGTGTTGTCAAATTCCTTTGAGTTTATGAAATACAGGGTGATTTCTTGAAAACGCCAAAAACTCTTTCATCAACTATTTCAAAAACTATTGATATTCGAGACACAATTTAAATTTGACAGTTTTATAATTTTTTTCGCTCTACAACGTGACATCTTCAAATTTTAAATCCGACGTTTCGTGATCGAGCTTCCATTATCAACTTAATTTTTTTTAATACGGACGTGGTCTTTTTATGTCATTTTTACAAAGGGAATAAAAGGCACTTTCTAAAAATGACATAAAAAATCCAGGTCCGTATTTAAAAAAATGAAGTTGATGATGGTAGCTCGATTACGAAACATCGAATTTGGAATTTGATGGCACCATGTTGTAGAGCGAGAAAAATTAAAAAACTTTCAAATTTAAATTGTGTCTCGAAAATCAATAGTTTTCGAAATAATTGATGAAATAGTTTTGGACGTTTCTTAGAAATCACCCTGTATTTCATAAACTAAAAAGAATTTGGCAACACTGTAAACAATTCTTAAATGGGCATCAAAAAAGGCAACTTTTTCCTAATTTAACCGACCTTGTAGCTCTTACCGTTTTGGATATAGCAATAGTGGTATCACTTAAAATATACACCCTGTACAGTGTCATTACTTAAGTGTGCAACATATGGGATTTTTTTTTAGTATTAGCACAATCAAAATACAAACAAGGCCAAAAGTTGGTGCATATCTGATAATCATACTAGGTGCACTTAGAATGGTTGCAAGTCAAACAGCATACAGGGTGGCTCAAAAATATCAAAATTCTACTAATCTATATATATAAAAATGAATGCCACTTTTCGTTGTAATTTTATAACTCAAGAACTGGCTCACCTAGCCAAACCAAATGTTTAGGCTTTGTTCGGACTATTTATTAGATGGTTTTTGTGAAGTTCGCACAAAATCGGTCGAGGGGTTCTTCACTTATCACATTTTTTGTAAATAAATGGAGGATCATTTTGTTAATGGGGATTTTGCTGTCAAATTGAAACTTTTTCAGCGTTGACAGTACCAGCATGTTGTTATGTCATTAATGCGGTCATTTCACATAGTTGCCAAAAGAAGAAAACAAAAATTACTAGCAGGCTGTCAACATTAAAAACAAAAGTAACTAAATGATTGATCCTCGCTATCCTTATTATTTCTATTCTGCCTAATACAAGCTAAAATTGATGGCTTTTCTTTTCAAAAACATTCGTAATAGGCGGCAAATTTGAATTTTAAATGTAATTTATTCAGTAACTTTTGTTTTTAATGTTGACAGTACGCTAGTAAATTTTTTTTTCAACTTTTGCCAACTATGTTCGCGCACCGCAATATGGCGTCCAAACAAAAGGTCAATTATTGCTTTGTGTTTATATTTTCAAACATATTGTTGAGTGCATTCATACAAACGGTGAGTCTTGAATTGTTCAAATCTATATATATAAAACACAGTTGTGTTGGTTCTAGCACTTATAACTCGAGAACGGCTGGACTGATTTTTATGATTTTTGCTTTATGGATTTGTCTTTGTCCCTAATAATATAGTAAATCGGAAAAATCAGAAAAAAAAAACAAAAAAAAAACTAGGTAAGTACCTCTTTTACTTATTTATGAAAAAAAATCACTAAGCCCCCATACGGCGCCATCTCTTATAACCGATACCATTTCATTTTCATTGCAAACCATTTTGTATACGGCGCCATCTCTGATACCTAGAACGAAGCTCGCCGTTGCGCGGTAATTTCATTGCAGATACAGTAGAACAATGCTGCTCAGGAACTGGAACTATTCCGAACAGATCTATTCCACTATTCCGATCAAATAGAGTGGTTCAGAAAGAGTAGATCAGATAGAATAGTGCAGATAGAGTAGAACACATGGAGTAGTGCAATGCAGATAGAGTGAAACAGAGCTGCGCTGGAGATTTTTTTTGTTTTCTTTACATACTTTGAACATTTCTGTGCCTGAGTTTATTTATTTGGTGGTACAATTTACAAGAATAATGCCCAAAAGCTGCCTAAAAAGGGATGATGTAAAATTTTAATTTTAGGTGACTTCTAATCCAGAAAGTAAACATTAATTTTCTTCAACCAAAGCCAAATTCACCATCGAAAAAAATGAATTTAATTCAGCTAATAGATACGTTAACACAAAATTTAATCGGTATTTTTAATAATTCAGAGGCGGTACGAAGTTCGCCGGGTCAGCTGTGGCTTTTATCATTAGTAATGTTGTAACTTGTTGAAAAAGAAAATTGCGACATTTTAAAGTTGTGTTGAATATCATTGTAACAAACAAGAATTTTGTGAATCCATAAAAAATTAAAAATCTAAGTTAATTTTACAAATATGCTTGAATTTGAACAAAGTTATGTGAAATTGATTTGATTTTAATTAATTTTTGGGGGAATTAAGGGCGGAAATAAAAAATTAAAAAATATAGTAATTATAGATTTTTTTCGAAAGAAATTAAAAAAAATCTTAGGAGGCTATGTTTTGGTATTTAGACATAACTTTTAATTGCAAACAACTTTTCTCTATAACATTTTGCTTAATTTTCTAAAATAAGGGTACTTTACAGTACAGCTTTGATATTGTTTGAGCTACCCTGTATGCTGTTTGACTTGCAACCATTCCAAGTGCACCTAATATGATTATCAGACATGCACCAACTTTTGGCCTTGTTTGTATTTGGGGTTGAGCTATTACTAAAAAAAATCCCCATATGTTGCACACTTAAAAAATCACCCTAAAAAATTACAAAATAATAATAATTTCAAAAGTATTACTTTCCAAGGACAAGCTAGGAATAAAATTAGCAAATTTCTTAACAAAAACGATATAAATGTCTTTCAAAACTAACGAAACAATAGGCTTTCACTTGAAAAATAATAAATCTTAAACTAAAATTTGTAATAAATCTGGAGTTTATAAATTATCAATAGTAATATAACTAGTGCAATGGGAATTATTGATAATTTTTGGGAATGCATTTTTAGTTTAGTAGTTGTTTAGTAGTTAGTAGTTAAAAACGCATAAGTGCAATTTTGTCGAAAATTATAAATATATTTCCATTGCACGAGTTGTATTTAATGAGAGAATTTCATAAATCATAAATTTAAATTTTTTGTCAAAAAATGTCAAAACACCAGTTTTTGCACCAGTTAGTATGCAATTATCTGATAATTTGCACTAGTGCAAATTATCGCGTAATTGCAATCTGATCGGTTCAAATCAACAATCAAAACATGTCAGTTAATTGTTGGAACACCAGTTTTGACAGATGTATGAAATTCTCTTGTAAAGATTGTCCAAAAGTATATATAGGACAAACAGGTAGAAATTTTGGTAATAGAATTAAAGAACATTACAATAGTTTCAATAAAAAGAAAACAGATTCAAATTATGCAAATCACCTGACAATCAAATCATAATTTTAATAATGAATTTCAAATATTACATAATGAAAACAAAGGGATAAAATTAAATCTTCTAAAATCTTTGGAAATAAACAAACTTTTTTTTCTTTGTTGCTAGCTTCAAAATTATAGTGACAATCATTTAAATAAATAACGTTGTAAGATGTTCAATAATTGATTCGCTTAGTATGTATGACGCACATGTGCGTCATTTGGCATTGGCGGATAGTATGACAGTTCAGAGGCCATTGACGGGATTATGCGTCATGATAAGATAAGTTATTTTATCAAATTTGGCCTATGGAATAATAGGTCTGTTCGCAGAGAAATCACAAATCAGTCAGAGTAAATCTCATTGGTTGAAACTAGTTTCCTGACTGTTTCTGATTGTTTTCAACCAATGAAATTCGCTCTGGCTGGTTTGTGATTGCTGTGCGAACAGGCCTAATACTATAGTAGCACGTAATACTTATATTGTCATCTAAAACAACAACATGTCATCGGATTTCGGGGTCGACTTTGAATCGCTTTCGGCAGCGAACGTGTTAAATGTCATTTACTGCCGCTTGGATTTAGAAATGGTGTAGAGTGTAGGTACCAGATTCAACGAATGATTATCAAAATTGTTTTTATTGAATGGGGTTTGGGGTGTGTGCAGTGATGTGCCTGTAGACAATGTCAACGTAAACAATTGATTGTCTACGCGTAGACAATTCGAATTGTTTACGTGGGCATTTGTCTACACATTGTCTACATGTGGCGTAAACAATAAACCCATTTTAGAAAATTCAAAAAAAGGTCCAAAACTACTACTACCTAAGTAGCTAATACCTATCACTGATTATAAATATGAGGAAAATCGATAATAAAATAAAAATATTTTTCGGAAAGGAAAGTGTGAGGTTAGAATTAGACGTCATTTATATTATTTTACATTGTTGACACGTTGTCTACATTGTCTACATTGTCTACCATTGTCTACACGTAAAGTAGACAATTAAAGTCTACGTGTAGACGCACATCCCTGGTTGTGTGGGCCACTTCACCATTTGCCCGGTGGGCCAAATGACCCCCAGTCCGACACTATTACTATTGGAGATAAACCGAGAGATAAACATATTAAACCATATATCGTTGAAATCAGGTTGAAGGGGACTGATAAATAGGCGCACAATATAGGGTGTCTCATTTTAAAAAATATAACTTCACACTCTGCACAAATTTTGACGCACCATGTATGCCTAAAACCAGGGATGTGCTTGTAGACTATGAAATCTACTTTAGGCGGTTTATCTACATATTGTTTACATCCACTTTTTTCCATGTAGACTATGTAAACAATGTAGACTGTAGTGAAGACAACGAAAAATTTGAAATTTGAATTACCTATTTTTTTTGGAAATTTGCATTGCAATAAATTTATACCTATTGTATTAAATTAGACATTGGGTGGTATGAATAAAAACGAAGTACATGCTACTACTAGAAGTATTAGTATATTCTTCGTAGTATTTACTTCACAAAGAAGCATTTACTTATTTCCGGTAGTGTCGAAATGTAGTATCTACTTCGTTTTGGATTAAATACTACGTAGAACATACTAATACTTGTAGTAGTAGCAAGTACTTCATTTTTATTCATACCACCCATTATCTACAGCTCAATTAACTTTACCAAGAAAAAAACAGAACTAAGCAAAAACAGAAACATAACCTTATGACAACTGTCAAAAATAGTAATAGCGTTGTCTACATATTTTACACGTTGTCTACATAGATTACACTTTTTACATTGTCTACTCGTTGTTTACACCAGAACGTAGACAATCTTTATTTACGCGTAGATGCCCATCCCTGCCTGAAATTGACTTAGGCATACTTTTTATGCATCCGTTTTTCCGTCAATCCGTTGATACGGAAGTATTCCTATTGGTTCAATATTTTGGCGCCAAAATATTGGACCAATAGGAATACTCCCGGATCAACGGACTGACGGAAAAACGGATGCATGAAAAGTATGCATTAGTTGAAAGCTTTTGACAATTTCTTAAAACTTTTGTATTTGACACTTCTGTCACAAACATCAAATAAAAAAGTTAGCAGGGGTGACATTTTTAATAGATCACCCTACTGTACCTTAGTAAATTTAAGGGGGCAACATCGCTCCCATGCACACGATACAAAATACAGAAATCGGTTTTAGACTACAAAAAAAAAACGCACATCAGAATTTGCTGAAATTTGGCATAAACATTCCTTGATCGATTATCTAGAGAATAGTGCAGTTAGATTTTCCATATTTCGAATTTTTTTTTGGCCTATATTGTGAAAATGAACTATTTCCCAAAAATATAAAAATCCACGGTAAAAATTGAAAAAATAAGAGCACCATTCTCTAGATAATCGATCAAAGAATGTTTATGCCAAATTTCAGCAAATTCTGATGTGCCGTTTTTTTTTGTAGTCTAAAACCGATTTTGGAATAAAATTACAGATATTTTGGCAAATATAGTTCAGGCTTTTTTTCGAAGATGGCGCCACCAGTCAATTCGTGATGTCATAATTAGGCGTTTTCGAAAAACCCGAAGCGTTGGAGCAGCAGCTGATGTATTGTCTGGCTAGCGAAACGGCGAACTGCAAAAGAATTTGCTGCTTTGCCAAACTTGACAGAAATTAGAAACAAAATAATAAACAAGTTGGTGACATATTTTTTTTTTGCTATATGGGCATGTGTCATATTTTGAAATAGGAAAAAATCAGGCAACATTGCGAAATGATGGAAGTGGAGAGGCGTGATTATTCAGAAACAAGATTCTATTGGTTATAGAGCCTGAATGACAGCACGCAGTGGCGTGGTTATTGGCGAAACTAGAGAATCTTTTTTCTAATAATTTTTTTGTTTATTTCCTTGGTGTTTTCGGTGCCACTGAACTCAAAGACATGGCTGTCTTCAGACGGTGTCAGTTGAGGTGTCAGTGAATATTTTTAGGAAACGCCCCAGTTTTCTTCCCCCTTTCGTCTCTACCAAGTTACCACTTGCCAGACTATAGGTTGTTCAGCGTTTCCAAAAAAGCCTATTGACAACAGAACCTCTTTTTCACCTTGTGTATTTGTTTGGTTTTTTATTATTGGTTTATAAAATAATAGGCACAAAGCATGATGTGCCATTAGTTTCCATTGAAAATAAATAAAGTTTCTATTTTACGTACCTAGGTATACATACAAAAATTTGATCGTGCTTTGTAGGACGAAATGTCTTTGAAAAAATAAAAAGCTTCAATAATAATTATTAAAATTTATTTACAAAAGGTGGAAAGTGCTAAACTTAGAGTTTTTCCTTTGTGTTCTTGCATATTAGTGCAATAATAATATCCACCAATGCAGTAGAGCATTCAATTTAGGTATCTGGCGATTTGCATTTCTTTTACTAGCTCTTGGATCTTTTACCAATATCTGAAATTGTGTAAGACTCCTGGTAGGACTATTTTTTTATTATTCCTCCGAGTATTCCTCTATTTGTAAACCCATTCATGTGCCAATTGCTTCCTGAAAATCTCATAGGTACCTACCACAACTAAACATACCTCAAAAACAAGCTCTACAACAAAACATCACTTTTACAGAGTAGAACAAAATTTGAAGTCATACGAGGCATGGAAATACAAATCCCTCCATAATCTCTAGCCAATCAGTGCGAACTGAGTGAAAAAAGTTGCACTGATTCTGCAAATTGAAATCGCTATAATATTTAAAATGCTCCACTGTAAAAATGCTTTCATCTTGGCGCCATCTATAATTTTTTTAGAACTAAAATATAATTTGAAGGGAGGGCCGTTGAGGCCTTAATAAATAGTTTTATTTGATTTCCCCAGAGATTTCCCTTTACTCCTGTTCCTGTAATTTTTAATGCAAGGTCCATTTTCAAGTTTTCAACATTTTGCGCTCTCAAAAAAAATCATATTTTTTCTAGTAAATATGTACTAAAAATGTATTATGTAAGGTAATGTGTACCACAAGTATTCATGGCGCGTACGTCCCTGTACGACAGTTTTCGAGCATGAGGATAAAAACCAAGAATTTATTTCTATGACGTCGCAGCTTGCCTTTTGACCGTGTTGCCACTAGTTATCAACATTGAAAATTTGTTAGATTTAATTCTAAAATGTTGGCAATTTTAGTCCCAATTACGATACACCACTGCAATATTCTGTTTGTCTAAGAGCCGAATTATGGACCGGCTGGTAACATCTCTGGCAAATTTACCCTGCTGGTAAAACTGAAAATTGAATGTCCGGAAATAATTATTTTGCAAAAACCGCCTACCATCTTCCACGCTAACAGCTAACACTACCGAGCGCGATTTTACTTTTGGCGAAATACCCACATTTCCCAAAAAAAATTGGGTAGTAAATAGACAAGGATAATACACACTACTAAGAATTGCTTATCGGCCTCGTTTCTGCTAATCGCCGCCATATTGGTGTGTCACCATTTCCGACGTCATAAATAAGTCGTTAGCTGTTTGCACTAGTCGTCGTAGTGTAGAATTTAAAATGAAGAAAATTATTATTTAATTTTGATTAACGTAATAGGCAAAGAGGAAGATGAAAACGATATCTAAAAAAGATTTGTTTTAGATTGTTATTTAATGTAATAAAACCAAGTATGCATAAAGCAAGAGCCCGCGGAATCATAACCTGTAGTGCAAACAGCCTACGTCAAGGCGAGAAACAAACATGCTGCCTACGTCACAACTGGTGATTTGGCGTGGTGGGGGGCTTCAGATTTGTTCCACACAGGCCTTATAAGGATCGGCTATCCTGTAGTAGTAGTGTGTATTATCCTTGGTAAATAGATAGGTAGGTAAGTGAGCAAAGGTTAAAATGATTTTCGTATATTCTTGGTTACACTCTGGTTTCGTAAGACATTATTTTGAGAATCGTACGAATATGTTATTCGACTACTACCTCAGATGGGGCCCCGGAGCCTCTGGGACCGAGGGCCACGGCCCCCTTCTGCCCCCTCGGTAGTTACGCCACTGAATGAGAAGGGTATGGCTCATTAGCATATTCCGAGAGAACATTTTCTAACGAATAATTTAGTACCACACAATCGCTAGTTTATTCAAATATTGAACTGAAATTTTCCAAAAATATTTAGAATGCTAGGAAAATTCTTCATTTGAGTGATGAACTAGCGATTGTGTGGTATAGTCGGGGCGGTTAGTCGAATCATCTTACAAATTGTGATAAAAGCATGAAATTTGGTGCAGATGATTTTTTCACAATTATAAGCGATTTGACCCGCATGACCCCCTTGTCGGACCTATAGCCTATAGGAGCAAGATGGCGACCATTTGCAAAGTCGCGGCTAAGAGGTTAAAATTGGTAATTGTAAATTGATTTCAGCAAAATTGGTGTCGTTTTCGAATAACTTTTGATCAGAAAATGTAAGAAAATATAAGTGATTGAAATTTGAATAATACAGGGTGTCCTAGCCGAGAGTGACCCATTTCAAATGCTCATAATTTTTGAACCAAGTATCCTAGCCAGAAAAACCAGTCATGTTCAAGGTATTCATGTACCATGTACCAATAAACATCGTCCTTGAAACTTAAAGTTTCAGCGGTAAAAAATTTAAATCGAAATCCTGGGTATTTTTGCAAACACATTTTTTATTAGCATATTCACAAAGCTTCGAAATTATCGTTGTCTGATAAAAAGGTAATAATCTGGATAAAACTTTCAAAAGAGATGTATATGTTGGCCATTTTACTCCACGCATTTATGGAGTCGGATCAGTAAATCGTTGAAGGAATAATGTAACATGTTCTGAGGAATCTTATCAATGACATTACAAATGTTCCGCTTAAGATCTTCCAGGCTATTTGGCAAAGAATTATACTCTCCTTGATATAACCCCAGAGAAAAAAGTCTGGAACTTTCAAGTCAGGAGAGTAAGGGGCCCATTCTATAGAACCAGCTCTTCCCATAGCCATCTTTCCCCAAATATCATAACTAGTGATTCTCTTGATAATAAAGAGTAATGAATAATGAGGTGCGGCACCATCCTGCTGGAAATAGATCTCATATAAGATACACTGCAACATGTAGCTGCATGCGTTTGCAAAAATAAGTACCAGTATTTCGATTTTAATATTTTACGGCTAAAACTTTAAGTTTCAAGGACGATGTTTATTGGTGCATGGATACCTTGAGCACGATTCTTATTTTGACGTTGTCATATTGTGATATACAGGTTGTCTTATTAGAAATAGTGGAGAATTTCCATGTTGAAAAACAGCAGTTTTTTAACTGGCCCTGTACAGAAAAATTTGCAATTAACTAAAAAAAAAAAACAGTAGGCCAAGTGCAAACCACAGGTAGCCTCACACTTGCTTTGTAAATAATAAGGATTTGAAATGGGTCACTCTCGGCTGGAACACCCTGTATAATCGAATTTCAAATTTTTATGACCTCTGTTTAGAAATGTTATCAACAGAATATATTTTTACACCTAAATTACCACGTACCTGTAATGTACCGAGTGATCAGCGGCGGGAAGAGGGTTGGTGTGCAAGGGTACAGGGGTGCAGGAAGGATGTGGAATTAAGCGAACTAAAAATTAATTACCTATCTATAGATTAATTAAAAAAATATTTTTTTTCTAATGAAATAGTTATTTTCGTAACAAGTGCGGAAAGTATCATTTTTCCGCAAATGTTAGGAACACAATTTTTCCTACGAACAGACAATAAAAAATACAAAAATAAAAAAATAAATAGGTCTATATTAGGCAATTAACAAAATTTTTTATTTATGTTTAACTATTTTAATGGTGAATGTACAATTTTCAGCAAATTTTAAATTTATCGCTGATGCATATCGTAGGTCAAAACAACGCGACGACGTGCGAAACAAAAATTTCCACACTAGTGCGGAAAAATTACTCTTTCCGCAGGCCAATGCGTGCGGAATAATGTTGCAGGTCGCAAGAAATTTTGTCTTGCTCGGCTATTTCTTGTTCTTCCAATTTCTGGTTCTTGCAAATTTCTTGCAGCCCTCTTTCTTGTTCTTGCTGCAAGACTCTTGCTATTTCTTGTTCTTGCTTTATATAAAGTTCCTACATAGATTTTACATTGGTTATAGTCCCTTTTTCAAAAAGCAAGTTAAGTTTCAAAATATAATTAAATTTCTTTGGAAAAACTCGTACTTTTTTTATTACATTAGAAGACTACATCAGACAAGTCGACGAAAGTAAATGTTTAATAAAAATGTTTGCTTTTTGAAAGTTTAGTCATTATATTGGAACTTCAAGAAATATTTTTGAAGTAGAAACCTATTTTTGTGCGTACTGAATGAAGGGTTCGCCCCATTTGTGCTAATGTTCATTTGCTCTACCCACCCGAAGTCGCTTTCGGGCGGGAGCGTCGGACGAGCCGAAGTCCGACCGGAGTATATCCCTCATCGAAACGAATGCAGTTGTCGCAGGAGCGGCTTGTAGCGCAAATGAGTACGCGTTACCGTTCCCTCTCCAGCTGGCGGGTATTTAAAATAGAAAATAGAATTCTATTTCTATATTATTCAAATATTGTGAGTCAGTGTGGTGTTTTGTTTACTTTAAAAATGGAAAATTTTAACTTTTAATATTTTATTGGTTAAATAATAATTTACTTTAAAAATTGAAAATATTAACTACATATCATGGTTCACAATCACATGGTTTTGTTTTTTGATTGAAATCCAAAACTTTTACCTTTTTTTTGCTAGCTAGGTGGCTGTGCAGGTTAGGTCTATTTTACTTGAGATAATAGACTTTCCTTAAATATCAGAGTTCTTTTCATAGATATATTCATCTTCATGTAGGTTCTAGCAATATAATAATAAAGCTCTCCTTGGTGGGTATTTCTTTTTCACCTTTTATTATTAAATAAGAACATGAAAAATATTTAATTTCAAAATGTCTATTTTCAATATCAATTGGCATTTTATATACATTTGTTACAACATGGATTCAACAATAATAATGATAAATTACAAGAAGTACCTACTTTTTAACAATAAATAATAAGTAGGAGGTGAAGTATATGTTTTACTTGGTGAGTCATTAAGTATACTTCTAATTGTTTTAACTATATCAAACTTTATTGAGTGTTTCACTACTTCGGAACCATGCTTAGTTGTTAAATACCTTCTCAACTCCTGGTTTGTTTTATATGACACTTGGAAATCCTCCATACATTTGAAGAAAGCATCGTCAAAGGCATATTCAGGAACTGTAAAAGAAGGGATTACTCTTTCTCCAGAGAAGCTGAGAGAAGCAATTGTTTCTCAAACTTTACCTATAAACGTTAACTAATATAAAATACTATTGTGACTTCTTCCAAGTAATATCCTCACCATTTTTGCAATTATTACTGTTTTCCAAGTGTTTGTTGAGGTTGTATTTTGTAGAAAAAAACCTTAGCACAAAATTCACAGGTAGCACTATTACTTGGTCCATTTTCCATTATTTCCTAATTCCCAATTACAATAAATTTATTGAAATAACTATTATATAGCTAGTCAATTCTAGAACACCACACCACGAACTATCGATAGTATTTATAGGATAATATTAATACTTAATTAATAATATTATTTGAGATAAAAAGCCTACAGAACGCAGAAACAGAAAACAGTAATCGTTAAAATTTGAAATACGCAAAAATATTCGCGCCAAATACTTGCTTGCTTGCTTGTTTTAATGGCGCTGCTACTGAGGCAATTTGCCAGCACGATTTCGTGGCGACCCTGATGTTGTCTGGCTCTAGGCCATATCATAGGTCCCCTATTTGTTTCACTCTTTTCTTCTATCTTCAGTTTTTCTTAATGTGAAAGGCACATCCAGGATTTGCCTAGATCAATCGCTGAAACCGGATATAACCTTTTTCTGTCAAAACAAACAGCGTTTTCACGAGTCTCAGACTCTGGCCGCCATTTTGCCAACGTTACCACGCGTGAACCTTCTGTTTATCTAGGAATCTAAGCCGGCTTAGTCAAAAAGACGCAAACAAATCCACGGATGGCGATGAATCTCGGTTTTTACTCGCGGAGGTGAGCCAAAATTTGGTCTCTACACGCCTCTAGTGCACCACCCGGTGAAGCTCTTTGAGCTCCTTATAGTCGGGGAGCTGGCGTCGAAAATATGCAAGAGTTTTCGCAAGGCTCATATTTTCAGAATGAGTAGCATTTTAGTACTACAAAGCTAGGCTACAGTCAGCAGTTCCAGTTCCGGGACACCTGGCGCTGAGATGCGCGCAAAGGTGTATTTTTAATCAACACCTCGCAACAGTTTTCGCAAAGCTGAAAATTTGCAGAGAGCATGCGAATATAATGTAGAACCATAATTTAACAGTCAGACAAATAAATACGGGGACACGTAGAGTCAGCGCGACTTTGAAGTGGTCAAAAAAATGACGTCACCGAAAGTGTTTTCGCATGGCTGAAATTTGGCAAGGTAATAGTAAAAACAATATATTTATTGAAAAAAACAGTCAGACACTTCTATGTCGGGACCGCGCCAGTCAGCAGTCGATTAGAGTGATATAGGTGGTAGCGCGCGTCAATAGGCATATATCCATGTCGAATAATAATTTCACCAAAAGTGTTTTCGCATAGCTGAAATTTGGCAAGGTAATAGTAAAAACAATATATTTATTGAAAAAAACAGTCAGACACTTCTATGTCGGGACTCCCTCAGTCAGCAGTCGATTAAAATGATATAGGTGGTAGCGCGCGTCAATAGAATTTTACTCTATATATAATATCCATTTCGATGAATAATTTTATTTTTATAATTTAAATTATTTGGAATCGGAAACGGTAAAATAAAATTGTACATGCAGTTAAAAAGTTTGCGGTTAGAAAAAAGCCCGATTCGTATAAATATTACTTGACCATTTAATCAGCAGTACTGTGATAGTATACCTATAGTAATTAAATAAATTCAGTTTTAATTATATTTATTGTAGTTTCATTAAATACTTATAATCGTCGCCGATTTTATAAAATACAAAAAAAAAATTCTAATCACATCTGCCGCTTCCCTTCCCCTAATCTCGACCTAACAGTACCATAATGAAGTTTCCGAATTCGAATGCATATACGCCTTATTCAAGTATACGCGCTTACGCTTGCAACTTACAGGTTTACACTTACTCATTAAGAGAAAAAAAAATGTATTTTACCGTTTCCGATTCCAAATAATTTAAATTATAGAAATAAAATTATTCATCGAAATGGATATATATATATAGAGTAAAATTCTATTGACGAGCGCTACCACCTATATCACTTTAATCGACTGCTGACTGAGGGAGTCCCAACATAGAAGTGTCTGACTTTTTTTTTCAATAAATATATTGTTTTTACTATTACCTTGCCAAATTTCAGCTATGCGAAAACACTTTTGGTGAAATTATTATTCGACATGGATATATGCCTATTGACGCGCGCTACCACCTATATCACTCTAATCGACTGCTGACTGGCGGGGTCCCGACATAGAAGTGTCTGACTGTTTTTTTCAATAAATATATTGTTTTTACTATTACCTTGCCAAATTTCAGCTAGGCGAAAACACTTTTGGTGAAATTATTATTCGACATGGATATATGCCTATTGACGCGCGCTACCACCTATATCACTCTAATCGACTGCTGACTGGCGGGGTCCCGACATAGAAGTGTCTGACTGTTTTTTTCAATAAATATATTGTTTTTACTATTACCTTGCCAAATTTCAGCTATGCGAAAACACTTTTGGTGAAATTATTATTCGACATGGATATATGCCTAATGACGCGCGCTACCACCTATATCACTCTAATCGACTGCTGACAGGCGGGGTCCCGACATAGAAGTGTCTGACTTTTTTTTTCAATAAATACATTGTTTTTACTATTACCTTGCCAAATTTCAGCTATGCGAAAACACTTTTGGTGAAATTATTATTCGACATGGATATATGCCTATTGACGCGCGCTACCACCTATATCACTCTAATCGACTGCTGACTGGCGGGGTCCCGACATAGAAGTGTCTGACTGTTTTTTTCAATAAATATATTGTTTTTACTATTACCTTGCCAAATTTCAGCTATGCGAAAACACTTTTGGTGAAATTATTATTCGACATGGATATATGCCTATTGACGCGCGCTACCACCTATATCACTCTAATCGACTGCTGACTGGCGGGGTCCCGACATAGAAGTGTCTGACTGTTTTTTTCAATAAATATATTGTTTTTACTATTACCTTGCCAAATTTCAGCTATGCGAAATCACTTTTGGTGAAATTATTATTCGACATGGATATATGCCTAATGACGCGCGCTACCACCCATATCACTCTAATCGACTGCTGACTGGCGGGGTCCCGACATAGAAGTGTCTGACTTTTTTTTCAATAAATACATTGTTTTTACTATTACCTTGCCAAATTTCAGCTATGCGAAAACACTTGGTGAAATTATTATTCGACATGGTTATATGCCTATTGACGCGCACTACCACCTATATCACTTTAATCGACTGCTGACTGGCGGGGTCCCGACATAGAAGTGTCTGACTGTTTTTTTCAATAAATATATTGTTTTTACTATTACCTTGCCAAATTTCAGCCATGCGAAAACACTTTTGGTGACGTCATTTTTTTGACCACTTCAAAGTCGCGCTGACTCTACGTGTCCCCGTATTTCTTTGTCTGACTGTTAAATTATGGTTCTACATTATATTCGCCTGCTCTTTGCAAATTTTCAGCTTTGCGAAAACTGTTGCGAGGTGTTGATTAAAAATACACCTTTGCGCGCATCTCAGCTCCAGGTGTCCCGGAACTAGAACTGCTGACTGTAGCCTAGCTTTGTAGCACTAAAATACTACTCATTCTGAAAATATGAGCCTTGCGAAAACTCTTGCATATTTTCGACGCCAGCTCCTGGACTATTAAACCAACCGCCCACACTCTGGCGAGGACAAAACGAGACTGCGCCAAATACTTTCAAATTCAAAAACAACAAACAAAAAACATAACCTAATTTTCTTGGCTGTCATAGACATTAACCCTTTTCACGTGGCTCCGGTTTAACAAACCGCAACATACCGCTCAAATTCGGGTGGTAGGTATCCACACGTCACTTTGTAACCGGGTTAGAAAACGGTATGTCATTTCTCTAACCGTTTTGTAACCCGGTTAGCTAAACCGGAGCCACGTGAAAAAAACTATTGGTCATAGCAAAGGAAAGTTCGCCACGGCAAGGCTGTGACAGAGAGTAGGTTGTCTAATAACAAGGTTACAAGCTTTGAATATAAAACAACAGGGCTGCGTTCAGGAATGGCTACAGCCAAGCCAAAATTGGCATTTTGCGTTCGAGTTCGGCTCCAACCTATGTGGTTTGGCATTACCGGTGGAAGGGGAAAAGTAGGTTTTGGCATTAACATTGCCGTCCTTGAACGCACCCCAGGAAGGAGCATAAAGCCTAGTACTCATAACTGCGAAATTCGCATTTTTTTGACATTGCTTCGACAATTTGACGTTTGATACACGCATGAAACGTCAAATTGTGAACGCAATGTCAAAAAATGCGAATTTCGCAGTTATGAGTACTAGGCTTAACCTGGAATCTGCGGGACCAGAATATGTGGAGATTGCATATGGCCGACTAGTGTTTCCGGTTTGGCAGTGGCGTATATTTATTTAAATATGACTGTCAATATTATGACTCACTCTTTTCGCACTAATCCCAGTGCTTATTATCACTTAAAACCGCTAAAATCCATTAAACATCCACTTGAATGAGGACACAGCGAACCACCAAAACAAATGATGAGTCAAACTTGGAGGCTCCAATATGGCCGCTTCCGTCCCTTTTTTGTTTGTAGTGACAACGCTCCTTCCTGTAGTTTTATATTCAAAGGTTACAAGCAACGCGTCATCAGGTAGGCGAAAAATTTGTAAAATACGTTGTTATGAATGTTCCGTTTCAGCTGCCGGATTCTATTTTACGAGTCGAGTCGAAATTCGTATCGAATTTTCAAAATAGCGATTCTGTTTTTAGATTTTTCAACGTCCGGTACGTCCGGAGCTGTCGTATTCGATATCGAGACAATTCGAGTTGACTCGTAAAATAGAATCCGGGGGCTGATTTGTTTTGTGATCATTCATAGGTGGGTTCGGCTCGCTCACTCCGTGCACTCCGAGTGACTCCATTCGCACTCCAGCCGTTCGGGTTAAGGTTCGGGTATTGCTTTTTACCGTATTAGGGGTGACTCCATTAGCTCTGTTCACTCCACTCCAACTCCGCGCTGAATAGCCGAACCCAGCTCATGTTATTATGTAGCTATTTCAAACTATTTTTAATGTAAACACTAACATACTGCATAGTTTAGTTTTGCAATTCTAGGAGTGTTTGGTGTGCGCATATTTTTATGGGTGATGTATGTACACCTGCTAAATTGGTTTAAAGTTACGTGGCAACCTTGTCTACTATCCTTGAAGAGACAGACTATTTTGCTTTTAAGGCCGAGTTCGGCTCTGCACTCCACGGAGCGAAACGGTATGAACAGGGAGATCGTGACGGTGACGTCATACGCAGAGTGCGCCCTGAAGTCTATGTTTTTTTTAAAGATAAAAGTCAAAATGCCAATAGTTGTATTCCTTTCACACCTAGGAGGAGCTCCGGAACAGCTCCGGGGCTTCACGCGCTTATTCCTTTCGAAAAGTGTTTGTTGCACCACGCATATGTTCCCTGCAAATCGGGGGCGACTAAGCACCAAAGCGAGTAGCTCGAGTGTTTCAAGCTCTTGAAAGGAATACAACTATTATGTTGGCAATACAATGAAAAATTGTCAATGTTTTCAAATTTTTTATATGTAGAAAAGGCTTCAACATAGTTACTAAATTTTTGACTTGGGGAATTATCTTTAAAAAAGACAGACTTAAGCCAAACACAGATCGAAACAAATCCTCAAACCCTTGCGCAATCACTAAACTCAAAAAAAATTGTTTCGTTTTGATTTTATTTTACTAGTAAACCGTAGTAAACGAGTAGGTGAATTAGTAATGGACCTGAAATAAAAGTAGAAATCTAGGAAAAAAACCGCGATAACTAATTTCTCTGGTGCTCCTCCATCCATCCATCCATCCAAAAGAGAGCAAGCTCAGGGTCAGAGTACGTGCTTGATTGTAACCAAAACGCAAAAGAGAACACTCTGAGAGCTAAAACAAACAGGATCTTATCGTTTCGAGCGCGCTTGAACTGCTCGAAGTTTACCGAGTGTAAAGCCAGTGCATGTGCAGAAGCTAGCTTCTTAGGAAATATAGCAATTGGCAAATTACCTATCCAAGTGCTCCTAAATAGTCGAAAAAAAAACAGTCAGATTTTTTTTACAACCAGGAATAGGAATAGGTACTAGGGGACTGCTGGTTTTACGTGTACTTAGGTGGGGAATTTGCAGCGAATCTGATGACAGTGGCTAGAATGTTGAATTGGATTTGGATGCTATTCGAGCAAGAACACTTATTGCTTATTGAGCTGAAAGTGTGTGCCATTTTAGCCGCACGCCTCAACTCTTGACATAAAAATGTATAAGCCGAGTTTAAAACAGTATAGGTTAAAAAAACGAATTCCTAAACGTTATATACTTGTTAAAATCACCTTTTCTACATTTAAAATCCATGAAAAAACAAGCACAACCTGAATCGCAAGCATCCCATCGAGGCCTGCGGGTGACGTCACCACTATAAGAGGCTCCTAATAGTACCGACGTCACTCGCAGGCCTTGCCGACTCCAGAATTGGCGAACGTACGCCTTATGAGGATAAGCAATCTTATTAGGATTCTTGCTTAGTCCAAGCAATGAAGGAAGTTTACCTCAACAAAATTAGAAGTTAAGATTTTTTGGGGGGGATCGGTTCATTTTTATGTGCTAAATAACATATTAGGTTTGCGACCTTGTACTTCCATAGGGTTTTTAGTTAGGGGTGGTTTTAGGGGTAATTTGCGGTTTATGGAGAACGCTGTTTAAAGGGATGGTCCAAAAGCAAAAAGTTTCAAATGATTATTGTAGCTGAAGTTTTTTGCTATAAAAAACTCCGCGACAGCACCCTTTTATCTTCTATAGTTTTTTTTCTGCAGCGTCTTGAATAGTAGCATGTTTTTGTTCAAGGTCAATAAATCAGCGTTTCATCTATTTACGCGCATTTGGAGCAGCAGCGGCCGAATGCATAATCCGATTTAAATTTTTCAAACACCACATTATTGCTAATGAAATGCTCTCTTTAATGCTTTTTTGTTCGAATTTTTCGCTCGAAAATTAAGCGAGCACGGACTCGCCAAAGGTGCTACAAAGTTGTAAATTGCATCGAAAACTACCCCTTTCTTGCATTCTCTGTAATTTCTAAACGGGGCTAAATATTTGGTGACAGTTTTCGATAATCGGCAGCCCATTTATTCCTCTCAAAATACACCAGCGGATTTTTTTTTGTCGTTTATTACTCAATGACTTATTGGCTTGAACACGTCGCGCGGAATTTTTCAAAAAGTCAAAAATAAATTAAAATTTTCGTACAGCGCTGAAATTTGGTACAATGGCTTTATTTATTGTTCCCATGAATATACTGCAATTTTAATTGCTTCACATGACTGCTGACTTAGCTATTGGCAAAAATAGTGCACGCGCAAGTATTATTCCTTAATATTTTTTTTACAAAAGGATTTTGCAACCAAATATTTTCTACAAAAATCCTCCGAAACAGTATTTGCCACAACTTTTATTTGAAAAGTTTTTTGTTGAAATGCATGGTTACTTCTGCATTTACTAACAATCGCAGGCGATGCTTCCTTCGGTCGATGTTTAATCTTATGTTTATTATTGAATATTCCAACAGTCCTTATCTATCAATATTGATGTTTATTCTAAATAGTTTCCGAAAATTTGGCGGCAGGTTTCGGGAGTCCTATGTAGTCTGGCTAATAACAATAACGTTGAGAGTGAAAGTGAAAATCGTCTTTTTGACAATGGCTACGGCTGAGGAATGTTGTTTCATATGTGAAAAAACTTTAGGCAATGCCGATATTATTACTGTGCAACAGCGGGGAATCGAGACTTTCAGGCGATCCAGCATAAAAAGAAAGGATGGCAAAAGTAATTAATGTATACCTATTTTATCTCATTGATTTTATCATATGTCCGTTAAATTTGCGTCGTTTTCTAGCCACGATTTGGGACGCGTGCTATCTCCACTAAATATTTTAATCAATTTTTTTTCTCAAAATATGGGATATAAAGTTTAATAGAAATAAGCGTTGATAGAGTTTCGATGACTACTCCTGAACTGCCAACAGAATCGGTATCGATCAGGGGTTAAAAGTATGAAAAAACTAACTCCAAATTGAATTTTTTCTTTTCTCGAGTTTCTGGAGGGGTAATACCTAATACCTTCAGCTTCTTAGAGGTGATTGCTAAGGTCTATTTGAACAGTCTGTCCTTATGGTTTCAGAATCGGTACAGGTTTAGGGTTAAACATCTGAAAAAGTAACTTCAAATTGCATTTTTATTTTTTTTTCTCGAAATGTTGGATGGGGTTACACCTTCATCTTCTCAGGGATGATTGCAAAGGTCTTTTCCAGTAACTGCTTTCGAAATCGATACAGGTTTAGGGGTTGAAAATATGAGAAAAATTATTCGAATGAAGATGAAGTTGTAATCCATCCAAAATTTCGAGAAAATTAAATGCAATTTGAAGGTAATTTTTTCATATTTTCAACCCCTAAACCCGTACCGATTTTGAAACTAATTGAAGACAATGTTCAAAAAGACTTTAGTAATCATCCCTAAGAACATGAAGGTGTAACTGCATCCAAAATGTTGAGAATAAAAATAAAAATGCAATTTGAAGTTAATTTTTTCATGATATCAACCCCTAAAATCGATACCGATTCTGTTGGCAGTTCAGGGGTAGTCACCGAAACTCTATCAACACGTATTTCTATCAAACTTTAAAAAATGCCATATTTTAGCTAGAAACCGACCGACCCTAATCTCACGGACATTTCTATCATTGTCAAATAGGGGTGGGCAAAATATTGATCGATTACTAATCGATTAATCGACTGGTCGATTTCGTTTTTTGGAAATCGATAATCGTATTTTGATTAAACGATTATTTTCGGTACTATTTTCGATTAATCGATTATTTTAATATATAAATAATATATTTATAATTTTCGACAAATTTGCACTCATGCGTTTTTAACTGAAAAAGGCACTCGTGCACTACGTGCACTCGGGTAAATTTCCCAAAAATTATCAATAATTTCCATTGCACTAGTTATATTACTATTGATAGTCGCCCAGCCCTATTGTCAAAGTATAGATAATTCAAGCTTTTGTTCATTTTTATAGGCGAACGGTATTTGACAAACATTGCATCTGTCCAAGTGCATGATGCTTGTCGGAAGTACTACAACAATGACAAGCTTTTTGCCTCATCAGCACGTCGCAACCTCACTCAGAGCCGATGTTCTTCACGAGGAACTTTTGATTGTAAAAACTAATGTTTGCTATGTGCTGAAGTAGTAACAGACGAATCATATGTGCAGAAACAGAAACGAAATCCAAATGATATTCGTTATCGAATTAGCGAGGTGAAAAAGTTATCTTTCAAGGACACGTTGCTTCGAACGGCTGCAAGTCGGGATGATAATTGGGGGCGAGCTGTAATAGAACGCTTACGTTTAATTGACGACTTGATTACAGCTGGGGCAAAATATCACGTTAGATGTTTCAATGCGTTTCTGAAATTGCCAGGGAGTCCATCAGTTGCTGGCAGGAAAAGAGGGCGACCAATGGACACTCTAGTGGATAATGCAATGAAGGAAATTTACTCTCACGTTGATGATAACTTTGAGGAATGTCAATTTTCTTTCGCTGATTTAATGAATGCAATACAGGGTGAGTTTCGTCCAAATGAAGCAACGGTAAAAAGGAAGCTGTTGGAAAAATATGGTGACAACATCATTATTGCTGTGTCTTCAAATAAGCCACCTATTGTCTGCTTCCGAAACAGAGGTAACAGTTGGTTAAACGAAGCTTGGTATGAAATGAAGAGAAATGACTTGTACTTGAGCGCTTACGCATTGTTAAAGCGGCGGCAAACATTATCCTGGAGGACATTCGCACGCAGGTGCATGACACATCCCAGTATCCACCTACGGACAGTTTCTTGGAAAACATAGAGAATGTAATTCCGAAAACCTTGCTTGTGTTACTTCAAGATATTATTTTAAAACATAAAAAGGGACCTGTAGAAATCTGGGAAAAGAAATGCACTGCTATATCTCATGCTATTATGGCAGCGGCACGGCCTCGTTCCTTTGCATCATCATTGCAAATTGGACTGGCTGGGTTTTTGCACCATCGATTTGGATCACGGCAATTGATCGACATTTTATCCGCCTTGGGATTCTCGGCATCTTACCATGAGGCAGTACTTTTGGAAGTTTCAGCGATAATGCGACCACCTATAGCAGTTGCACCGACTGCATTTATACAATTCGTATTTGACAATGCGGATTTTAATACGAGAACACTAGATGGCTTTGGAACATTTCATGCCATGGGTGGTATCGAATGCGTCACGCCTAAATCCGCTATTGCTCAGGATCAATCTTTTCAACGTATTAACCGCATGCCGTCGGCGGCCTTTACAGGCAAAATAGCAGCCGTGGGGCTTGCAACTTTTCATCGCCAAGGGGAGTCGGGTTTAAAACACCTAACAATCAAGGACCTACAAAAAATAAATCCAATATCCGCCGAAATACTCCCTTCAACATCGGATTGCCTTTGGTTATACGGACAGTGGGCTAAGCTGCCATGCATTCCAGGGTGGCACGGTTTTATGGAGCAGATAACCGCTCGAGAGCGATTCGCACAATCACATGTGTCCTGCCTCCCATTCATCAATGCCCTACCCAGTGATTACGATACGATAATAACTGCTCTCCTAACCGCGGCAAATAAGGCGCAAGCCTCTAAGCAATATACATGTTTTGTCACGTTTGATCAGCCACTGTATATAAAAGCGCGAGATATTGTCTACAATTGTGACTCCGCTGATTTGTCCAATGTTACCGTGCGCCTTGGTGGATTCCACCTCCTAATGTCGTTCTTGGGATGCATAGGCTACATCATGAATGGAAGTGCTTTAAAGGATCTACTTGCGGTGATATCTGCGGAGAACTCAATTGAGCACATGCTAACAGGGCATGCCTACAGTCGTGCTGTACGGGCGCATCTTTTATCTCATCTGGCGTTGGCGCATATTGTTTTGAACAACATAACGTTTACTGTAGAGGAGCGCGCCATGATGGAAAGCCTTCTGACTGACGCTGATAGAACTGCGACTATGGCGCTCGACGACCTGGATACAGGAGAAAGTCTCCTTAACAAGCTGCGTGACCAACTGCAGAACCTTCAAGCCAATGGTCCAACTGCACAACTTTGGGTGCAGTATTTTAAAATGGTCACGTTGGTAAAGCAGTTCATAGAAGCTGAACGGACGGGCAATTGGTCACTACATCTCAATACTGTTCAACGCATGCTTCCCTTCTTCCATGCCAGCGGCCACTTCATGTACGCCAAGTCCGCTCATTTGTATTTGCAGGACATGCTGCAATTGCAGCAAAAAATGAACGCTCATGAGTTCGAAGCATTCACTCAGAAAGGCTATTTCACCATCCGACGGTCTGACAAATTTTGGGCGGGAATATGGTCGGATATGACCATCGAACAAACATTGATGAGGATGATGAAATGCATCGGTGGCCTTACGCATGGGCGAGGCGTGAGTGATAGCGTGCTCGCCAAGTGGACACTTGGAATGACGGCCCTACAGAACGTGTGTGCGAGTCTGGAAACGTTCTGCGGTGTTTCATTGGACACAACGGAACAACATGTCGACATGCAATATTCGCGCATTACACGGGATCAAACAGATCTTCAACGGCTTGTCAATTGGTTTAGCGTTCACGATCCGTTTCCAGAAAGCCCAAACATCCAATCTATCAGTACTGGTCTTGTAGGCGATGATCGAATTAATTGCTACATGGCGCAAGACCTTGGCGCCATTGGAATTTCCAACATTATTGGCAAGGACTTCGACAGCGTCAAATTTAAACGCAATGACCGCATCACGCCACTTGCAGCATTGACCAGTACTATCAAAATTAATGACTTGAGCATACCTGTGGATCCGCTTGTCATTTTTCATCGCATGTGTATCGCTAAGCAGTCGGACGAGGAGCTTAAGCAGTACCTTCAGTTTGAGCTTGCACCTTTCCCGTTATCATTATTCACCGAAGCCGGCATGCGTAAGGGGACAAAGTCGCAACTATACAAAGCATTTACCCCTGTTCTCGCAAAGCCTGTACTGGGACGCAGCATTTACGTGATTGATGGTGGCTTCTTAATGCACAAGGTCGTATGGCTTCGAGGCGATTCCTTCCTCTCCATCTGCAACACGTACATCCAGTACGTGGACAGGCATTACGGATCAAACACTATCATTGTGTTTGACGGTTATCCAGCTGATGCTTCCAACAAAAGCACCAAAAGCGCTGAACGACTTCGTCGATCCCAAAAGCAGACATCCGCAGAAGTAGTCTTCCAAGAATCAATGATCTGTACATATACGCAATCCCGTTTCCTAGGCAACGGCAGTAACAAAAGTCGCCTCATCGCGATGTTAATAAGGAAATTTCGGGAATCAAATTTTACCGTCCACCAGGCCGCAGAAGATGCGGATACTCTTATTGTGAGGACCGCCATAAACCAAACGGTAGATGTTGACAACGTCTTCATTGTCGGTGAAGACATTGACTTGCTTGCTCTGCTGGTAGCCCTAGCGCCTGACCAGCGAAATATTTTCTTATTGAAGCCAGGCAAGGGACGAGGTATGGAACAAGTCTACTCTCCACAGAGTTTCAATGGTGACGCGTCAGTAGCACGTCATATTTTGTTTCTACACGCCTTCAGCGGATGCGATACGACGTCTGCTCTGTTTCGTCAAGGCAAGGCAAAAATTATTAAGTTATTTACACATTCCCAAGTCCTGAAAGAGGCGGCAAATGTGTTCTTGGACGAAAATGCTAATCCCGATAGCGTTGCGACAGTTGGCGAGCGAATGCTAATTAAACTTTATGGTGGTACAGAAAATAATTCATCTTTAAACTACGTGCGGTATCAACAATTCACCCGCACCGCTACAAAAAGTAAGCCAAGCTGGTCCATCCACCTCTTATGAATAACTGCAATAAAACTAATCGAAATAATGAATAAAGATGAAGACCTATTGCAGAGACCACAATACAAAAAACGTGCCATATACTCAACCCCCAGGGCGGTGAGCTATAAATAAACCTAGCAGTCCCAAGGTGGAAAAAAACTTCGGCGACAATATGATAATTAGGGGCTTTTTAGGTGCCAATTAAGGCCTCTAATTAAAGATTAGTGCTTCTTTAGTTTTTGAGAAAATCAAAAGAAAAATAAGGGACTGATAGGTTTATAAAAGCTAGCAGTCCCCTTATAGTGAAGAATATTTTTTTAAATTTTTCTTTTGTATCAGCATTAGATGCTTTTGAGGTGCACCTAAATAGCGGAAGAAAAAATTGAATCGATTAATTATTAACTGAGTTACAGATTATTTTATTTTCATTAGGGCTGGCTTTACGATTACTTGCGGGTGTATTTGCAGCGAATCTGATAACACTGGCTAAAATGTTGTACTGCTTTTAAATAGTCGAAGAGAAACTTCAATCAGTTAATTACTGAATTACAGATTTTCTTCATTATGAGGCATTGTTGGCTTCACGTTTACTTGGTGGTGTATCAGAATGGAAAAAAAATTCTAGGTCCATATAATTAGTGCTTTTTAGGTGCTAATTAGGGTCTCTAATTAAAAATTAGGTGCTCCTTTAGTTTTTGAGAAAATCACTAAAAACTGCTCCGCTGGGTTTATCAGAGCTAGCGTCCTAATAATGAAAGAACAATCTGTAACTGAGTTACAGATTTAATAATTAATCGATTCAATTTTTTCTTCGACTTCGAGCACCTAAAAAGCACCTAATTCTGATGCAAAAGAATAATTTCGTATACCTAGCAGTCATTTAGTTTATTTTTTTGACTTTTCCAAAAACTGAAGGAGCACCTAATTTTTGATTACGGGCCCTAATTAGCACCTAAAAAGCACCTAATTCTTATTTATGGCCCGAAGTTTTTTTTTTCATTGGGACACAGTACCAAGTAAACGTGAAGCCTACAATTCCTTAATATTAAAAAAAAATCTGTCATTCAGTTAATAATTAACTGATTCAAGTTTTTCTTAGACTCTTTAGGAGCACTTAAAAAGCATCTAATTCCAATAAAACAACATTTTAGCCACTGTTATCATATTCGCTGCACATACACCCGCAAGTAAACATAAATCCAACAGTCCCCTAATAATGAAAAAAAAAAAAATCTGTAACTCAGTTAATAATTAATAATTATTAATCGATTCAATTTTTTCTTCGACTATTTAGGAGCACCTAAAAAGCACCTCATTCTGATACAAAAGAAAAATTTGAAAGCAAATATTTTTTTAATTTTAGGAGACTGCTAGCTTTCATAAACCTAGTAGTCCCTTAGTTTTCTTTTGATTTTCTCAAGAATTAAAGGAGAACCTAATTTTCAATTAGAGGCCCTAATTAGCGCCTAAAAAGCACTTAATTATTATATAGTCCCCAAAGTTTTTGTCCTCCTTGGGACTTGGGACTGCTAGGTTTATAGACCTAGGGCGGTGTGGAAAAGAGAATAAATGTAAATACTCTAATGCTTCAATAAAATATTGTGCAGAATGCAGAAATAGAAATATGCATTTTATGGAAAAAAAATTGAAATAAATCTTGTAACAAATACTATGTCAGATTATTTTTATAGAGAATCTTGTTCTAGGAGCCTTTTGTTAAAAAATAAGAAAGAATAATACTTGCGCGTGCACTAAACAATAAATAAAGCCATTGTACCAAATTTCAGCGCTGTACGAAAATTTTAATTTCTTTTTGACTTTTTGAAAAATTCCGCGCGACGTGTTCAAGCCAATAAGTCATTGAGTAATAAACGAAAAAAAAAAAAATCCTCTGGTGTATTTTGAGAGGAATAAATGGGCTGCCGATTATCGAAAACTGTCACCAAATATTTAGCCCCGTTTAGAAATTACAGAGAATGCAAGAAAGGGGTAGTTTTCGATGCAATTTACAACTTTGTAGCACCTTTGGCGAGTCCGTGCTCGCTTAATTTTCGAGCGAAAACTTCGAACAAAAAAGCATTAAAGAGAGGATTTCATTAGCAATAATGTGGTGTTTGAAAAATTTAAATCGGATTATGCATTCGGCCGCTGCTGCTCCAAATGCGCGTAAATAGATGAAACGCTGATTTATTGACCTTGAACAAAAACATGCTACTATTCAAGACGCTGCAGAAAAAAAACTATAGAAGATAAAAGGGTGCTGTCGCGGAGTTTTTTATAGCAAAAAACTTCAGCTACAATAATCATTTGAAACTTTTTGCTTTTGGACCATCCCTTTAAACAGCGTTCTCCATAAACCGCAAATTACCCCTAAAAACCACCCCTAACTAAAAACCCTATGGAAGGACAAGGTCGCAAACTTAATATGTTATTAAGCACATGAAAATGGACCGATCCCCGCCAAAAAATGTTAACTTCTAATTATGTTGAGGTAAACCCTCTTTTTAGATCCCCGTTTCTTGGACTATAAACTAAATAGAGATTTTTTCTCATTATTAGGAAATGGAAAATGGAAATTGTTGGCTTCACGTTTACCTATACTTGATGGTCAGAAACTAAAATGTTTCTGGATAGGACTTAGGTGCTCCTAAATAGTCGAAGAAAAACTTGAATTAGTTATTTATTATTTGAATTACAGATTTTTTTTTTGCATTATTAGGGAACTGAACTACTGGCCTTACGTTTACTTGGGGGTGTAGAGATTTGCAGCGAATCTGATAACAGTGGCTATAATCGTTATTGTTGTATTGAAATTAGGTGTTATCTAAGTGCTCCTGAATAGTCGAAGAAAAACTGCAACTTTTTAGGAGCACTTAAATAGCACCAAATTCCAATACAACAGCATTTTAGTCACAGTTATCAGATTCGCTGCAATGCAAGACATCCTCAAGTAAATTTAAAGCCAGCAATTCCTTAATAATGAAAAACAAAAATCTGTACCTACTTCAGTTAATAATTAACTGATTCCAGTTTTTCTTCAAATATAAGCACTTAAATAGCACTAATTCCTATCCATAAACATTTTAGCTTCTGATACAGCACCAACTAAACGTGAAGCCAATAATTTGCCAATAATGAAAAAAAAAAACTATAAATCATTTAATAATTAACCGATTCAAGTGTTTCGTTGACAATTTGGGAGCACTTAAATAGTACCTAATTTCTATCCAGGAACATTTCAGCCTCTAACACACCACCATAAGTAAACTTAAATCCAGGAATTTCATAATATTGAAAAAAAATCTGTAATTCAGTTAATAATTAACTGATTCAATTTTTTCTTTGACTATTTAGGAGCATTTTAAAAAGTATAGGTATCTACCTATTATGTAAATTCTGATACCAAAGAAAAATTTAAAAAAATATTTTCACTACGGGGGACTGCTATAGGTATTTCATGTAAACCTAGCAATCCCTTCGTTTTTTTCTACAATGGGACTGCTAGGTTTATTGACCTAATATTCTGGAAAATCAATAAATAACCTCATACAATTTCAAATCTGGGGAGATACCTACTTTGGATAAGTATATGTATTATTAACTTTACATTTATAAATAATTTTACATGTCTGTATAGACTCTACGCTTTAATAATAAGTATTTATTTCTAAAATCTTGGCTCTACTGTAGTTAAGAAAAATAAAGTCCACAACCATTCATTAAATACAAAAACATTTAATTTATTTTTATTATTTATCAGCATCAGCTGATTACACCAGATGTTCCGCGCGCCCGCCGCGTACACAAACCCTTCAACTACTCTTTGTACTCCTCCGCGATCATGTTAACTGATCCCGACCATAGCCGATCGCGTTCGTGAGTAGACCATTTGCGGATTAGCACAAATGCACAGTAGCACAAATGGAGCCATCTCCTGAATGAAACTGAGCCGTCGCGCTCGGCTATGTAACGCACATTCGGCTACACTCGACTCGAGTCGACTTCAGCCAAGCGAGAGAATGAGATGGCTCCATTTGTGCTACTGTGCATTTGTGCTAATCCGCAAATGATCTACTCACGAACTCGATCGGCTATGGTCGGGATCAGTTAACATGATCGCGGAGGAGTAACAAAGAGTAGTTGAAGGGTTTGTGTACGCGGCGGGCGCGCGGAACATGTAATCAGCTGATGCTGATAAATAATAAAAATAAATTAAATGTTTTTGTATTTATTTAATGAATGGTTGTGGACTTTATTTTTATTAACTACAGTAGAGCCAAGATTTTAGAAATATATACTTATTATTAAAGCGTAGAGTCTATACAGACATGTAAAATTATTTATAAATGTAAAGTTAATAGTACATATACTTATCCAAAGTAGGTATCTCCCCAGATTTGAAATTGTATGAGGTTATTTATTGATTTTCCAGAATATTAGGTCAATAAACCTAGCAGTCCCATTGTAGAAAAAAACGAAGGGATTGCTAGGTTTACATGAAATACCTATAGCAGTCCCCTGTAGTGAAAATATTTTTTAAAATTTTTCTTTGGTATCAGAATTTACATAATAGGTACCTATACTTTTTAAAATGCTCCTAAATAGTCAAAGAAAAAATTGAATCGGTTAATTATTAACTGAATTACAGATTTTTTTTTCAATATTATGAAATTCCTGGATTCACGTTTACTTATGGTGGTGTGTTAAAGGCTGAAATGTTCCTGGATAGAAATTAGGTACTATTTAAGTGCTCCCAAATTGTCAACGAAATACTTGAATCGGTTAATTATTAAATGATTTATAGATTTTTTTTTCATTATTGGCAAATTATTGGCTTCACGTTTAGTTGGTGCTGTATCAGAAGCTAAAATGTTTATGGATAGGAATTAGTGCTATTTAAGTGCTTATAGGTATTTGAAGAAAAACTTGAATCAGTTAATTATTAACTGAAGTAGGTACAGATTTTTGTTTTTCATTATTAAGGAATTGCTGGCTTTAAATTTACTTGAGGATGTCTTGCATTGCAGCGAATCTGATAACTGTGACTAAAATGCTGTTGTATTGGAATTTGGTGCTATTTAAGTGCTCCTAAAAAGTTGCAGTTTTTCTTCAACTATTCAGGAGCACTTAGATAACACCTAATTTCAATACAACATTAACGATTATAGCCACTGCTATCAGATTCACTGCAAATCTCTACACCCCTAAGTAAACGTAAGGCCAGTAGTTCAGTTCCCTAATAATGCAAAAAAAAAATCTGTAATTTAAATAATAAATAATTCAAGTTTTTCTTCGACTATTTAGGGCGGGTATTATAAAACTACTTTGAAAGTTAACTTAAAGTTAACTTCTAGAATTACATGTAATTCAAAAAGTTAACTTCAAGTTAACTGTCAAAGCAGTTTTATAATACCCACCCTTAGGAGCACCCAAGTCCTATCCAGAAACATTTTAGTTTCTGACCATCAAGTATAGGTAAACGTGAAGCCAACAATTTCCATTTTCCATTTCCTAATAATGAGAAAAAATCTCTATTTAGTTTAATGATTAACTGATTTTTTTGACCATTTGGAAACACTTGAATAGCAAGAATCCCAATAAGATTGCTTATCCTCATAAGGCGTACGTTCGCCAATTCTCGAGTCGGCAAGGCCTGCGACTGACGTCGGTACTATTAAAAGCCTCTTATAGTGGTGACGTCACCCGCAGGCCTCGATGGGATGCTTGCGATTCAGGTTGTGCTTGTTTTTTCATGGATTTTAAATGTAGAAAAGGTGATTTTAACAAGTATATCACGTTTAGCAATTCGTTTTTTTAACCTATACTGTTTTAAACTCGGCTTATACATTTTTATGTCAAGAGTTGAGGCCTGCGGCTAAAATGGCACACACTTTCAACTCAATAAGCAATAAGTGTTCTTGCTCGAATAGCATCCAAATCCAATTCAACATTCTAGCCACTGTCATCAGATTCGCTGCAAATTCCCCACCTAAGTACACGTAAAACCAGTAATCCCCTAGTACCTATTCCTATTCCTGGTTATAAAAAAAATCTGACTGACTGTTTTTTTTTGACTATTTAGGAGCACTTGGATAGCTAATTTGCCAATTCCTATATTTCCTATCCAGAAGCTAGCTTCTGCACATGCACTGGCTTTACACTCGGCAAACTTCGAGCAGTTCAAGCGCGCTCGAAACGATAAGATCCTGTTTGTTTTAGCTCTCAGAGTGTTCTCTTTTGCGTTTTGGTTACAATCAAGCACGTACTCTGACCCTGAGCTTGCTCTCTTTTGGATGGATGGATGGATGGAGGAGCACCAGAGAAATTAGTTATCGCGGATTTTTTCCTAGATTTCTACTTTTATTTCAGGTCCATTACTAATTCACCTACTCGTTTACTACGGTTTACTAGTAAAATAAAATTAAAATCAAAACGAAACATTTTTTTTTGAGTTTAGTGACTGCGCAAGGGTTTGAGGATTTGTTTCGATCTGTGTTTGGCTTAAAGTCTGTCTTTTTTAAAGATAATTCCCCAAGTCAAAAATTTAGTAACTATGTTGAAGCCTTTTCTACACATAAAAAATTTGAAAACATTGACAATTTTTCATTGTATTGCCAACATAATGGCATTTTGACTTTGTTTTTATCTTTAAAAAAAACAGAGACTTCAGGGCGCACTCTGCGTATGACGTCACCGTCACTATATCCCTGTTCATACCGTTTCGCTCCGTGGAGTGCAAAGCCGAACTCGGCCTTAAAAGCAAAATAGTCTGTCTCTACAAGGATACTAGACAAGGTTGCCACGTAACTTTAAACCAATAGGCTCGTACAGCATATTTTTTTTATTACATATTCTAAAAGAGCGTAGGTATTGAGTTTAGCAGTTGTGCAAAATTTCATAATTTTCCGAGCCCTTGTTCATATTTAAATAAATTATCAAAACGCTCCAGATTTGGAAGTTTTGAAACACGCGGTGACGTCACTGCATCTCTCACGTTGGTCGTGTGACGGCCTTTAGCCCATCTTGACTCGAGAGATGACGTCATACCATCTCTAAGCGATAAATTTCTGAGGCCTAATGTTTTATTATTCAAAGCCGCATAACTTTTTTAATATTTATCCAATTGCGCTGATTTTTTTTGTGTGTGCTATATGTGAGTAATACTCCATAAAAATATCAAAAAACGTGGTTAATGAAACCTCACTCAACGAGCCTATTTAGCAGGTCTACATACATCACCCATAAAAATATGCGCACACTAAACACTCCTAGAATTGCAAAACTAAACTATGCAGTATGTTAGTGTTTACATTAAAAATAGTTTGAAATAGCTACATAATAACATGAGCTGGGTTCGGCTATTCAGCGCGGAGTTGGAGTGGAGTGAACAGAGCTAATGGAGTCACCCCTAAGAGCCGTTTTACACGGCAAAGTTTCTTCACGAAATTGCTTACGAAATTGTTGCCGAAATATTTCGTAAGTCAACTTTTCCTGTTTTACACGACAAGAAAAACTTACGAAATATTTCACGAATAAACTTTCGATATATAGTTTTTGTGGGCGTGGCCGAAAATATGCGTGAGTTTCGGCGCACAGTAAAGGCAGATTCTTTTTCATGGAGCCTATGAATGCGTCATTGAATTTCCTATGTAATAGATAAGGATAAACTTCTCATCTGTGAAAAAACTAATGCACCCAAAAACAGCTGGGCAAATAAATAAAAAAAACAAACTTTATTTATGGAAGGAAAAAATAAATTCAACTTTATAAAACTGCAGGAGGGTACAAAGATTCAACAACAATTAGAAAACGGAAGTTTTATTTGTTTTGATTTATCAAAGTATGAGGTTATGATTTGATATTATTGATGGCAAAACGTAACTGCGCCTGCGTATGACTAATATTTTCACGAAACTTTTGCTAGACTTTTATTTGCCGTGTCAAACAGGAAAAAGCGAAACCAAGAATAGTAAACTTACGAAATATTTCGGCAATAATTTCGTAAGTAATTTCGTGAAGAAACTTTGCCGTGTAAAACGGCTCTAATACGGTAAAAAGCAATACCCGAACGGCTGGAGTAAGAATGGAGTCAACCGGAGTGCACGGAGTTAGCGAGCCGAACCCACCTATGAATGATCACAAAACAAATCAGCCCCGGATTCTATTTTACGAGTCAACTCGAATTGTCTCGATATCGAATACGACAGCTCCGGACGTACCGGACGTTGAAAAATCTAAAAAGAATCGCTATTTTGAAAATTCGATACGAATTTCGACTCGACTCGTAAATAGAATCCGGCAGCTGAAACGGAACATCCATAACAACGTATTTTACAAATTTTTCGCCTACCTGATGACGCGTTGCTTGTAACCTTGTTATTAGACAACCAACTCTCTGTCACAGCCTTGCCGTGGCGAACTTCCCTTTGCTATGACCAATAGTTCTTTTCACGTGACTCCGGTTTAGCTAACCGGGTTACAAAACGGTTAGAGAAATGACATACCGTTTTCTCACCCGGTTACAAAGTGACGTGATGGATACCTACCACCCGAATTTGAGCGGTATGTTGCGGTTTGTTAAACCGGAGCCACGTGAAAAGGGTTAATGGCTATGACAGCCGAGAAAATTAGGTCATGTTTTTTGTTTTTGAATTTGAAAGTATTTGGCGCGAATATTTTTGCGTATTTCAAAGTTTAACGATATTACTGTTTTCTGTTTCTGCGTTCTGTAGGCTTTTTATCTCAATAATATTATTAATTAAGTATTAATATTATCCTATAAATACTATCGATAGTTCGTGGTGTGGTGTTCTAGAATTGACTAGCTATATAATAGTTATTTCAATAAATTTATTGTAATTGGGAATTAGGAAATAATGGAAAATGGACCAAGTAATAGTGCTACCTGTAAATTTTGTGCTAAGGTTTTTTTTCTACAAAATACAACCTCAACAAACACTTGGAAAACAGTAATAATTGCAAAAATGGTGAGGATATTACTTGGAAGAAGTCACTAATAGTATTTTATATTAAGTTAACGTTTATTTAATAGGTAAAGTTTGAGAAACAATTGCTTCTCTTAGCTTCTCTGGAGAAAGAGTAATCCCTTCTTTTACAGTTCCCGAATATGCCTTTGACGATGCTTTCTTCAAATGTATGGAGGATTTCCAAGTATCATATAAAACAAACCAGGAGTTGAGAAGGCATTTAACAACTAAGCATGGTTCCAAAATAGTGAAACACTCAATAAAGTTTGATATAGTTAAAACAATTAGAAGTATACTTAATGACTCACCAAGTAAAAACATATACTTCACCTCCTACTTATTATTTATTGTTAAAAAGTAGGTACTTATTGTAATTTATCATTATTATTGTTGAATCCATGTTGTAACAAATGTATATAAAATGCCAATTGATATTGAAAATAGACATTTTGAAATTAAATATTTTTCAGGTTCTTATTTAATAATAAAAGGTGAAAAAGAAATACCCACCAAGGAGAGCTTTATTATTATATTGCTAGAACCTACATGAAGATGAATATATCTATGAAAAGAACTCTGATATTTAAGGAAAGTCTATTATCTCAAGTAAAATAGACCTAACCACAGCCACCTATAGCTAGCAAAAAAAAGGTAAAAGTTTTGGATTTCAATCAAAAAACAAAACCATGTAATTGTGAACCATGATATGTAATTAATATTTTCAATTTTTAAAGTAAATTATTATTTAACCAATAAAATATTAAAAGTTAAAATTTTCCATTTTTAAAGTAAACAAAACACCACACCGACTCACAATACTTGAATAATATAGAAATAGAATTCTATTTTCTATTTTAAATACCCGCCAGAGAGGGAACGGTAACGCTGTACTCATTTGCGCCACAAGCCGCTTCTGCGACAACTGCATTCGTTTCGATGAGGGATATACTCCGGTCGGACTTCGGCTCGTCTGACGGTCCCGCCCGAAAGCGACTTCGGGTGGGTAGAGCAAATGAACATTAGCACAAATGGGGCGATCCCGAGAGAATTACATTATGCTCATGTGTAGAGGTGACAGAAATTGTTGGCATAATCTGAGAAAGGGTGGTATGAGTGAAAACGAAGTAGTAATTAGTAAATGCTTCTTTGTGAAGTAAATACTGCGAAGAATATACCCATACTTGTAGTAGTAGTAGGTACTTCGTTTTTATTCATACCGCCCAATATGTATTTAGCAGATAGATTTAAATCAAAACTATTCATCATATCTTTGATAGAATGGTATATATGATTTCCTTTATTTACAGGATTAACCTTAAACTCAAAATAGGTACTTAAAAACTCAATTTTTAACTATATTCGTAGGAGTAAACTTAACATTTATACTTGGCATTGAATACTTGATATTTGGCATTGAATATAAAGCATAAAAAATATACCTGTATTTCATATTGTTAATCTCGCCTAATTGAAGTTTTTCTTTTTAAAATTTTTCTAACTGATTCTTCAATGAAACGTCCTATAGATTTTTTATGTCATATTTAGGATGACGTCATCAAACAAGGACATACAATATGTTGTCGATGCCTTTTTTTTTTCTTTTAATTTACCAGAATGTCATGTGTCAATAATTTTGACGACACCTAAAAATAACGAAATGAAAATATTTATACAAGCAAAGAATACAAGTCATGCAACGTCGTCCGCCGTTGCCAACCAAAAACTTAAATTCTTCTACTTTAAATCCCTAAATAAGTCCTTTTAGTTTTGTTAAGTTGGCAGCAGAAATTTACTAAATGTGACGTCATTCTAAATATAGCGTAAAAATCCTATATTTAGGTAGCAAACGATATAAAAAAAAGTAATCACTTTAAGGGGGCAACATCGCTTCCATGCACACGATACAAAATACAGAAATCGGTTTTAGACTACAAAAAAAAACCGGACATCAGAATTTGCTGAAATTTGGCATAAGCATTCCTTGATCGATTATCTAGAGAATAGTGCAGTTAGATTTTCCATATTTCGAATTTTTTTTTGGCCTATATTGTGAAAATGAACTATTTCCCAAAAATAGAAAAATCCACGGTAAAAATTGAAAAAATAAGAGCACTAGTCTCTAGATAATCGATCAAAGAATGTTTATGCCAAATTTCATCAAATTCTGATGTGCCGTTTTTCTTTGTAGTCTAAAACCGATTTTGGAATAAAATTACAGATATTTTGGCAAATATAGTTCAGGCTTTTTTAGAAGATGGCACCACCAGTCAATTCGTGATGTTATAATTAGGCGTTTTCGAAAACCCCGAACCGTTTGAGCAGCAGCTGATGTAGGTTGTTCAGCGTTTCCAAAATAGCCTATTGACAACAGAACTTCTTTCTCACCTTGTGTATTTGTTTTGTTTTTTATTATTGGTTTATAAAATAATAGGCACTGTCATGATATTGGAGATTATTTATGGAATCCCACCTGTATTGTACATTTCGGTAGTGGCGGGGATTTCATATTGATATATATTAAAATGTTTACGAATAAAGAGGCAGACTTTTATGGTAGTAAAAACCAGTATTTTATTTTACCTGTCCCAACAACACAACATGGCGCTGCGAACAGTTCAAATTCCCAAATAAAATCTAAATTTAATTTCGAAACGGAGAAGTTAGTGCTCGGTTCGCGTTAACTGGTGTTAATTTTCCCAATTCAAAAATTTATTGAAAAATAACCACGTGAGCAAGTTCTTCGAAATGGCGACTGGAATTGTGCCGCCATCAGCTATGGAATTCACAGGCTTGTTAGATGAAAATTGGAGATTCTACAAGCAAAAATTCGAATTATTCCTGAAAGCCACAGATACTGGCAAAAAATCGTCCGAAGTTAGGGCATCAATCTTATTATCTACAATTGGAGATAACGCATTAAAAATTTACAATAATTTCAAATTTGAAGCCGATGAGGGCAAAATGGACTACAATGAGATCATTAAAAAGTTTGACAATCACTTTAAACCTGAGAAAAATTTAACATATGAACGCCACATGTTTTTTCTCAGAAATCAGAGCGATGGCGAAACCATTGACAGCTACGTCAATGAACTACGACACCTCAGTGCGACTTGTGAGTTCGGTGATATCCAAGACTCGTTAATTAAGGATCGTTTAGTCCTAGGCATAGGTGATGCAAGTGTAAAACAAAATCTACTTCTAATAAAGGATCTGACGTTAGAAAAAGCCATCGCCATTTGCAAGACTTCAGAGAGAACCAAATTACAGATGCAATCTCTGTCAGGTGAAATGAGCTCAATGTCGCTACACAACGTCAACCGACATAAATTTTCGAACACGCCTTCTTCTACAACCCAAGATTACTCGAGACCAGGGCCTAGTGTGCAAAACCCTTCCAGTCAACGAAAAATTCATCAAAAATTTTCCAACTACCACCAGCCTACTCAGCAGAGAAATCATCAATTGGGAAATCGATTCCAAGGACGACGTTCACAATCGCAGGTATTTTTGTGTAGAAATTGCGGATCTAAACATTCAATAAATCAATGTAATAAATTAAATCACTTTGCAAAATATTGTAGGTCAGTTAATAAAATTCATATTGAAGATTCTAAGCTAGAAATAGAAAATAGTTCTGGTTCAGATTCAGATTATTTCATTGATTATATTTCCAAAATTAATATTATTCGAAAAAATGATTGGAACATAAATATGAATGTTCACAATGGAACTGCAATAAACTTTAAATTAGATACAGGGGCTGAAATAAATGCTATTCCCTCAAAATTCTTAAATAAGTTAAATATTCATGCAAATAATTTAATTCCTTGTGATCTTAAAATTTCTACTTATACTGGTACCAGGATAGAGATGTTAGGTAAGTGTTCTCTATTATGTAAATATAAAAATTTTCATGACTATATTACTTTTTACATAGTAAAAAATGAATTTTCTCCTGCCATTTTGGGTAAATCTGAATGTGTAAGGCTTAATCTTCTCAAATTTGTAGACGCAATTAAAAAAAAATGTTTTTGAAAGTTATAATTGCATTTCGGAACAATTTAAGGATATTTTTGAGAGTATTGGAACCCTTAAATGTCCAAAATACCATATTAATGTTGACTCTTCTATAAAACCCGTTATAAACGCACCAAGGAAAGTACCTTTTTCAGTACAAAATAAATTAAAAACCCTATTAAAAGATCTAGAAAAAAAAAAAATAGTTGCTAAAGTAAATGAACCTACTGAATGGGTTAATAGCTTAGTTTTAGTGCATAAACCTAACGGTGACCTAAGAATTTGCCTCGACCCCCAACAATTAAACAGGGCGATAATTCCTGAAAAATTTCCCCTTCCAACCTTGGATGAAATAATTTCTAAACTCACAAATGCGAAATATTTTTCCAAATTGGATGCCAGTCAAGCGTTCTGGCAAATTCAACTGGATAACGAAAGCTCTCACAGATGCACATTTAATTCTCCTTTTGGCAGATTTAGATTTTTGCGCATGCCATATGGAATTAAATCGGCATCTGAAGTATTTCAAAAATACATAAAACAATACTTTGAGGACGTAGAAGGTGTTGTAAGTTATATTGATGATTTTTTGATTTGGGGTTCTACAAAGGAGGAGCACGACCATAGACTAAAGAATGCTCTCGAAAAAGCTCGCGAAATAAATCTTAAATTAAATTACAGTAAATGTGAATTTGGGGTTAAAAGAATAAAGTTCATGGGTCATAATTTTTCAAAACATGGGATCGAGCCTGACAATGATAAAGTTTTAGCCATAAAAAACTTCCAAAAACCGGAATGCAGGAAAGATGTTGAAAGATTTTTGGGCATAATAACTTATGTTTCCAAATTTATACCTAATATGTCATTTGAGACAGAAAATTTACGTATTCTGCTTAAAAAAGACGTACATTGGCATTGGGATCATCAACAAGAACAGACTTATACTCGTCTTAAAAATATCCTAACTCAAAATCCAGTCTTACAAATTTTTAATCCAGATAAGCCTATAACTTTATCTGTAGATGCTTCTCAAAATGCCATCGGTGCTGTATTGCTGCAAAATAGTTTACCTGTTTATTATGTCTCAAAAGCTTTAACAGATAGCCAGAAAAATTGGGCACAGATAGAGAAAGAAATGTACGCAATCACATATTCTTGTTTACGTTTCCATCAATATATTTATGGCAAAAATATAACTATTGAAACAGACCATAAACCGTTAATATCTATAATTAGAAAGCCACTAAATTCTTGTCCAATGAGACTACAACGCATGCTTATTCAAATACAACCATATAAAATAAACTTAATTTACAAACCAGGCAATCAAATTCCAATTGCTGATGCGTTATCCCGAGCACATGATTTCAAAATTATTACTGAATCCAACAAAGAGTCCGAGCTTGATAAAAAAATTGAGGCTCAAATATTATCAATTGAAACAAATATTCCCGTATCAAGAGATAATCTACATAAAATTAGAGAAGAAATTAAAAAAGATTCTATCATTTTGAAAGTTATCAATTTTGTAAAAAATGGTTGGCCAAATTGCAAGAGATTGGACGAAAAAATTAAACCTTATTTTATTGCCCGACATTGTTTATCATTTTCTAAAGATTTGTTATTTTACAATAACAAAATCGTAATTCCTGAAACGTTGCAAAATGAAATGCTTTCTAAATTACATTTGAGTCACCTAGGCAGAGAAAAAACCAAATATCGAGCACGTTCAGTATTTTATTGGCCAAACATGACCCAAGATATTGACAATTTAATTTCCAACTGTAGATCTTGTGCAATATTTTCAAAATCTCCTTCTAAGGAACCACTTATCAATCATCCTATTCCAACAAGAGCTTGGCAAAAAATAGGTATTGATCGTTTTGAACTTCATGGCAAAATGTATCTTGTCATTGTTGATTATTTTTCTAAATTTGTAGAATTAAAAAAATTGCATAAAAACACAACTTCTGATAATGTAATTTTGCACTTGAAAGAAACTTTCTCATTGTTGGGTATACCGGATGAAGTAATTTCTGATAATGGCCCTCAATTTTCTTCTAATTTATTTAGAGATTTTGCAAAATCTTGGGGATTCTTACATACTACTAGTAGCCCTTTATTTCCTCAATCCAATGGGCAAGTAGAAAGAACAGTAGGAACAATTAAATCTATTTTAAAGAAATGTTTCAATGACAAAACTGATCCGTATTTAGCCATTTTAGAATTACGTAACACACCAATAGATAACAATTTGTATTCTCCCGCTCAGCTATTGATGCATAGAAATTTGAAAAGTATATTGCCAGTCACTGAAGAGCACCTCAAATCAAAAATAATTAAAAATAGTTTTCACCAAAATAATCTGAAGCAAAAACAAAGAACTCAAAAAATGTATTTTGATCGTAAAACTAGAAAATTGAATGACTTGCTGATTAATCAGAAGGTATTGATAAAAAATTATGGACATTTTTCTTTACCTGGTAAAATTGTTAATGTGAATCACAAACGACGAAGCTATGACATTCAGATATATGACACAAATAAAATAGTGACTAGAAATCGCCATCAAATTAAGTTAGACCCTGAAAAACCTTTAAACTTTCAAAATTCAGGAAGAGAAGAGAATGATGGTGATTTTTATGTAACCAAATTTGGTAGAACATCGAAACCGCCTCTGAGATATAATGCATGAAAAACCTCTTCACAGGTTAATTGAAATGTATCGCCGTTCATCAAGAAATGAACTCACATATTAATTGAAATTTTTTTAGAACTTTCGAATTGAACATTGGAATTACCTATTTGTTATTGATTTCGATAAACTTGCCAAATTCTTGAATAAATTAAATTGTTTATGTTCATGGATAAATATTGTCTTCAGTAAAAAATAGTTTTAAGTGTTTTATTATTATATCTAGCTTTAGAATAGGATAATGGTTATGGAACATCTGACACATTTTTATGTCATGATTATTTTCAATTATTGTTTATTGTATAAAAAGGGAGATGTCATGATATTGGAGATTATTTATGGAATCCCACCTGTATTGTACATTTCGGTAGTGGCGGGGATTTCATATTGATATATATTAAAATGTTTACGAATAAAGAGGCAGACTTTTATGGTAGTAAAAACCAGTATTTTATTTTACCTGTCCCAACAACACAACAGGCACAAACCATGCTGTGCCATTAGTTTCCATTGAATATAAATAAAGTATCTATTTTACGTACCTAGGTATATATAATTTATTTACCAAAGGTGGAAAGTGCTAAAATTAGAGTTTTTCCTTTGTGTTCTTGCATATCAGTGCCATAATAATATCCACTAATGCAGTAGAGCATTCAATTTAGGTATCTGGCGATTTGCATTTCTTTTACTAGCTCTCGGATCTTTCACCAATATCTGAAATTGTGTAAGACTCCTGGTAAGACTATTTTTTTATTATTCCTCCGAGTATTTCTCTATTTGTAAACCCATTTCATGTGCCAATGGCTTCCTGAAAATCTCATAGGTACCTACCACAACTAAACATACCTCAAAAACAAGCTCTACAACAAAACATCACTTTTACAGAGTAGAACAAAATTTGAAGTCATACCAGGCCAGGCATGGAAATACAAATCCCTCCATAATCCCATTAGCCAATCAGTGCGAACTGAGTGAAAAAAGTTGCACTGATTCTGCAAATTGAAATCGCTATAATATTTAAAATGCTCCACTGTAAAAATTCTTTCATCTTGGCGCCATCTATAATTTTTTTTTAGAACTAAACTATAATTTGAAGGGGGGACCGTTGTGGCCTTAAGCACTTTTCAAAAGACCTTAATTTTCACTTCACGCAATAGTGCGTAAAGTGAAAATATTCTAGGTATGCAATATGTGTGTAAAGTACTTTACCTACGAGCGTGCGGTAAAGTGCACTTTACCGCACGTATTTGCAAATGGAAAGTATCACTTTACCGCACACTATGCGGTAAAGTGTACTTTACCGCATAGTGTGCGGTAAAGTTAACTTTACAGCATAGTATGCGGTAAAGTAGAATACAACGTGTGCGGTAAAGTGCACTTTACCGCATAGTGTGCGGTAAAGTAGAATTTGATATTTATAATCAAAAATCCTCTCTTTTTCAGAACATGGATTTTTGATCATTTCTAAATCTTATCTAATTTCATTAATTAATCTGATTCATTAATTAATTTTATCAATGCTTTTTTTTGGAGATGTAGATGCTCATAGGTAAAATTTTGTACCTAACACATGCGGAAAGTGCCTTTACCGCCCTTAACGGCTTGACCGAACTCCGCTTCGCGTCGTTCGGTCAACTGCCGTTGCGTGCGGTAAAGTATCACTTTCCGCATTTGTTAGGTAAATAACTATTTTCTACGAGCGTGCGGGAAATGGCTCTTCCCGCACGATTTGCAGTGCGGGAAGACTTTCTTACCGCACCGGTGCGGGAAGAGTTTGAAATAATCATTGTGACATGGAATTGTTTGTATTATTGATACACCTATACCTGTACCTTTATCTTTTTATAAATACCTTTTAATACATGTTTAATTCTACCTTCTGCATAATCGCATTTTATTTAAATTTATCTCTTCGTAACATCAGCTTTAGTATGCTCATATAAAAAATATAGTTCCTAACTCTTGCGGGAAGAAATTTCCCGCACTCGTTAGGAAAATAGCTATTTTTCCACTCATGTGATTGTCAAAATTCACATTCGTGAAAAAAGGTTCCCTTTATACAATTGTTGCACAAATGGCTTTTTTCTACAAACGTCACTAAAATTGTCATTTTCAACGGATGCTGTCAGTGTCTAAAATGCCATTTTATGACACTGGTGTTAAAAGTGATTACTTTTAGCACTAGTGCTAAAAGTAATCACTTTTAGTGCGTTTGTAGAAAAAATATTGTATGACATTCGTGCTAAAAGTGATTTTATTTTGTTCAAGGGGATGGAACACTCCGCCTTCGGCGTCGTGTCCCAAGCTTCCCTTTTCACAAAATAAAATGTCACTTTTAGCACTTATATCATAAATAACTATTTTTGTAATTTTTTTTTATTTATTAACAATAAATGATCTTATAGTCCAAGCAATAAAGGAAGTTTACCTCAACATAATTAGAAGTTAACATTTTTTGGGGGGATCGGTTCATTTTCATGTGCTTAATAACATATTAAGTTTGCGACCTTGTACTTCCATAGGGTTTTCAGTTAGGGGTGGTTTTTAGGGTTAATTTGCAGTTTATGGAGAACGCTGCTCAAAAGGATGGTCCAATAGCAAAAAGTTTCAAATTAATGTTGTAGCTGAAGCTTTTTGCTATAAAAAACTCAGCGACAGCACCCCTCTATCTTCTATAGTTTTTTTTTCTGCAGCGTCTTGAATAGCAGCATGTTTTTGTTCAAGGTCACTGAATCAACGTTTTGCCATTTTGCGCGCATTTGTTGCAGCAGCGGCCGAATGCATAATCCGATTTCAATTTTTCAAACACCACATTATTTCTAATGAAATGCACTCTCCAATGCTTTTTTGTTCGAATTTTTTGCTTGAAAATTAAGCGAGCACGGACTTGTCTAATGTGCGAGGAAGTTGTAAATTGCATCGAAAACTACCCCTTTCTTGCATTCACTCTAATTTCTAAACGGGGCCAAATATTTGGTGACAGTTTTCGACAATCGGCAGCCAATTTATTCCTCTCATAATGCCCCAGCGGATTTTTTTTTCGTTAATCACTTAATGACTTATTGGCCTGAAAACGTCGCGCGCGATTTTTCAAAAAGTAAAAAAAAATTAAAATTGACGCAAAGCGCTGAAATTTGGTACGATGGCTTTATTTATTGTTCTCATGATTATACTGCAATTTTATATCATGTGAAGCAATTAAAATTGCAGTATATTCGTAAGAACAATAAATAAGGCCATCGTACCAAATTTCTGCACTATGCGACAATTTTAATTATTTTTTACTTTTTGAAAAATCCCGCGCGACGTTTTCAGGCCAATAAGTCATTAATGGCTGTTTCCACCGACAGTTTTGAAGGAGGCTTAACGATAAGTATAACTTAAAATGACATGTCTACATGTAAAAATGTCACTTTAAGGAATACTTATCGTTAAGCCTCCCTTAAAATTGTCGGTGGAAACGGCCATAAGTGATTAACGAAAAAAAAAATTCGCTGGGGCATTATGAGAGGAATAAATGGGCTGCCGATTGTCGAAAACTGTCACCAAATATTTGGCCCCGTTTAGAAATTAGAGTGAATGCAAGAAAGGGGTAGTTTTCGATGCAATTTACAACTTCCTCGCACATTAGACAAGTCCGTGCTCGCTTAATTTTCAAGCAAAAAATTCGAACAAAAAAGCATTGGAGAGTGCATTTCATTAGAAATAATGTGGTGTTTGAAAAATTGAAATCGGATTATGCATTCGGCCGCTGCTGCAACAAATGCGCGTAAAATGGCAAAACGTTGATTCATTGACCTTGAACAAAAACATGCTACTATTCAAGAAGCTGCAGAAAAAAAACTATAGAAGATAGAGGGGTGCTGTCGCTGAGTTTTTTATAGCAAAAAACTTCAGCTACAACATTCATTTGAAACTTTTTACTATTGAACCATCCCTTTGTGCAGCGTTCTCCATAAACCGCAAATTACCCCTAAAAACCACCCCTAACTGAAAACCCTATGGAAGTACAAGGTCGCAAACTTAATATGTTGTTTAGCATATTAAAATGAACCCATCCCCCCAAAAAAATTTCAACTTCTAATTATGTTGAGGTAACCCCTCTTTTCAGATCTCCGTTTCTTGGACTATTATGCCAGTATAAGTAATTGTGTACTTTTTAGCTAACATTCATTAACTAAATAATTATTTAAAATAAATCATGCAAGAAGTCTTGCTACTTGAAAATTTGTTGCACAAGAAATCTTGTTCTTGCTCATTAATTTCTTGTCTTGTAAATTTCTTGCTAATCCACTTCTTGTGTTGTTCTTGCATGCAAGAACAAGACAAGAACAAGAAAAAGCAAGACCATAACAAGAAATACCTGCGACACTAGTGCGGAAAAGAGTTTTTGATACCTACATTTTGTTTTTTTTACATAGTTTGAATATAAGTAGGTATACCTAGCTAATTCCTCAAAAAAATTGAAAGAATAATCTTTTCTGAGTTAGGATTGTATTGTAACCACTGATCTCAATAATAAATGGATAAACAAAGAACACTTCTAATGCTGCTAATTTACGAGATCATAATCTAAACAAAAACAACTGACTGGGACAGCTGTGAGCGTGCGCAGTAGATACATGTACTGTGTGTGCACAAAATCTGGCCAATGAAAATGTAGGAATTTCAAAATTTAGCACAGATGTTCGAAAGATAAGACACTGCGCAGGCGTTAGGCTGTTCCGTTGCACAACTGTTCGTAGAATATTGACCCCAAATTTTCGCACAAATTTTGCCAATCAAGCCGTATGATTGCTTATCCATTTATTTTTTAGTTCAGTGATTGTAACACAAAATACATGTTCTGTTGTATTTTTTGACCCAAAATTATTTGAAAACGACCCTAATTTTGATAAAATCGATCCACAATTAAAAATTAAAATTTCTTGGTCCGCCATTTTGCGAATGGGCGCCATCTTGCTCCTTTACTGGCCCGGTATAAGTATCAAAAAAATGAGCAACCAACGAAAAAAAAAAAAACTTCAGGCCAAGAGAAATCGAATGACGCAAACCGCAGGTGGCTTATAGGTAAACTTTGCTCATAGTGTTAGGTTCTTATTCAATCGAATTGTTATTTCAATCTACTAACTAATAAAGTGTGTGTGTGCGAGAGAGATACCAGGAACTTCAACTTTCAACCTTGGTGACCGTGTCTGTTGGTGCCACCCTGGGACGAAAACGACCCCAATTTTACTAAAATCGATTCACAATTACCAATTTTAATCTCTTGATAGCCGCCATTTTGAAAATGGTCGCCATCTTGCTCCTATGGGTCCGACAAGGGGGTCATGCGGGTCAAATCGCTTATAATTGTAAAAAAATTATCTGTACGAAATTTCATGCTTTTATCACAATTTGCAAGATTCTGCCCATTTTTTTGATTAACCGCCCCGCTAGTACTGAATTTGTCAAATGTCATTGTCAAAATTGGGATCCACAAAATCAGACAGGATAGTCGCAAAAGAAAGGGAAATCCACGGCCTATCAAGTTTACAAAGTAATCCACGTTCAAGTTCAGTTTGCGGAAACTGTTTGCCTCCAAAATAATCCACCGTCCTCTCCATAGTGAAGTTCTCCAAATGAAGTACCTAGTGACTTTTCCTACGTTTTCTTTCCAATTTCAAATTGCTAAACCAGTGGCGGATCCAGAGGTGTTTTTTTTTTTTGGGGGGGGGGGGGGCAGTTAACCTGACAACGTGGTCATCTAGCAGCCGCCGGGGGGCTAATCGCCGGGGGCTAATCGCCGGGGGCTAATCGCCGGGGGCTAATCGCCGGGGGCTAATCGCCGGGGGCTAATCGCCGGGGGCTAATCGCCGGGGGCTAATCGCCGGGGGCTAATCGCCGGGGGCTAATCGCCGGGGGGCTAATCGCCGGGGGCTAATCGCCGAAGGGCTAATCGCCGAGGGCTAATCGCCGGGGGCTAATCGCCGGGGGGCTAATCGCCGGGGGCTAATCGCCGGGGGCTAATCGCCGGGGGCTAATCGCCGGGGGCTAATCGCCGGGGGCTAATCGCCGGGGGCTAATCGCCGGGGGCTAATCGCCGGGGGCTAATCGCCGGGGGCTAATCGCCGGGGGCTAATCGCCGGGGGCTAATCGCCGGGGGCTAATCGCCGGGGGGCTAATCGCGGGGGCTAATCGCCGGGGGCTAATCGCCGGGGGCTAATCGCCGGGGGCTAATCGCCGGGGGGCTAATCGCCGGGGGGCTAATCGCCGGGGGCTAATCGCCGGGGGCTAATCGCCGGGGGGCTAATCGCCGGGGGCTAATCGCCGGGGGCTAATCGCCGGGGGCTAATCGCCGGGGGGCTAATCGCCGGGGGCTAATCGCCGGGGGCTAATCGCCGGGGGCTAATCGCCGGGGGGCTAATCGCCGGGGGCTAATCGCCGGGGGCTAATCGCCGGGGCTAATCGCCGGGGGCTAATCGCCGGGGGCTAATCGCCGGGGGCTAATCGCCGGGGGCTAATCGCCGGGGGCTAATCGCCGGGGGCTAAGCGCCGGGGGCTAATCGCGCGGCTAATCGCCGGGGGCTAATCGCCGGGGGCTAATCGCCGGGGGCTAATCACCGGGGGCTAATCGCCGGGGGCTAATCGCCGGGGGCTAATCGCCGGGAGCTAATCGCCGGGGGCTAATCCGGAAGCTAATTGCTAAGGGGTAATCGTCGGAGGCCAATCGCGGAAGGCTAATGCCGGAGGCTAATCTTCGGAGGCTAATCGCCGGAGGCTAATCTTCGGAGGCTAATCGTCGAAGGTTGATCGCCAGAGGCTGATCGCCGGAGGCTAATCGCCGGAGGCTAATTGCCGGAGGCCAATCGCCGGAGGCTAATTGGAGGCTAACCGGGTGCTGATCGCCGGAGGCTGATCGGGGGCTAATCGTCGGTGGCTAATCGGGGGCTAATCGTCGGTGGCTAATCGGAGGCTAATGGGGGGCTGATCGCCGGAGGCTAATCGGGGGCTAATCAGAGGCTAGTCGTCCGAGGCTAATCGTCGGAGGCTAATCGGAGGCTAATCGGGGGCTAATCGTCGGCGGCTATTCGAATACTAATCGGGGGCTAATCGGAGGCTAATAGGAGGCTAATCAGGGGCTAATCGCCCGTGGCTAATCAAAGGCTAATTGGAGGCTAATCGGGGGCTAATCGTCGGTGGATAATCGAAAACTAATCGGGTGCTAATCGGGGGCTAATCGGGGGCTAATCTGAGGCTAATCGGTGGCTAATTAGATACTAATCGTCCGAGGCTAATCGTCGGAGGCTAATCGGAGGCTAATCGTCGGCGGCTAATCGGATACACTTCGGGGGGCTAATCGGGGGCTAATCGGAGGCTAATCGCCGGTGGCTAATCAAAGGCTAATCGGAGGCTAATCGGGGGCTAATCGCCGGAGACTAATCGGGGGCTAATCGTCGGTGGCTGGTCGGGGGGTAATCGGAGGCTACTCGCCGGAGGCTAATCGCCGGTGGCTAATCAAAGGCTAATTGGAGGCTAATCGGGGGCTAATTGTCGGCGGCTAATCGAATACTAATCGGGGGCTAATCGTGGGCTAATCGGAAACTAATCATGGGCTCATCGTCGGTG